>CM039730.1:32187331-32582687 GCA_022539455.1 Dendrobium nobile
TTGTAATTCCATTTGTAACTTTCAAAAGCATCTTACCCTACACGCAAATGACTTTTTTTTAGAGGATTTGGGATGTTTCTTCTATGTCATATTTGGGAATGAAAGGTTTTGTCTTTTTCTTACAAAGTGAATATTTGGAATGCTCTTCTGTGAAGTTTTAAAAAAGGGGTTTGTTGTTGGAAGGTGGCTCATGTACAAAAATTTTATATTTGGCAAAGTCTTGACATTAAAGAATGCTTACATTCAAGATCATATTCCAATATCATGGGCACTTTCAAAGAAGAGCAAATTTTATTAGAAAGTATGATAGCTTAAAATAACTTAGGGCTCCTAATACTTGGTGTTCATTTGTAGGATTAAAGTTTGGGTGCATTCTTGAGTGTTCAAGTTCTCCTTCCATGTACTTTCTTTCTATTTGATATTCATGTTTGAAAGAATTTATCTAGAGAATAAATCTTTTGCTTTAGGTTTGTCTTGAGGAAGAAATTCATCGCATTACTTGTAGATTTGCATATTTAAAAAAAAAATATATCTTGTCGGCAATTATTCTTAGAAGAGCACTCATGTATTTTCTCTTTCAAATGAATATGTGTAGATTTAATATGACTTTATTTTTTAGAAGAGTTTGTATTCATGATATCTCGTTTATACTTGACTTGATAGTGTTATCTTAGGTTGAGAAATTTCATGAATGGTTTGCAAAACGAAAGATGTTGATGTTTTACATTCAGTTTCGTGTTAGAAAGAGATCTTGCTAATTATTTTATATCGAAAGGCTTTATTGAATTTTCATGAATGTTTTGTGACGAGTGCTTTGCAATGAGAGGTTTCTTATAAAACTTTCTCGTTGGAAAGCTTTGTTTCTACCCCACTCCAAATGAGAGGAGGGGCACTTGATTAGTAGTTCTTTGGGTAGGATTTTGTGTCAAAAGGTGAAGTTTTTGGTAAAAGATTTTGTAGAGTTTTTATGTCAAAACAACAAAATGAAAAGAAAGTGATTTTTTTTTGGGTAGATAGCTTTTTTGGGAAATTTTGTGTAGTAGTCCATTTAGGAGTTCTTGTGAGCTATTTTGGAGTGTATAATTTGGTGGATAGACTTACCCAGTAGTGTCTTTTGGAGGAGAGTGGGGCTTTCTCATTTGAGTTAGATTCTCTTAGTAGTCCTTTCCAAAAGATGAGTTTTTGGAGATTTAAAACATTAGGGAGTTTTACGTTAAAGGTCTCTAGTGTTCCTTTTTAAGAGCAAAGGGTTCTTTGCTCATTTGAATTTTCTCCCTTTAGTATCATTTCCTATAAAAAGAGAATTGTTGGGTGAATCTAAACATATAGAAGTTCTAGATTTTAGATTGAGTTTTAGAGGTTAGTTTCCTTTAGTTGTTGTAGGCTGGGTTTAGAAAGTCTTTGTGGGTAGAAGTGTCAAAAATATCAAGTGCCTCGTTTGGAGTGGGAACAACAAAGGGGCATTGTTGCTGTTATAGGATGCACTTGACTTCTACGAAGTGTGTCCAATAACAACGATGCCTACACCCCTTTTTGTATTTGATTTTCTTTCGTTGTTTTCTCCGCTGTTTGTTTTATGTTTTCGGTGCTATATGCTTGCAAAACAAAGAGAACCTAAAGAACAAGTGGCTCAACAAATAACAAAAGGTACGTTCTAATTTTTTATCGCATTTTTCATTTCCTTACACTATCATTTATTCCTAGAACTGCTCTAATACATGTCCTTTCTGTGTCTTGCGAGGTACTATTTTGGAAAGCAATGGATAAGGAACACTTGGAGCTGAAGCTAGGACAACCGGATCCAAGCATCAGTCGTCCCTACTCATCTAGTAGGGGTGCTACGGGCGGAACCACCGGGTCATAGCCCCCGGTGCTGTAAGCTTTCTAAAAAAACTTAGAAAACCTTTAGGGGCCTAGATCGATTGTACGACTCCCACCCTTAGGGCCTTTTAGAAACTTCAATTATATTTAAGATTGCTTTTACTTTTCTTTTAGAACCTCAAATCCTATGACATCCGTATAGAAGTCTTAGGAATTAGAAAACACTGTTTTTAGCCCTACAACATTAGCGACACTTAAGGAAAAAAATTAAGGACCGAGTCTTAGAAAATATAAACTTAGGATGCATGCTCCCTATAGGGTAGAGACATTAAAACTTAAACTTAGTGACACGTTTTCCTAGGTTTGGCTTTCTTTTAATTCACTAATAATCAACCAACTAATTTTAATCTAATTCTTAAAATCTATTAAAATATTTAATTCTTAATCAAGTTAACATTAACATTCATAATTATTGAATTCTAAGTCTAAATTATAAACCTAAATTCAATTCAATTAGTTTTACAATCAACTCTTAACCAATCCTAAAAATCTAAAAGATGTAGATTTAATTAGGAAATCGAATCTTAATCTAAAATTCATTAGGACAATACACTTCTAAGTATCAAACTTTAGAATAACCTTTAAAATTAATTAACCAATTTGATTAATTAAAATACCTAATTCACATTTTCTTTTCTTTTAATAACAAATTATAATAATTGAACAAAGTTAATTATCACTGGGTAACCCAGGCCTACGAGGCTATTAAGTTAGCCCCAAGGAGGGTGAAATAAACCTCACGGCCTCGGTGTGAAACAAAGGTGATGATTAATCAAACAATGAAAATAAAATATTCCTGAAATCAATTCTAAAACATTAAGATTTAAATTTTAACTAAACTCCCTTAGCCCCTTTCAACAAACAAAAATACATACAACTCTAACTAAACTGTCCTATCTAGGACCTACCAAAACCACACGGCTTTCACACACTTAGATGAGTTTGATAGGACACGACTATTAGCTCTAGGTTAGGCTGTTGTTCTGTTTTACTTTTTCTGCACTTTGTTGTGACGCTTTGCATGTGACCTGTGTGCTGGTTGCTCTTTTTGCTACCTATTGTAGCTTTTCTGCTGTGTTGTTTTTGTACTACTTTTTCTAGTTTTCTTTTATGCACTGTTGCTGTGACGTTAGAATACCCATAGGTTAGGCACGTTCTTTGATACTAATGCTGTCTTCTTGCAGGTGGCCGTGCTCATATAATGCTGCTAAAAGGGGGGTTAAAATCAATAAATAATATATAACTGCTTTAGGTACCTGCTTCAGCTGCTTAGCCCCCAATAATCAGAGCACGGCCAAGTGATTGATGTGCGCATTTTTATTTACATATATATAACTGCTTGGGTGAAATTTTTATTATAACTGCTTAGGATAACCCCTGCAGGAGAGTCTAGATTTTCTATTTTCTGATATGATGTATTCGATAGTGATTATTGTGAAGATCTGAAAATAAGGCATTTTTAAAGAGATATGAATCCAAAGGGAAAAGTAAACCCCTACCGGGGGTTTCCTTTTTCATTTGGATATCTTTTGGAGTACTTACTACGAGGAGGCCAAAGGGAAAAGTAAACCCTTACAGGGGGTTTCCTTTTTCATTTGGACATCTCTTTGGAGGAGCCATTACGAGGAGCCAGAAGGAAGAACGAAGACGATCCAAAGACGAATCAAGGAAGTGAAGAAGAAGACTGAAGAAATATAAAAATGCCTTATTTTAAGATTTGCGTCGTTTCCGGGTTGTTGTCGGTGGAGCCCGGCCACCATTACTTACTGTACTCTGTGATGTAATATTGTATGGCACTTGCCATGGACACTCTTTTTCGTGGGATTTTGTTTCTGTGTTGTGATTTACTTACTCTGATTGCGCAGTAGAACCAGCATGCTTTTTATAGGTTTCTTTCTGCATGTGCTTGTGTCTGACCGCTAGGCTCTTTAGGAATAAAATTTTTATACTCGTAATTATTAAATAAAAATTTTTAAGGTTAATTCACATAGAAACCATAACGATTCTAGGGAATAGCCGGAATCGTCCGGGGTGGCATGCATGCATTCTCTCTTCTATTAGACAAATTTCCCCGCCTGCGGGTAGAGTCCGGATAATCTGGCCTATGAGGATGAAGTGCCGGACCTGGGGAAATTTAGTCATTCAAAAATTATTTTATAAGGCCTTTTTAAAATTCATACATATCTGATTTGGAGACTTTAACCAGCATAAATTGCATTAGTAACTAATTAAAATTAAGATTTAATTGCATTAGTTTTAGGAGCATTACACCACTCATAAGTGTGGGATCAATTAGGGATTTCTTTAGTTGTCGATCCCAATTTCAGTGTCTAAACTACCCTCCCATCTTTCATACAGACTGGACATCATGGATTTTATACGATTAGGTGGTTTTAGCTGGCTTCCTTTGTCAGACAAGGAGTAAGCCTAGATTGCATTAGCTAGGTCGTGGATGCTAGTGTTGTGTGTACAACCCTACATCTCTTATAGATCTAGGATCTAAAGGTGAGTGGTACGAGCGAACCACTATACACCTTATTGGTGGGTAAGCTCTTCATCCTTTCGGAAGCTACAAATTCTACCCATCCGCGTCACACAGATGACGCCACCTCCCTCTTTCTCTCGTGCATGTCTGAGTGCGTTGTCCCTCTTTCTTTTCTCTAGTTTTCACTTCTTCGAGCCGACCGGATGTTGAATGAACCATGTGTGATTGATTGAGCCAAGTTGGGACATTCTCCTTTGATTAGGAAAACCTAGAAATCCCTTGCACTAAACCCACTTTAGAGGAGATAATCTAACGTCCTTAATCGAGAGTCTTCTTAGATCGAGGTCTAAGATGTAATTAACTACGGGGGCTTGCGCCCGTAGGAAATCGATCCCCACAATCAAATAAACCCTATTCAATGCTGATGTATCGGATAGGGGAAATCTCGTGAATTTAGGGTTATAGATATTATTATCCATCGAGGTGCGTAGGTGAAAACCCACTATCCTCCATGGCTAATCGTATCTATAACTCCATCTGCTCTTCCATCGGCCTGCTTGTGCCGGGTGTGAAGGTCTACGACCATTTTGTCCTACGGGATAGTGTGATCGTACCCTTTGCATTCGAACCACACGAGCGGAATCCTTTCGGAGACCCACAACTTGATCGCCCAAAGTCACAATCCCCTCACTAGGTCTATTACTACTAAAATTATACTCCATATATTCCGTTTTAGATCTACTCAAGCGAAAACCTTTAGTCTCTAATGTTGACCTCCATAATTCAAGTTTACTTTCAACTCCCTCTCTAGTCTTATCAACAAGAAGAATATCATCAGCAAAAAGCATACACCAAGGTACATCTTGCAAATGTCTAGTGAGAACATCCATGACTAAAGCAAAAAGATGCGGGCTTAAGGCTGATCCTAGATGTAACCCAACTGAAATAGGGAAATATTTGGTCAAACCACCTTGTGTTTGAACACAAGTAAAAGCTCCTACATACATATCTTTAATGATTTGAATATAAGCATCATTAACTCCTTTCTTTTCAAGAACCTCCATAGCACTTCTCTTGAACAATTATTCATTTTACAAAAATAGAAGCTCTTATCCTCACACATCTTATAATATTCACCCAGTTTTGGAATGTTTCAAATTTACAACTCAATCTCCCTTCAGTTGAAATTCACTTCAAACCTCAATCATGTAAGAAAAGTAGTTGAAAGGTAAAAGATATGAAAGGATAAGAACCCAGCTCTTTTAAAACAATGAGCATAATAATGTTCGCAATCAGTACACACAACTTCACCTTCACCTTCTAAAAAGACTAAGAACTCATCACTTGGGATTCGTAATTTACTTGGTTAAACCAATTCCTTATCAACACCACCTAAACCAACCAGTCAAGACGTAACTATTACGTAAATAATAATTCTTTTCCGCGTAATTCCTCCAGTCAAATCATAACCAAAAGAGAGGCATTCCCAAAAGGAGATGAGACCAGGAAGAACAAAAAAACAATAAGGAACATATGATGGTGGAATACATGAAATAAGAAAACTGGAGAAGCTTTGCATATTATATTGCACATTGTGTAGTACTACAGTTCAAAAAGGAAAGAAGAATTAGGGACCAATACACGAATAAGAGCCCAGATGATTCTGGAAGTCACAAAATATGATGCGTGAAGCATTCTACTAATAGCTATGCATGAATCCCACTGGTAATAGCAGCTGTGCGGTTGCCAGAGAAGCTGCAGGCCATCCAAACACAACACATCATTACCATGGAAAATATAGAGATATTCAATAGCAGTCTTGTACAATCAATAGCTAAATTCTAAATCATCAACATCATCAACCTCACAAATTCTTATTCAAAAGACACAATATCACACTACTGAATGTACAGAATGGTACAAATCTTGATAAATGGGTGCTCCTATGGCCTAACTCTATTGTATAGCGGAGAAGAGGCATGATTGCAATGAATTCAACAATATTTTATCATTCATCATATCCTAACAAAATTTCCATGATTGAATACATCCAATCAAAGCTTGAGATGAAAAGCTTCCACGTACAGTAACACTACAATTTGAAAAAATTATCTTGGGAGCTTGAATACACAGGAGTAACAGAAGAACTTTGGTTCTATAGATTATTATGCTTAAATACTTAAGAGTAGTAGCAACTGCAGTTGTATAGAAGCTCTAGGCCATCTCTACTTTGCCATATCATCACCATAAGAAACAAAATTTTACTAAGGAAACTTGGTGATGGTTAACATACACCATCAAACCGACAATTCATGCTGCGTAGGGCACTAATCTTAATATAAGCATAATATTAGAATCTAATTGCTTTTGTTTGTAAAGTTGAAGCAAATGACAGGATCTCTATCTATAGGCTCAGAAAAACTTTTGCCTTCAAGAAAGATTTAAAAGATTCTTTTCCAAGCAAAATATAAAATGAAGAAGATGGGCCCTTGAATTTCACCAAAATACCTCACAATTTGTATATTTTTTGTCATTGTAACACCAAACCAACTTTTTTTTACTAGTAAATTCGGTAAAAGTAAATCTACATGTGTATAATCCCGCTCAAATATAATATATAATTAGATAGAGAGAGAGAGAGAGAGAGAGAGGATACCCAAAGAAAATTTGTCTCAAAATAGAAATAAGCAAAAAATTTCCACTGTTTTTGCACAGCACTTCAAGCGATAGAGGCCCAAGAAACTTTTGAAATTTATCACAGAGAAAGAAATAAATCTTTCTCCCTACCCTCTCAAGTCAAGAACTAATTAAGAAAACAAGGAAGCACCAGTTGTTTGAAAAAATTCCAGCCCTCCTTAATGCCTCATCGCTGGCAGATTTTCACGCCAAAAATCACTGATATGTCAGAAAAAAGAAGAGAATTGATCGTTCATATTTGCGAATCTACCATAACAAAACTTTATGCAACATCCTGAGTACCTTGTTCCACAGCAACTCTTGCTCAAATATAAATCTACAATAGCCTTAGAAAGGAATATTATTGGAACTCCAAAGAATACAATGTCTAATTAAGGATTTAAAATGAAGAAAAGAGTATAATCTGGGCATATGAAGTAGCCAATCGTATGGACATCATGACATGCATGAAAAGTACTGTACTGTTATGGCCACCGGTCAGTAAAGCATGCTTTATTGAAGCCACCCTATAGATCCAGCAATCCAATCAGCAGCATGTTGGTGAACAAACAATATCCCCGGCATCGCATTCCAATCCATAAAAAATATAAAAAGGCGTAGCAAAATAATGGGAATTAAAAGAGAAGCATAAAAAATTTCGTTTGAGTAGATCTAAAGCTGAATACAGTGAGTATAATTTTAAAAGAAATTTATCTAGTGGTGTATTGTGACATTAAACAATCATGTTATTAAGAAGAGAGCACGTTTATATCTCGGGTCTATTGTTCAAAGTGATGATGAAATAGATAAGGATATTATTAGTAGAATTCAAATTGTATGGTTGAAGTCGAGGAATGAATCGGGCTTGTTGCATGAAAGAAAAATACACCTCAAATTTAAGGAGAAAACTCCTATAAGATGGTGGTGAGACCTGTAATGTTTTATGGCGCAAAATAATGGACATTAAAAGAGAAGCATAAAAGAAGAATGAGGAACCAATAAGAGAGGGCTTACATGATATTGAAAATCATAAAATAGGACAAGTGTTGCAGTTTTCAATGAACAACCATACATGATCCCCTTAGTAGTGGCCACTGTGATTTCCTTAGAAGCTTAAAACCATCCCAACATGCTCAATCATTACCATAGGAAACCTAGAGATACTCCTTTGCAACCATATACAACAAATGGCTAAATTCCAAATCATCATTATCATCTCCCGCACAAATTCTAACTAGAAAGAGACATCAACGGCACACTATTGCATGTTATGTGAATAGCATTAATCATGACAATTGTCACATGATTAAGCCCTCTAAACATTATTTCAAGGTAGATGAACCTAATGATAGAACATATCTCCTTACAGCAACAGAACTCCATTTGGAAATAAATTCTATAGGAGATTCCAAAAAAGAGGACATGATTGATGACCAAATCATGTTCATACAAACCCAATTTCAAATATTATGATAAAGAGAAATTCTTTCCACACATAACACCTTTATAATGAGAAACATGACAACACAACAGCACAAAATTTCTTGGCATGGTTCCTTGATTTTGTTTTGACAAATTCTATAAGGAGTGATCATCAACATCATCATTAGCATTTAGCATTCATCATCATGAGAAGGGTGTTAAAAACTATTAGTCATAAAAAATGCTTCTCCCACCGCTTCATACAAATCATGACAATTATCTTCATAAAAATGATGACTTTAATTTTTCATCTCACACCGCATCACAGATATCATGTTAATGAACATGATTGAAATCTTAAATTTATTTTATCTTATTTAATTCATCAAAATATAACCATTTCATTGGTGGAACTTCAAAGAAAGCATATATTCTAACATCAAGCAACCAAATCAGACCTACAAGGCCTTTTTTTTTTAATAATTCAAAAGTAAATGATACTTTACCTGACATGCAGATGCAAAGAATATTACAAATTTTGCATACATGATCGATCATGAAATAGTTGCATTGTTTAACTATCATTACAATTGTATGTGTTCGGTGCAGCACATAGAGACGAAGGGACGAGGGAGAGAGAGAGAGAAAGTGAGGGAGCAAATCACCATAAACAAGCTGTTCGGTAGCAGTTTCTGAGAAGGATTAACCTAAATCCTGCCAAATAGCAAAAATGAGATCTTTAAAACCAACAAAATCTTAAATCAGCTTCACCCAATTTTATCTTAAATCCCCGATTATGTAAAAACGGCAATTGGACGTATTTCACACGTCACTGGTCCAGTCGATGCTTCTTCAGCCAGCTTTCGCAACTTTCTGGCTTCTCGATCGTCTAGGGTTTCTAGAATTTCGATTCGGTGGAGAAAGACGAGGGTTTCGGACACTAGGTTAAGAGGCTGTACGATTTGGTTTTGCATTTTAGGCCGTTTGGCTGGATTTCACTCAACTCCGCCTCAAATCAGGCATAAACCCTGCTACCAAACAGCCCCTAAATCCTACAAATCTTAAATCCCGTTCCTTCTCCGTTGTTCCTAACGTGATTTAGGAGAAGAAACGTGCTAAAAGAGAAAGATCGTTGCCTCCAGCCGACACTTCTCATCCCACATCGCCACAGATGGCGAAGAAGCTTCGGGACTCTTTCAAAACATTAGTTGAATAACGCGAAACCACGCAGCGCGAAGAAAGTGCGACTAGGAAACGCAAACCTAGACAGGTCAAATGCTATCGGAAAAGCATAGACAACACCCAAAAGAAGATAAATTATATAGGCAACATCCGTTTTCGCTCGGATCAGCTTTTTTTATTTTTGTTTACTTTCCTTTAGGGCTGCAAGCGAACCAAACGTTCGACGAACTACTCGTTGTTCGGTTCGATTAAAGCTCGTTCGTGATCGTTTAATTAACTAACAAACAAACTTGAACAATATTTTAAATACTCGATTCTTAAATAAACAAGCTTGAACACTAATGCGTTCAGCTCGTTTATGTTCGTGAACAACATCAGTTGATGTTCATGAACAAGCTCGATAAAAAGCTTGATTCGGGTTCGATTAAAACCGCTCGATAAAAACTTAAATAATATGTTATTATAAAATTGATAAATATATATAATATAAAAACTTTAATTATAACATAATAATATAATTATTTTTTATTAATAACAAGAAACATTTCATATTTTTGCATGTTTGTTAGATTGTTTGTTTAGGATGTTCATGAACAAATTTAAGGTTTGCTTGTTCAACAGATTGTTTGCGAAATATGTTCACGAACATAGCTTGTTTAAAGCTCGATAAGCACTAAACAAACGAACATGAACCAAACATGAACACCCTTAAATTAAACGAACCAAACATGAACACAAATAATAAAGCTCGAATCAAACACGAACCAAACATGAACAAGCTAATGTTAAACAAACACAAACATGAACACTCACATACTCGGCTCGGCTCGGTTCGTTTGCAGCCCTACTTTCCTTTCTTAACCGTATCAAACAAATCATGTGAAAAAGATAATCGGTCGATTGAATATTAAAATAATTTAAATTTATCGTCTAATTACTGATTACTTCTGAAATCTTTATTTAAAACTAAAGATTAAGTACTTTTTTATATTTACTCTATTTGATATTAATAGCTTCAAAATTAACTATAATAATAATCTATAATAAATATAATTCATTTAATTAAAATAAAATTACTAATGATCAATAATACAAATTTAATGTGAAAATAATAATATTAATTAATTATAAATACTCAAAAAACAATTAAATATTGTCAAAGTTTTCTTAAATTAATAAACTTAAATCTTTTGCTCACTTCTTTTTATTAACCGTAATAATAAACCATTATCTAAGGGGAATCCTTTTCCCCATCATGCAGATCCATTACTGCATGAGAAAAGAAAGAAATATTTAAATAATTTTGGAGCCCTATCTTAAAATCTATTTTATGCATGTGCGGAATCTAGACAGGAACCGTTTAGATTTATTAAGTAATTGTAGATACTCAACAATTATATAATTGTTAATATTTATTCAGTTGCTAATTTTTATTAAATATTTGCTAAATATATTACGCATTAATCATTGATGTTGGATAACATTCACAACACCAGAAAAAATGGTTGTAACCCTAAAATTTTATTCTTATAAGTAAATATAATTATTAATTATATTAATAAAAATTATAGATAATAATATTTGTTATTTACTCTAAATTTATAAAATTAATCAGAGTTTAACCCCAAACAAACTTTATATTGGAGTATTGAACTATTAAATTGAGCATATCCAATTTTATTAAATTATATTACAAGTTATACTCTTACTTTCGAAATATTCAAACTTGAAAAAGACGACCCAATTTGAAACATTTACAAGAATGTATAGAACAAATAAATGTTACGCTACATAAAAGAAATATAAAATATTTACACTATTCACCATTGTTCATTAAAAAAAACTCATAAAGAAGCCCCTCCACATCCAAAGCCAGTTTTGTCTTCCTACAAGATAAGAAAGTTATAAGCTATAAGCTAACTATTCCAAGCAAATAATGGGCACGAAAACTTCTTATCTTTGTACGCCACCCATTAAACTATACAACAATCCATCAGTCCAGTGTTAGCAGATTAAAGTAAATCTTTATTAAACTATTTACGTCTGAAAAATAACTTCTTGAGCTTCCAAGATTATCACACCTTTATCAAAGATAAACTTCACACCAAAGGCTTAGGTCATATCCGACAAAAGATTTGAGAAGCTTAATTACACCGCAATTCTTAGTATTATTGTTCTCCAATTTGTGCTCAGAAGAAATTCCTACCAGATCCAAAGACATCCTATTTTTCCTGTAAGATGCAAAAGTTGCGAGTCATAAAGAAAATAAAGAATTGAGATTTTTTTTACAAGGGATTGGTAAATAAGTATGAGAAATTGGCTTGAGGACAGAGATAACAATACAATTTGATTGATCAAAACCTTATTCCACACTGACTAACATAATTGACAAAGTGGCTTTTAGCGAAATTTTATCATTTCATCGATTTAGGCTTCGTTTGGGACAGCTTTTTTGTTGCTTTCTAAAACAGCTTTCTAGTACAAAAATTTCTTGAATTAAAAAATTTTATACTAGAAAGCCGTTTTAGGAAGCAGTGTGAAAGCTGTCCCAAACAAAGCCTTAGTCTTCTTTTGGGATATATCTTTTTTACTGCTTTCTAAAGTTGATTTATAGTACATTTTTTTAAAACCTTAACATACAGAGAGATTGGTAAATAATTTATGAAACTAGAAAAGCTTCGAGCCCGATATCTCCTGATTGATAGTAAGATGCTTTTATGAAACTAGTGATTCAGTTTGCTTTGTTTCAATAATTGTTCGTTTCAAAATCATTAAGACACTTAAATGCTTAAAAATGCTCTATGATCGGGGAGAACAATATGAGTCTTACAATGGAACACTCTAACTACGTCCCATATCTTTTCCATATTTACAAGGCATGTAACTCTTAAAAATCTTTAAATAGACCCCCTCTTCACACATGAAATGGAGCATGGACTTTCTTTCATTTACATAATGGAGAGAGCTCTTAGGCATCAAGAGCTCAAGCACCACGACCAACGAACCTCCGTCGATTGTCGTAAGACCACCGCCCATTCACCGACAACCCGCGGAACTTCAACCCAGCCGCCAACCGACTCTAGACTTCTACCCGACCATCATCAGACCACCGCAAGGTCGCCAAACTTCCACCTTGCCGCCGACAACCGTTAGACTTAACTCAACCGATATAGGACCACAGATGGCGAAGAAGCTTCGGGACTCTTTCAAAACATTAGTTGAATAACGCGAAAACCACGCAGCGCGAAGAAAGTGCGACTAGGAAACGCAAACCTAGACAGGTCAAATGCTATCGGAAAAGCATAGACAACACCCAAAAGAAGATACATTATATAGGCAACATCCGTTTTCGCTCGGATCAGCTTTTTTTATTTTTGTTTACTTTCCTTTCTTAACCGTATCAAACAAATCATGTGAAAAAGATAATCGGTCGATTGAATATTAAAATAATTTAAATTTATCGTCTAATTACTGATTACTTCTGAAATCTTTATTTAAAACTAAAGATTAAGTACTTTTTTATATTTACTCTATTTGATATTAATAGCTTCAAAATTAACTATAATAATAATCTATAATAAATATAATTCATTTAATTAAAATAAAATTACTAATGATCAATAATACAAATTTAATGTGAAAATAATAATATTAATTAATTATAAATACTCAAAAAAACAATTAAATATTGTCAAAGTTTTCTTAAATTAATAAACTTAAATCTTTTGCTCACTTCTTTTTATTAACCGTAATAATAAACCATTATCTAAGGGGAATCCTTTTCCCCATCATGCAGATCCATTACTGCATGAGAAAAGAAAGAAATATTTAAATAATTTTGGAGCCCTATCTTAAAATCTATTTTATGCATGTGCGGAATCTAGACAGGAACCGTTTAGATTTATTAAGTAATTGTAGATACTCAACAAATATATAATTGTTAATATTTATTCAGTTGCTAATTTTTATTAAATATTTGCTAAATATATTACGCATTAATCATTGATGTTGGCTAACATTCACAACACCAGAAAAAATGGTTGTAACCCTAAAATTTTATTCTTATAAGTAAATATAATTATTAATTATATTAATAAAAATTATAGATAATAATATTTGTTATTTTCGCTAAATTTATAAAATTAATCAGAGTTTAACCCCAAACAAACTTTATATTGGAGTATTGGACTATTAAATTGAGCATATCCAATTTTATTAAATTATATTACAAGTTATAGTCTTACTTTCGAAATATTCAAACTTGAAAAAGACGACCCAATTTGAAACATTTACAAGAATGTATAGAACAAATAAATGTTACGCTACATAAAAGAAATATAAAATATTTACACTATTCACCATTGTTCATTAAAAAAAAACTCATAAAGAAGCCCCTCCACATCCAAAGCAAGTTTTGTCTTCCTACAAGATGAGAAAGTTATAAGCTATAAGCTAACTATTCCAAGCAAATAATGGGCACGAAAACTTCTTATCTTTGTACGCCACCCATTAAACTATACAACAATCCATCAGTCCAGTGTTAGCAGATTAAAGTAAATCTTTATTAAACTATTTACGTCTGAAAAATAACTTCTTGAGCTTCCAAGATTATCACACCTTTATCAAAGATAAACTTCACACCAAAGGCTTAGGTCATATCCGACAAAAGATTTAAGAAGCTTAATTACACCGCAATTCTTAGTATTATTGTTCTCCAATTTGTGCTCAGAAGAAATTCCTACCAGATCCAAAGACATCCTATTTTTCCTGTAAGATGCAAAAGTTGCGAGTCATAAAGAAAATAAAGAATTGAGATTTTTTTTACAAGGGATTGGTAAATAAGTATGAGAAATTGGCTTGAGGACAGAGATAACAATACAATTTGATTGATCAAAACCTTATTCCACACTGACTAACATAATTGACAAAGTGGCTTTTAGCGAAATTTTATCATTTCATCGATTTAGTCTTCTTTTGGGATATAACTTTTTTACTGCTTTCTAAAGTTGATTTATAGTACATTTTTTTTAAAACCTTAACATACAGAGAGATTGGTAAATAATTTATGAAACTAGAAAAGCTTCGAGCCCGATATCTCCTGATTGATAGTAAGATGCTTTTATGAAACTAGTGATTCAGTTTGCTTTGTTTCAATAATTGTTCGTTTCAAAATCATTAAGACACTTAAATGCTTAAAAATGCTCTATGATCGGGGAGAACAATATGAGTCTTACAATGGAACACTCTAACTACGTCCCATATCTTTTCCATATTTACAAGGCATGTAACTCTTAAAAATCTTTAAATAGACCCCCTCTTCACACATGAAATGGAGCATGGACTTTCTTTCATTTACATAATGGAGAGAGCTCTTAGGCATCAAGAGCTCAAGCACCACGACCAACGAACCTCCGTCGATTGTCGTAAGACCACCGCCCATTCACCGACAACCCGCGGAACTTCAACCCAGCCGCCAACCGACTCTAGACTTCTACCCGACCATCATCAGACCACCGCAAGGTCGCCAAACTTCCACCTTGCCGCCGACAACCGTTAGACTTAACTCAACCGATATAGGACCACAGATGGCGAAGAAGCTTCGGGACTCTTTCAAAACATTAGTTGAATAACGCGAAAACCACGCAGCGCGAAGAAAGTGCGACTAGGAAACGCAAACCTAGACAGGTCAAATGCTATCGGAAAAGCATAGACAACACCCAAAAGAAGATACATTATATAGGCAACATCCGTTTTCGCTCGGATCAGCTTTTTTTATTTTTGTTTACTTTCCTTTCTTAACCGTATCAAACAAATCATGTGAAAAAGATAATCGGTCGATTGAATATTAAAATAATTTAAATTTATCGTCTAATTACTGATTACTTCTGAAATCTTTATTTAAAACTAAAGATTAAGTACTTTTTTATATTTACTCTATTTGATATTAATAGCTTCAAAATTAACTATAATAATAATCTATAATAAATATAATTCATTTAATTAAAATAAAATTACTAATGATCAATAATACAAATTTAATGTGAAAATAATAATATTAATTAATTATAAATACTCAAAAAAACAATTAAATATTGTCAAAGTTTTCTTAAATTAATAAACTTAAATCTTTTGCTCACTTCTTTTTATTAACCGTAATAATAAACCATTATCTAAGGGGAATCCTTTTCCCCATCATGCAGATCCATTACTGCATGAGAAAAGAAAGAAATATTTAAATAATTTTGGAGCCCTATCTTAAAATCTATTTTATGCATGTGCGGAATCTAGACAGGAACCGTTTAGATTTATTAAGTAATTGTAGATACTCAACAATTATATAATTGTTAATATTTATTCAGTTGCTAATTTTTATTAAATATTTGCTAAATATATTACGCATTAATCATTGATGTTGGATAACATTCACAACACCAGAAAAAATGGTTGTAACCCTAAAATTTTATTCTTATAAGTAAATATAATTATTAATTATATTAATAAAAATTATAGATAATAATATTTGTTATTTTCTCTAAATTTATAAAATTAATCAGAGTTTAACCCCAAACAAACTTTATATTGGAGTATTGAACTATTAAATTGAGCATATCCAATTTTATTAAATTATATTACAAGTTATACTCTTACTTTCGAAATATTCAAACTTGAAAAAGACGACCCAATTTGAAACATTTACAAGAATGTATAGAACAAATAAATGTTACGCTACATAAAAGAAATATAAAATATTTACACTATTCACCATTGTTCATTAAAAAAAACTCATAAAGAAGCCCCTCCACATCCAAAGCCAGTTTTGTCTTCCTACAAGATAAGAAAGTTATAAGCTATAAGCTAACTATTCCAAGCAAATAATGGGCACGAAAACTTCTTATCTTTGTACGCCACCCATTAAACTATACAACAATCCATCAGTCCAGTGTTAGCAGATTAAAGTAAATCTTTATTAAACTATTTACGTCTGAAAAATAACTTCTTGAGCTTCCAAGATTATCACACCTTTATCAAAGATAAACTTCACACCAAAGGCTTAGGTCATATCCGACAAAAGATTTGAGAAGCTTAATTACACCGCAATTCTTAGTATTATTGTTCTCCAATTTGTGCTCAGAAGAAATTCCTACCAGATCCAAAGACATCCTATTTTTCCTGTAAGATGCAAAAGTTGCGAGTCATAAAGAAAATAAAGAATTGAGATTTTTTTTACAAGGGATTGGTAAATAAGTATGAGAAATTGGCTTGAGGACAGAGATAACAATACAATTTGATTGATCAAAACCTTATTCCACACTGACTAACATAATTGACAAAGTGGCTTTTAGCGAAATTTTATCATTTCATCGATTTAGGCTTCGTTTGGGACAGCTTTTTTGTTGCTTTCTAAAACAGCTTTCTAGTACAAAAATTTCTTGAATTAAAAAATTTTATACTAGAAAGCCGTTTTAGGAAGCAGTGTGAAAGCTGTCCCAAACGAAGCCTTAGTCTTCTTTTGGGATATATCTTTTTTACTGCTTTCTAAAGTTGATTTATAGTACATTTTTTTAAAACCTTAACATACAGAGAGATTGGTAAATAATTTATGAAACTAGAAAAGCTTCGAGCCCGATATCTCCTGATTGATAGTAAGATGCTTTTATGAAACTAGTGATTCAGTTTGCTTTGTTTCAATAATTGTTCGTTTCAAAATCATTAAGACACTTAAATGCTTAAAAATGCTCTATGATCGGGGAGAACAATATGAGTCTTACAATGGAACACTCTAACTACGTCCCATATCTTTTCCATATTTACAAGGCATGTAACTCTTAAAAATCTTTAAATAGACCCCCTCTTCACACATGAAATGGAGCATGGACTTTCTTTCATTTACATAATGGAGAGAGCTCTTAGGCATCAAGAGCTCAAGCACCACGACCAACGAACCTCCGTCGATTGTCGTAAGACCACCGCCCATTCACCGACAACCCGCGGAACTTCAACCCAGCCGCCAACCGACTCTAGACTTCTACCCGACCATCATCAGACCACCGCAAGGTCGCCAAACTTCCACCTTGCCGCCGACAACCGTTAGACTTAACTCAACCGATATAGGACCACAGATGGCGAAGAAGCTTCGGGACTCTTTCAAAACATTAGTTGAATAACGCGAAAACCACGCAGCGCGAAGAAAGTGCGACTAGGAAACGCAAACCTAGACAGGTCAAATGCTATCGGAAAAGCATAGACAACACCCAAAAGAAGATACATTATATAGGCAACATCCGTTTTCGCTCGGATCAGCTTTTTTTATTTTTGTTTACTTTCCTTTCTTAACCGTATCAAACAAATCATGTGAAAAAGATAATCGGTCGATTGAATATTAAAATAATTTAAATTTATCGTCTAATTACTGATTACTTCTGAAATCTTTATTTAAAACTAAAGATTAAGTACTTTTTTATATTTACTCTATTTGATATTAATAGCTTCAAAATTAACTATAATAATAATCTATAATAAATATAATTCATTTAATTAAAATAAAATTACTAATGATCAATAATACAAATTTAATGTGAAAATAATAATATTAATTAATTATAAATACTCAAAAAAACAATTAAATATTGTCAAAGTTTTCTTAAATTAATAAACTTAAATCTTTTGCTCACTTCTTTTTATTAACCGTAATAATAAACCATTATCTAAGGGGAATCCTTTTCCCCATCATGCAGATCCATTACTGCATGAGAAAAGAAAGAAATATTTAAATAATTTTGGAGCCCTATCTTAAAATCTATTTTATGCATGTGCGGAATCTAGACAGGAACCGTTTAGATTTATTAAGTAATTGTAGATACTCAACAAATATATAATTGTTAATATTTATTCAGTTGCTAATTTTTATTAAATATTTGCTAAATATATTACGCATTAATCATTGATGTTGGCTAACATTCACAACACCAGAAAAAATGGTTGTAACCCTAAAATTTTATTCTTATAAGTAAATATAATTATTAATTATATTAATAAAAATTATAGATAATAATATTTGTTATTTTCGCTAAATTTATAAAATTAATCAGAGTTTAACCCCAAACAAACTTTATATTGGAGTATTGGACTATTAAATTGAGCATATCCAATTTTATTAAATTATATTACAAGTTATAGTCTTACTTTCGAAATATTCAAACTTGAAAAAGACGACCCAATTTGAAACATTTACAAGAATGTATAGAACAAATAAATGTTACGCTACATAAAAGAAATATAAAATATTTACACTATTCACCATTGTTCATTAAAAAAAAACTCATAAAGAAGCCCCTCCACATCCAAAGCAAGTTTTGTCTTCCTACAAGATGAGAAAGTTATAAGCTATAAGCTAACTATTCCAAGCAAATAATGGGCACGAAAACTTCTTATCTTTGTACGCCACCCATTAAACTATACAACAATCCATCAGTCCAGTGTTAGCAGATTAAAGTAAATCTTTATTAAATTATTTACGTCTGAAAAATAACTTCTTGAGCTTCCAAGATTATCACACCTTTATCAAAGATAAACTTCACACCAAAGGCTTAGGTCATATCCGACAAAAGATTTAAGAAGCTTAATTACACCGCAATTCTTAGTATTATTGTTCTCCAATTTGTGCTCAGAAGAAATTCCTACCAGATCCAAAGACATCCTATTTTTCCTGTAAGATGCAAAAGTTGCGAGTCATAAAGAAAATAAAGAATTGAGATTTTTTTTACAAGGGATTGGTAAATAAGTATGAGAAATTGGCTTGAGGACAGAGATAACAATACAATTTGATTGATCAAAACCTTATTCCACACTGACTAACATAATTGACAAAGTGGCTTTTAGCAAAATTTTATCATTTCATCGATTTAGTCTTCTTTTGGGATATAACTTTTTTACTGCTTTCTAAAGTTGATTTATAGTACATTTTTTTTAAAACCTTAACATACAGAGAGATTGGTAAATAATTTATGAAACTAGAAAAGCTTCGAACCCGATATCTCCTGATTGATAGTAAGATGCTTTTATGAAACTAGTGATTCAGTTTGCTTTGTTTCAATAACTGTTCGTTTCAAAATCATTAAGACACTTAAATGCTTAAAAATGCTCTATGATCGGGGAGAACAATATGAGTCTTACAATGGAACACTCTAACTACGTCCCATATCTTTTCCATATTTACAAGGCATGTAACTCTTAAAAATCTTTAAATAGACCCCCTCTTCCCACATGAAATGGAGCATGGACTTTCTTTCATTTACATAATGGAGAGAGCTCTTAGGCATCAAGAGCTCAAGCACCACCACCAACGAACCTCCGTCGATTGTCGTAAGACCACCGCCCATTCACCGACAACCCGCGGAACTTCAACCCAGCCGCCAACCGACTCTAGACTTCTACCCGACCATCATCAGACCACCGCAAGGTCGCCAAACTTCCACCTTACCGCCGACAACCGTTAGACTTAACTCAACCGATATAGGACCACAACCCGTCTGTCGATCGCCGCTAGACATCGACCAGATTATCGTTGGACCAATAACTGGCAGCCAACCGTCACAAGAATTTCACACAACTGTTGACTACCACCGGTCTTCCACCTTACCATCATCGAACTACCACCCGGCCGCTGATCGCCACTATATTTCTGCCTAAATATTGTAGGCAATCTTACTGTCGGACAACCAACAGACAACCGCTGCCAGACCAACTCAATCGTCTTCAGACCACCGCTTGACTGCCATACGTTCGTTGACAACTGTCAGACTTTAACTTAACTACCAAGTGCCACTAAACTTTTGCTCGAGCTTTGTCGGATCGCCGTCCAACCACTAAACTCCACCCATTGCTGACTTATATCCATCGGACCAACGTCGCACATAATCCATAGTTGAAAGCTGACTACGACCGTCCAACCACTGTCGTCCAACAACTACAATCCCTTTAACAACCATTGCCTGCCAACCTTTATCGCCCGTCAACTACGATCCCTACGATCCCTCCAACCTCTATCGCCTGTAAACTACAATCCATTAAACCATTGTTACTTACCAACTATAATCCATCGGATCTTCATCGCCCGCCGACTAAAGCCCCTCTAACCTCTATCGTCTTGCCATCCAAATGAACAAACCAACTTTCTCTTTAGAATGATTCCTTTATCATTCAATTCTTCCAACCACAACAACGTAATGTGTTTTATATGTTGTATATTTATTTCAACATGTCAATGCCACCCATCTTAAAAGCACTTCATTTATAATCAACAATAAATGTTAACGGAACCATTTTAACAATCTCAGACCCCATAATTTTTCACCCTTTTTCATCTTTTTACGATTTTCCACATCAGAATATTAGTGACTCTTATGACTCTCACATCTCTCCTATATGTTAGTGTTGAATCTTCATACAAAACTTTAACTCTAAAGTATATATTTCTCTATCGTCACGAATATCCCAATCCACTTTCGCAGACCCCAACCGGCCATAAGGCATCTGGGCATCTACACGCAAGCACCCCGCTATCCCGACACAACTGGCCTGATAGTATACTATCCCACGGCTCCCGCCAGACTCGCACCACCCGAGTTACTTGGACACTGATAGACCTACTAACCAAAGTTTCAACTGTTCCGCACTCCGGCTAGAACCACACAAGCGCAACTCGACAACTGTCGAATTTGTGTAGCCTCCCTCCCATAGTCAAGCGCAGCACTGTGCACCGAACTCACGTTAAGCATGTTCACGAAGACTTATTTATGATTTTTTATAAGTCAGCTTGGATCAACCCTATAATTCGACAGGTCAGGCACAAATTTGTAAATCCTGACATATTTGGAAAATCGTGTCAATGAGGTTCAACATGTTTATACCTGAGTCAATCCAGGTGTACCCCCACCCATCCCATCGACTCATTTTGACACCCTACACCTGACCAGGGCTCAAAACTTGAAATAATCAAACTTTTTTTTTTTTGAGGAAAAAATATATATAGATAAAGCTGCTCACCGGTGGTTACCACTTTATTATTAGCTTTGCTGTTACCAAACGCTGCAAGAATACGGTGTTTACTACATGGCTAACCAGAAAGTTCACTACATGAATGCTAGTGAATGACTAGGGAATTTCATCATTGGGCTGCAACCAGCTACATTAAATTGAGCTAAAGCCCCCTATAGCACTGCTACAAATGTAAATAAAGTACTATTTCTTTTTTTCTTTTTTAATAAAATAAATAAAGCATGATCCTCATATTGATCAAGATTATTACATGGAAAAGAATAAGAGATGCCTTACCTAGCAATTATTACAGAAGAGGACGAGAACCACCAACTCAATACCACCTTACTTTCCCACATTAAGCTAAAAATGGCCACATCAAGACATTTACAACAACATCAAGCCATTATCCCACTACATGCGGTCGGCTACATGAATCTTTTTTCTCCATTGTGTCCTATTAAAGGTCAAATTCTTATTTAAATCTAATAAAGAAAGGTCATTCCTAATATTTTCTAACCAAGTCTTTTTAGATATGCCTCTATCTTTCTTAACATAAATCAAATCTAATACCTCTACTCTCCTAACCTAGTCAACAAAAAAATACTGATCAGCAAGAGCCTCATCTTGATGGAGTCAAAACAGGGTTAATAGGACTGGTTCGATCCAAACAGAGATTGAACCGAATTCAGCTCAAAAAACAAAATAAAATATGAATTTTCAACTATATAGTTGAGGCTTAAATATTGTATTCATATCTATCATAATATCTATCAATGCACGCTACCTCATAAATAAATATTTTTACTAGAAAGCTCCTCTCAACAACAGTTTTAAATAATTACTTACTTTACAGCATATTTACAAAATAATTTAGAACCCAATCTTGCAAACTGATTTATGCATGCAAATGTATGCGTATCAAAAGTGAGAGGAGAGGCTTTGAGCAGTAAAATTAACATACAAAATCTTCCACCTAGAAGCAAGCACATGGAGCTCTCCTAATTCCTCCATATCTTACTGCTGCAAAGCCTGACAAAAATAAACATTCAGAGAATAGCATCTAAACAATATAGAATTAGGGTGCCACCCACCGTTTCAAAGAAATTCTACAAGGAATACCTCAAAAAGATTCTTTTTGAGTGATCATCATCATTAGCTCGAGGAGAAGAGTGAAAATTCATATATATTGTTGCGAGGCATAATAATAACCCTAAAAAATAATAACAAATCCCTCAAGTAGGAAATGATAAATGGTGCGACTATACCAGCACCAATGCATCATATCCCATTAGAACTCTGCAGTAAAGCGTGCTTGGATAAGTAAGAAAAAGGCTAATAGTAATAATGAAAAATGCAATGCCTTTTTTTTTTTTTTTTGCCTTTTTATAAAAAGATTATTTGATTATATTTTGAGAAAAATACCATTTTGATAGAAAAAGCCAACAAACCCACAAATTCAAAATACCATTTTGAATCTTTGATACAAAAAAAGGCAACAAACCCACATTCGGTCATAATGCCTTGTAATGAAACGAACAGAGAAAGAAGAGAGAGATGGTGAAAGTTTGGAATTATTTGCCCATTGTAATAAAATAATGTGCTAAGCATGCCTAAAAAATCTTGTAGATACATTCCAACAATAACTTATCAGACAAATGTAATGGATATATACCAGCCTGCACAATATTCTTAGCCATATCCCCTTTCAAATTGTTTTGTGCCAGAACATTCGCGGTAGAAGAGAAAAAATTTATTGTCTGAACTTTTCAAGAAAAGATATGAGCACAAGAATATGCTTGCAAATATGCAAGAGATCATTTGATCGCTCAATTAATATTCAAAATATTTTGTTAATATCTTCAGCAGACATGTAAATGCAAATGAAACCTGATATATCAACAAAAAATTATCTTGATTGGGCATGAATCTCAAGGCAAATTCAAGTTAAAAACTTCCGAAATTAAATCTGGGACCATCTGAACTACGATTTAAGCAACCCAACGAAACCAAATTCGACTCAATCTGAGCTCAAATGAGACCAAATCAAATAGTCGAAACACATGAAAAGTTCAAACCATAAATTGGATGACCAAATGATTATCAAAAGTGACATGTGTATAGTTGTTGACCCCTACAACCATCCTAAAAATCATAAATTTGATAAAGATAATTCATCTCGAATGTGGATTGCATTCAGCCTTTTGGTTTTCAAGGAAAGACCTTGAAGGATATCGGAGGGAGGTACTTTGGTGTTGTGACTAAAAATCTGTCTTCGATGAGTCTACAGCAAAAGCGGGGGGGGGGGGGGGGGGGGGGGGGGGGGGTTCTTTTATACTACAAGATGTATGATTTGCTACATGAATCGGTGCAATCAATCCTCCAACAAGAATATTCAAGAGTTGAGGATAGTATGAAGTTGCCTAATATAATTCCTATGACTCTTTGACATTTGTCCATTCAAACTACTAAGCAAAGCTTGACATCTTAGGGAGGATTGGAGAATTCAAACATTTGCATTCTCTTCCCTCTTCCGATAAATATTCTAATCCGGATCGTTATAATGCGCTTGTTAAAACATTCCAAGTATTGAGGGGTTCTTTTATTCTATTTTTTTTTTTGGGGGGGGGGGGGGGGGGGGGGGGGGGGGGGGGGGGTTCTTTTATTCTATTTTTTTTGGGGGGGGGGGGGTTCTTTTATACTACAAGATGTATGATTTGCTACATGAATCTGTGCAATCAATCCTCCAACAAGAATATTCAAGAGTTGAGGATGGTATGAAGTTGCCTAATATAATTCCTATGACTCTTTGACATTTGTCCATTCAAACTACAAAGCTTGACATCTAAGGGAGGATTGGAGAGTTAAAACATTTGCATTCTCTTCCCTCTTCCGATAAATATTCCAATCGGGATCGTTATAATGCGCTTGTTAAAACATTCCAAGTATCGTGAAGCCTACGACTACCATGCATGTGTATTGATGGCTTGGGAATTATGCTCAAGGAAGTTAGATATTTGATGCATCTTCAACACTTAAATGATTAAAAAGGATGCATTGAGTATACCTCCAAGATCTCTAATGACATTAATAACTCCCGGACCAAGGGTTGTATTTTATCGATATGCGAGATTGGGAAGCTAAAATCTCTTTAAGAACTATATTTTTAGAGATGTAAGTAGGTATAGAATTGGGGAACTGAAGAATATGAATGAGCTTTGTAAACTAGGAATCTACAACCTTGAAAATGTAAAGGATGTCGAGGAGGCATGTGTTGCCAAATTACATGCCAAGAGGCTCACGGATTTGACTTTATGATTGGAATAACAATGATTCGAAGAACATCGATTTAGATAGGGACGTGCTTAACAACCCTCAACCACAACAGTTAAAAGAAACTAAAGATATATTCATTCATGGGTGTTAGGCCTGCAATATGGATGAATAACATTGATTTGATCTCCAAGCTACAGTACATCGAACTGCAAGATTGCTTCAATTGGCAAACTCTTCCTCCTTTTTAGAAACTTCCATTCATCGAGTCTCTTTACCTTCGTAACATGCCAAAAGTAAAAGGGTTTGATTATATATTTCATGAGAATGACAAGATTCGTGTATACGTTGAGAAATTGCAAGCATTGGAGTATTTGTTTGTTGCAACAACAACAACATATGAATGTTCATTTCCTTGCTTGATTGAACTGCACTTAGAAGAATGCCAAAATTTATGGGAATTACCCACTTGTCCTCCTAACTCGAGAAATTGGAGATAAATAACATTGGGTAGAAAGGTTGTAACTGGCTACAAGGTATTAGAAACTATTGCAGCATTTCAATTCAACATTGCAAAAACTTGATCTCTCTCATAGGAAATCAAGAAGTGAATAACACTGAAAAAAGGCCAGCACATACTCAATGAACTCGTTAAAAATGATCCATCCTTGTTATTAATGGTGCCATTGAGTAGTATCAGCTCTATCCAAGTTCTAGAAATTATGAAGAATGAGTTGTTTTCATTTCCAAATGAGGCGGAGCAGTGGTTTCTAAATATTAGTTCACCTCTCTCTGAGCTGGAATTTTCATCTAGCAAAGCTTGTCTTCATTTCAGATAATATGTATTTATGATATTCCTATGCTTTGGGAATTACTAAACCTTCTTCTCTCTTTGAAACGAATCGACCTCTACAACTGATCCAAATATATAAAAAAAGAGAGGAATCAAATAAAAAGAAATCAAATCAGTTAAATGTTACCTCATATCAGCCGGTTTGCTGCTCTGATTCCCGGGAGGGATAATTAACTATAGGGGCTTGCGCCTATAGAAAACCAGAACTCAGATTATAAAGTCCTCGCAAATTGAGGGCGAAATCTCTAGGTGTGTCTTATCTACAAACTCATCTGCCTTCCCAAAATTTACCCCAAAACTTAATCCGTTAAAACTCCCCCGAACGAAGAAAGCAGCTGGGTGAGGTTGGGGGTGAATTTTTGCAGCCCACAATAGTTTAATCAAGTGGAGACGAATCCAACGAGCCCAAGATCATCAAATCATGATATTATTAAGACATTCAAATGCAAATGAAAACGATTTAAAAACCAAGAATATCAAGCCTTTTATATCACTACATGGGGTCAACTGCATGAATATTTTTTCTCCATAATCTTTTTAAGAGTTAAAAACTGATTTAAATATAATAAAAAAACTCATTTCCAATACTTTCTAGCCAAGTCTTTTTAAGCCAACCTTTTTTAGCATTGACCAAATCTACCACATCTACTCTCCCAACTAGGTGATCAGAGTGGCGACACTTTATGTCACAAAACCATCTAAGGCTACTCTCCAATATTATCTACCACTGGAGTTGCTTCAACAATTCACGTACACATCTAAGTGTAAAGCCAGTCCATATGAGTATCCTCAACTCTACAACACTTAACATAATTTTATGATGTAAAGCCACTCATCCACCTGAGTGTCCTCATCTCTGTAACACTAGCTTAATTTAATGCTTCTCTTTTAACGGACAACTTGTGACATTACAAAAAGATAGAGGTTAATCATAGCCACAGAAAATGAGTCCATAGGTAATGTTATAGCTTTCATCATCATCATCACTGCATCAACGAAACTGATGAAGAAATTTACCTTATAGAAATTCGTCATCATCAACCACAGCTAATACATTCTATGATCCCAATGGCTCTCTGAAGCAAAATAAAAAGAAAAAGACTCAACGGATGATCAAAAGTCCATAGATCATCTCTAAGATTAACAGTGAATAATACGTCACAAATAAAGTAGAAAACAAGCTTTCAATCTGATCACCACCCTTAAGATTAATTCCAGAAGGGCTGCGCATTGTGTAGAAACCAAGAATCAGAAGTCCCTGTTTGATTTGAAGGAATTGAAAAAGGGGAAATGAAAATGAAATAAAAATTAAAATACTCAAGGAACTGAATCCAAAATAGATTTTATACACGTGTTAGATTGAGGAGAAACTGAGTGGAAAAGCAAATTTTCTTTTTTTGCTAGGCTTGAAGGAATAACCAAGAAATTGAAAATGAACACAACCTAATATTTAGCAAACATCAATTTCATGAAAATTTGATAAAGAAAAAAAATTTATGCTTAAGTTATCCAAAAAAAAGCAAAGAAAAAAGTACGGCATTCGCAAAAGGAGAGAACAAGTACAAGGGAACAAAGAAAAAGAAGGATCAAATGATAGGGGAGTCCATCAAATAAGACAAGCAAAAAATCTTTGCCTACTACATTGCACATTGTGTAGCACAAAGAATGAGGAACCAAAAAGAAGACAAGGGTTCAGATGATGTTGAGAGTCATAAAATAAGACATGTGTAGCAGCTGTGGTTGCTTGAGAAATTTCAGACCATTCAAACATGCTACATCATTATCATAGGAAACATAGAGATATTCCATAGCAACCATATGCAACTGATGGCAAAATTCTGAATCATTATTATCTCCCTCAAAAATTCTTACTAGAAAGAGACATCAACAACACACTACTGAATGTCACTTCAGAAAAAGCATATATTTTATAGGAAATACTTGAGTTCATAAGTAACGGGCGAAAAACAGCCCCCAAACGATGGATTGCAATAAGAGAATCAAAGCCAAACAAAGACGAAGCAAGATACAAATGATCCTCAATCCGAGACGAGGATCGTTCTCTCCCAAATCTCTAGACAAAGTAATCTAGAACCAAAAATCCCAAGAACTCCAAGAGAAAACTTAATTCATGCATAAACTCCCTCCCAAAACAAACCCCCCCTAATCATACAATTAATTTCCTAATTCAAACATCTCTCATTCAAATTTTCCCTCTCAAACTAGCCCTCCCAAAACCCCCTCTCCCCATTGCTCCAAATGGGCGGCAGCAATAAAGGAGGCGGACCCCGCCTTTGTCCGCCTCCTATACACATGAGCCGGCCGCTAGGCCGGCTCCTAGGCCGGTTCAGGGTGAACCGGCCTATCAATATTCTAACTTCAAGCAATTGAATAAGCCCTACAGAGTATTCTTTGTAACAATTTAAAAGTAAAAACTACTTCAAAAGTATGCAAAGAATAACATAAACTTTGAAGAATTGATCAGATCGTGAAATATTGCAATGTGTATCGACCATGATAATTGAAGAGGTTTAAAGCAGCACACATAGAGATGAAGGGAGAAGGCAAAAGAGAGAGAGAGGAATATGGAGGGAGCAAATCACCATCACCGAGCTGTTGGGTAGCAGTTTCTGAGAAGAATTTGACCTAAACCCAGCCAAACAGCATAAAACCAACAGAATCTTAAATTCCCCCCTTATATCTTATATCCCCGATTAACTAAATCAAGACAATGGAAGGATTTCAAACATAACTGCTTCTGCCGATGCTTATTCAGTGAGTGACCTTACGCAACATTCGTCAAGAGTTTATAGAGGTTAAGAAGCTGTATGGATGCAAAAATTAAACAGCATTTAACCTAAATCCTCCCAAACAGCAAAAATAACAACTTTAAGACTTCGTTTGGGAGAATTTTCTTACTCTTTGATACAACTGTTTTCTAGTAAAAAAATTTATGAAAGAACCCAAAAAATCAGTGGCCTAAAACTGTTCCAAACGAAGTTTAAATCGTTCAAAATCGTTAATCCCGTTGCTTCTCCGTTTTGCTTTTTGCCTTAATCCCGGATTTAGAAAATCCGATAGTTCGCTGATTTATGGGAATTAGCAACAAAACACCCCTTCAGCCATAAAGCATCAACATGCTGATAAACTACACATTTGCCAATTTAGGTCGTCAATATGCCTCATCATGACTGTAGAGATCAAGCAGCCATTGCAATGACTGAATCGGTATGTTAGCATTAACAGTCATAATCATCAAAAACAGCCAAAGAGGAAGATCTTAGATCTTCTCTAAGAATAACGATAACTAATACAACGTAGAGCAAGAGCAGAACATACTTCAATCCTTTGCATTACCACAGTAAAGGATTTCTTAAATACTTTGCAGAAATCGTTCACAAGGCGTATGCGAGATCCAATTTAACATCAATCCATGCACAACCCTTTTCAAGCCTAAAATTCAAGAAATTATAGTTGCTCACACAGTGTTTCCCACTTTATCCTCAGCTTTGCTGTTGCCAAACCCCGCAAGACCACATGCATGGATGACCAGAGAGTTTACTATATGAATGACTGGGGAACTACAAAATTGGGGGTTGTTGGATCACCTTATCATGTTCAGATAAACCCAAGTTCAACTACAATGATAAAGAGAAATTCTCTTCCCACACATCACTAATTATGTCCTCTATCATAATGCTCACTATCTCACAAAAAAGACAAACTAAGGATTCGTTTGAGACAGCTTTCTTACCGTCTTCTAAAGCAGCTTCCTAGTTCAAAATTTTCAAGTTTAAGAATTAAATCAGACTAAGGATAAGGAAAGCTCAACCATGGATGATCCACTGATAGCTGGCAAACAGTAGCTGCATAGACACAGTTATAAACATAGGCACTGATCACTTATATTTGAAAACAGCAACAACAAAAGAACTTGGTGCAACAACACACAGAGTCAGGCCTCTTCCATAACAAATCCATCCACTACAAATATAAATCTGACACAGCCATATAATTTCAAAGGCGATAATACCTACCACACTGCACATTGTGCAACACCCAAAACCTTTAAATATAATAATCCAAAAGGAAAGAAAGTGACTAAGAAAAAAAAAGAAGAAATAGTAACAAGTAGCTCAATTGACAACTGACAACGGGATACATGAACAAAGAAAAGTAGAGTAGCGTTCTTAAGATCATGGTACATCAATCCCCCTAGCAATCACAGTTGTGGTTCCTGAAGTTTCAGACCATTCTGAAATGCAACATAAACATCATATAAAATATAAAAAGATTACATGGTAGTCCCACTCTGACAATGTCTAGCCTAAAAATCATCATTGCCCACAAATATTCTTCATTCAAAAACAGAAAAATAACAACATGCAACCTTATGTTATATTTATAGCACTGGTCTTTGTATCTGTCATGTAAATAAGCCAAATTAGCTTGGTTTCATGACGAAGATGAAGATGACAAAAAAAGGAATTTTATGTGCAGCTCACTCATTTAAGATTTGGCCCCATAATGCAAATTCCTTTTTTCCTTCTCATCAAGAAAGATTCCAAGATTTCGCCCACATGCATAAAAAATATAATGAAGACAAAGACCCTTAAACTTTAAAAAAACAGCAGCTTGATCTTATCATGAGAGACATTTGGACTATTATTCAGTTTACAAAAATAGTAGCTCTTATGCTCACACATCTTATACTATTCACCCACTTTTTGAATGTTTCAGATTTATAACTCATTGTCCCTTCAGTTGAAATTCACTTCAAACCTCAATCATGTAAGAAAAGTAGTTGACAGATAAAAGATATGAAAGGACAAGAACCCAGCACTTTTAAAACAATGAGCATAAGAATGTTCGCAATCAGTACCCACAACTTTACCTTCTAAAAAGACTAAGAACTCATCATTGGTGATTCGTAATTTACTTGGTCAAGCCAATTCCTTGTCAACACCACCTAAACCAAACAGTCAACATGTAACTATTAGGTAAATAATAATTCTTTTCCGCATAATTCCTCCAGCCAAATCATAGCCAAAAGAGAGGCATTCCCAAAAGGAGATGAGAACAGGAAGAACAAAAAACAATAAGGAAAATATGATGGTGGAATGCATGAAATAAGAAAACTGGAGAATATATTGGAATGGGAATATATTGCACATCGTATTGTACTACATTTCAAAAGGGAAAGAAGAATTGGACTAATGCACGAATAAGGGCCCAGATGATTATGGAAGTCAGAAAATATGATGCGTGCAGAAGCATTCTGCCAATAGCTACGCATGAATCCCCTTGGTAATTGTAGCTATGCGGTTGCCAGAGAAGCTCCAGACCATCCAAACACACCACATTATTACCATGGAAAATATAGAGACATTCAATAGCAGTCTTGTGCAATCGATAGCTAAATTCTAAGGGGTTGTTTGGTAGCACCCAAGATTTCATTTAAATAGGATTTCGTAAATCCTCTAAATCCGGATTTATGAAATCTTGAGAAGATTAAATCCTGAAAACTGTTTGACAACATTTATGATAAATCCTGTGATTGTTTGGTTATTCAATTCAGGATTTAAGGCGGTTAAAAGATTTGACATGCATTTTTTGGATAATTAAAGCATTTAAGGGGGTTAAAAGGTATAAGACCATTAATTATTATTTATAATATTTCATTTAAAATCATATTTAATCCTATTAATTATTTTGAAATAACTAAGTATTTAACTAATAATTTTATTAATAATTTAATTAGTTTTACTTAATTTTTAATATTTTAAATAATATTAATTAAGTTATCCAAAAATAACTTTTTGCCTCTCTTCTCTATTTCTTTCAGCTTCGTTCCTTCGAAGGAGGGTAAAGTTTTGCACGAGTTCGTTGTTCGACTTCGCTCCTTCGACGACGTTCCCTTCCTGTTGGATCAGAAGTTACGACATTTTTTTATCGGAAGCAACAACGGGAGCTCGCATGTTGTGAAGGTAACTCTACCTTTCGCACGCTTTCGCGCTTCTACGGCCAAATCCCGTAAATCCGCTGAACCAAAGGATTTCGTAAATCCGAGATTTACCACGAAAAGAGGGAATTTTCAGTCAACCGCGGCTTTGATTTACCGTGAGATTTGGTTTTGCATTTTTTGCCATTCTGCTGGATTTAGCTCAAATCCGCTTCAAATCCGGTCTAAATCATGCATCCAATCACCATCATCATCAACCTCACAAATTTTTATTCAAAAGACACTATATCACACAACTTAATGTACATAATGGCACAAATCCTTATAAATGGGTACTCCTATGTCCTAACTCTATTGTATAGTGGAGAAAGAGGCATGATTGCAATGAATTCAACAATATTTTATCATTCATCATATCCTAACAAAATTTCCATGATTGAATACATCCAATCAAAGCTTGAGATGAAGGGCTTCCACGTACAGTAACACTACAATTTGAAAAAATTATCTTGGGAGCTTGAATACTCAAGAGTTACAGAAGAACTTTGGTTCTATAGATTATTATGCATAAATACTTAAAAGTAGTAGCAACTGCAGTGGTTTAGAAGCTCTAGGCCATAGCTACGTTGTCATACCATCACCATAAGAAACAAAATTTTACTAAGGAAACTTGGTGATGGTTAACATCCACCATCAAACCGACAATTCATGCTGTGCAGGGCACTAATCTTAATATAAGCATACAATTAGAATCTAATTGCTTTTGTTTGTCAAGTTGAAGCAAATTATAGGATTTCTATCTATAGGCTCAGAAAAACTTTTGCATTCAAGAAAGAGATTTAAAAAATTCTTTTCCAAGCAAAATATAAAATGAAGATAATGGGCCCCAGAATTTCACCAAAATACCTCAAAATTCATATCTTGTTTCTCATTGTAAAACCAAACCATCTTTTTTTTTACTAGTAAATTCGGTAAAGTAAATCTACATATGTATAATCCTGCTCATATATATATATATATATATATATATAGATAGATAGAGAGAGAGAGAGAGAGAGGATACCCAAAGAAATTTTGTCTCAAAATAGAAATAAGCAAATTTTTTCCATTGTTTTTCGCAGCACTTCAAGCTATAGAGTCCCAAGAAACTTTTGAAATTTACCATAGAGAATGAAACAAATCTTTCTCTCTACCCTCTCAAGTCAAGCACTAAGTAAAACACAAGGAAGCACCAGTTGCTTGAAAAAAATTCCAGCCCTTCTTAATGCATCATCAATGGCAGATTTTCACACCAAAAATCACTGACATGTCAGAAAAAAGAAGAGCATTGATCATTCATATTTGGTAATTTACCATAACAAAACTTTGTGCAACATCCTGAATACCTTGTTCCACAGCAACTCTTGCTCAAATATACATCTACAATAGCCTTAGAAAGGAAAATTATTGGAACTTCAAAGAATACAATGTCTAATTGAGGATTTAAAATGAAGAAAAGAATGAAATCTGGCCATATGGGGTAGGCAATCGTATGGACTTCATGACTAGCAAGAAAACTACTGTACTGTTATGCCACCGGACAGTAAAGAATCAATATTGAAGCCTAGCTATAGATCCAATAACCCAATCAACAGCAAGATGGTTAACAAACAATGTCACCGGCATCGCATTGAAATCCATAAAAAATATAAAAAGGCATAGCAAAATAATGGGAATTAAAAGAGAAGCATAAAAGATTTCGTTTGAGTAGATCTAAAGCTGAATACAGGGAGTATAATTTTAATAGAAATTTATCTAGCAGAGTATTGTGACTTTGGACAATCACGTTATTAAGAAGAGGGCATGTTTAGATATCTCGGGTCTATTGTTCAAAGTGATGATGAAATAGATGGGGATATTATTAGTAGAATTCAAGCTGTATGGTTGAAGTGGATGAATGAATCGGGCTTGTTGTAAGAAAGAAAGGTATCACTCAAATTTAAGGGGAAAAATCCTATAAGATGGTGGTGAGACCTACAATGCTTTACAGCGCAAAATAAAGGACATTAAAAGAGAAGCATAAAAGAAGAATGAGAAAATATTGAAAATCATAAAATAGGACAAGTGTTGCAGTCTTCAATGAACAACCATTCATAATCCCCTTAGTAGTGGCCATTGTGATTTCCTTAGGAGCTTAAAACAATCCAAACATGCTCAATCATTACCATAGGAAACCTAGAGATATTCCATAGCAACCATATAGAACAAATGGCTAAATTTTGAATCATGGTTATCTTCTCCCACACAAATTTGAACTAGAAAGAGACATCAACGGCACACTATTGCATGTTATGCATATAGCATTAATCATGATAATTGGCACATGATTAAGCCCTCCAAACATTATTTCATGGTAGATGAACCTAATGATAGAACATCATTTTGAAATAATTGCATAAAATAAGTGAGATAAACCTAATGATAGAACATCACTCCTTAGAGCGACAAAACTCCATTTGGAAATAAATTCTATAAATGATTCCAAAAAAGAGGACATGATCGATGACCAAATCATGCTCATACAAGCCCAACTGCCCAATTTCAAATATTATGATAAAGAGAAATTCTTTTCACACATAACACCTTTATAATGAGAAACATGACAACACAGCAGCACAAAATTTCTTGGCATTGCTCCTTAATTTTGCTTTGACAAATTCTATAAGGGGGGATCATCAACATCATCATTAGCATTTAGCCTTTATCATCATGAGAATGGTGTGAAAAACTATTAGTCATAAAAAATGCTTCTTCCACCGCTTCATATAAGTCATGACAATTATCTTCAAAAAAATGATAACTTTAATTTTTCATCTCACACCGCATCACAGATATCATGTTAATGAACATGATTGAAATCTTAAATTTATTTTAGCCTATTAAATGCATCAAAATATAACCATTTCATTGGTGGAACTTCAGAGAAAGCATATATTCTAACTTCAAGCAACCAAATCAGACCTACAAGGCCTTCTTTGTTAATAATTCAAAAGTAAATGATACTTTATCTAACATGCATATGCAAAAAATATTATAAATTTTGCAGACATGATCGATCATGAAATGATTGCATTGTTTAATTATCATTGAAATTGTAGGGGTTCGGAGCAGCACATAAAGACGAAGAGAGGATAGAGAGAGAGAGAGAAAGCGAGGGAGCAAATCACCATAAACGAGCTGTTCGGTAGCAGTTGCTGAGAAGGATTAACCTAAATCCTGACAAACAGCAAAAATGAGATCTTTAAGACCAACAGAATCTTAAAATCCGCTTCTCCCCCATTCCATCTGAAACCCCCGATGAGATATAGCCGTTCATTGGAAGGATTTCACAAGTCGAAGGTCACGTCGATGCTTCTTCAGCCAGCTTTCGCGACTTTCTCGCATCTCGATCGTCTAGGGTTTCCAGAATTTCGATTTGGTGGAGAAAGACGAGGGTTTCGGACACAAGGTTAAGAGACTACGACTTGGTTTTACAACTCAGGCCGTTTGGCTGTGTACCAATTAATTTTGAAATATAAGCAACGCCCATTTTTACTCAGATCAGCTTTTTTATTTTTGCTCATATTTTTTTTCTTAACCGAAACAATAAATCAATTGAAAAAATAATCGGTCAAGAATATTAAAAAATTTATATTTATCGTCTAATTACTAAATTAATTTTGAAATATTTATTTAAAACCAAATATTAGGTACCTTTTTTATATTTACTCTATTTGATATTAATAGCTTAAAATTAGCTATAATAATAATCTATAATAAATATAATTAAATTAATTAATAGTAAAATTACTAATGTTCAATAATACAAATTTAATGTGAAAATAATAATATTAATTAATTATAAATACTCAAAAAAAAACAATTAAATATTGTCAAAGTTTTCTTAAATTAATAAACTTAAATCTTTTGCTCACTTCTTTTTATTAACCGTAATAATAAACCATTATCTAAGGGGAATTCTTTTCCCCATCATGCAGATCCATTACTGCATGAGAAAAGATAGAAATATTTAAATAATTTGGAGCCCTATCTTGAAATCTATTTTATGCAAATGCAGAATCCGAACAGGAAGAATAGTTAGAACTCATTGAGTATTTGCAAATACTCAACAAATATATAGTTACGAGTATTTATTAAATATTTGCTAAGTATACTTACAAATTTTATGAGCATTTGCTGAATATTTACTAAGTAATTACTGATTTGCTGAGTATTTACAAATATTCAGTAAATCCGAATGATTCTCCCATTACGAACTCCGCATGTAATAATTTCTCCCAAAACACACATGTTGCACGTTTTGAGCAGGTAATTTATCTGGCATCTTCCACAAACAGGATAAAACATGACTTGGAAAAACAAGTCAAATTGAGGACAAGGAAAACTTGGCCATGGAAGATTCACTGAAAAATGGCAAACAGTAAATCCGTCCACAACAAATATAAATCTACAAGCATTATAAAGTAATGATCAGTACTTTTAAACTACCACATTATACAGCACCCAAAAGGACTTTATTCCAAAAAGGAAAGAAAAGGAAGAAGATACAATGAACAATTGGAAGACAACATAATCTATGAAATAAGTAAGTGAAATTACATTCCTTGCATAAAATTTTTATATATTTACATATCTAACATCAAAAAAATTGTGAAACGTAAAAAAAAGAAAGAGGATTTTCAAATGTAGCTCGCTCATAAAGAGCTTGCCACTTCATGCAATTTTATTTTCCCTATTTCAAAGAAAAAGATTGCAAATTCACCTTCATGCATAAAAATAAGAATGAAGATAGCGATCCTCAATTTTCTAAAGGAGATGGATAACCTTTATAAAAAAATTGCTATTATCATCAAACTAGCAAAATTATGAAAAGCAAAATTCCACCACCATGCAAAAGAAATAGATAGGCCATATATATATATATATATATAGAGAGAGAGAGAGAGAGAGAGAGAGAGAGAGAGAGAGATTGATGTCCTCATAAGAAAAATGGCTCTAATCCAAATAAATCTTATATAATTTATTCATTTATTTGAATGATTGAGATTTAAAGTAGCAAATCATCCATTTTAGTTTCCCAATATAAACATTGTTGTTTTCGGGTCCCAAGCCCTGGACAAAAAAATTAGGTTGCGACAGACAATTGATAGCTAGCATAAAGCTTTTCGAACAATAATGTCATAATTTATTTAATACATTATGTTAATGTTTGGGTGTTCACTAGGAACTTTTATTGTATCCAGTGAACGTACACAGAGGAAGGTTCGGTTTAGGCAAAAAAGTGTCTGTACCGAGTTTTTTTTAAGTGTACCGAGTTTTTTCAAAAAACTCGATACATGCACTTTTTTGCCTAAAACCGAACCTTCCTATGCGTACGTTCACTGGATATAATAAAAGTTTGTTCACTAGAAGCGATGTGCTATATAGCCTAAATACAACAAAAAGTGTACAAGGGATGTTATATTGTCGCCCGGAAACATTGTTAAATAAAAAGGGTTCCCATATCATAGATGGACGTAGGCAAAAAAGCTAGCCCATCATATTAGAATTAAAATAGGGACTTCAATACAGTTTTTCTTATATGCAAATTAATTGAATTAATATTGTGATTCATAACAAGATAAATATTCTATGTATTCCAGAAACTAAATGAGTTGATGAATAGACTAAACATATTGATTGTTAAGAATTTAAATTATGGTATTTATGAATGATTCGTACAAGAACTAGTGTAAGTTTGATTATAGACTAAGTTTGAACAAGAGAAACACTGACCATTGATAATTGATATTTAATTCCAAAAGTTTCCAATTCAAAGATTGTCTCAAGATTCATGCATTTCATATAAATTTTCTAGAGACGTATCACTACTAATAAGCACGCATGAATCCCTTGGTAATTGCAGCTGTGTTTGCCTAATAAGTTCTAGACCTTCCAAGCATGCCACATCAAGACCACAAGAAACATAAAGATATTCCATAGCAACCAATAGTATAGTCAAGCGACTAAATTGTGATCAATATATATATCATAATTACAACGTGATAGAACATTTTTGATTAATCTTACATAGTTGAGGGTTAAAAATTAGGATAACGAAATAGTCTATGAGTAAATTGGACACATACAAATAGTTTGAAGACTATTTTGATATTGTTCTGTGTATGTATGTGTGTGTGTATATATAGAGAGAGAGAGTCTTAAAATAGCACAAAGAAAAGAACTTTCTCCCGTCCTCTACGTGCAAGACCAAAATAAGGAAAAATGATGCATCATTTACATGCCTTTCAAACCATCGTTGACGTGTCATCTATTGCTAGACTAATAATGAGAAAAGTCAGCCATGGATGATTCGTCAAAAAGCTAGGAAGAAGTCGCTCTCATTTGTTGGATATTATATCAATTGCATCTCCAGTAGATATTAACCTGAGTTTAGAAAAATGAAACAAAGTAATACTACACTTTATTAACAATATAAGCGTTGATCATAGATTTCTGGGAATAGAAACAATTTCAGAAGTGGATGAAGGAAAAAAATTACCTTTAGTAGAAGTAATCACTGGATAAGAAGAAGAAGACATGAATCCTGATCCTTACCAAGCACCACAACAGTCATTATTACAACGTATATTTAAGTGAAGTATTCAGTAGAAAATTTCTATGCTTGTATCACATGTATGTTTCATCATCATCATATAAATGATTGAAATATTCCCTGAAAAACCATCTGACCAAGAGTTTGGTGGGTTCACATGTAAAGCCTGGAGCTTCTCCAGCATCCACAGCTGCCAGGGATTTCAACTGAAGTAATCAGTAGAATGTTTCTCTGCATTTGCTATAACATATGCTTACGTCGTCCCATATAAAACATATTGATACAATATCACACTGCTAAATGTAGTGTAAGGCACAAAACTTAATAACGGGCAATTGATTAGACCCTCTGATCTGGTCCTAACTCAATTTCACGTTGGAGATGAGGCTACTAATAGCATTTCCTTATGTAACCCAACTATTTTGACAAATTTCATCTCCAAATTTCAAATGCTGCAAGGAAAGAATGTATTACAGCTAGGGGTATAAATGAGTCGATCCAAGTTCGAGTCACACTTGCCTTGAGCTTGAGCTTGATTAATTAAAAGAGTTCGAGCTTGAGCTTTATTCTACGAGTTCGAGCTGACTCATTTAATATGAAAGAGAAAATTTTTATGATTCAAACAATTATTATAACAAATAGTAAAAAGACTAAGAAATTAAAAGAAATATAATAAAGAAAGAATTAATGTAAGAAAGTGAGATATAATTTTTGAATATTTTTAACTTTGTGCTTAAAATCTTGAATGTTGTTATATTTTAAGTGCATTTTATATTAATATTTTTTGCACGAGTCGGCTCGCAAGCTAACGAGTCAAGTCAGAGTTGTCCCAAACTAGGCTCATTAACTCATCAAGCCCGACTCACAAGTCACTTATCAAGCAAAACCTGAGCCATCTCATGAGTTGACTTATATACCATCTGAGCAGAAAAAACTATCAAAGCATCTTCCACAAACAGGCAATCACATGGAGCTCGTCTAATACCTCCAAATCAGGTTGCTGCACAGACTGAAAAAATTACGCATGCAGATAACAAACATCTAAACAAGATAAAATTGGATTGCCACACACCGTGGCAAAAAATTCAAGTAATTCCCTATAGTAGACAAGCCGCAGCGGCAGCATTGAGGAACACTGGAAACCGTACAAAGATGTGGAATATAACATCATGATATGGTGGCAAAAAGAATCAAGCAATTTCCTATAGTAGACAGAAGCAGTAGCGGCAGAATTGACGAACACTGGAAACTGTACAAGAATGCGAAATACAACATAATGATATGCTGACGGAAAACCTCTAAATCATCATCATGACCCTCAACGACTTGGAAGGCATTAATAACAAAGGAAAACAACATCACACTGCAGCATACAGTGTATGACAATAGTCTTCAAGGCTGCCTGATACGGACCTCTTAATTGAGTTAGATAGTAGAGAAAGCAAACTGACAGGATTAAATGTGTAAAATAGATAACATAACAAACAAAGAGATGAAGCTTTCCCATTAATTTGTTGTTGCTATAAATGAGAAAAAAAATTCATAGCATCAATTTTCTAACGATTTTCAGGCTGTCCGTGATGAAAATACCAGTCAGATTGAGACCAAGCTGGAAAGCTCAATCACGGACAATCCACTGATAGTTGGCAAACAATAACTACATAAACAAGCCAACACCATAGATACTTGGTAACAACCACAACAGAACTTGGTGCAACAACCCCATCCACACCAAATATACATCCGTTGAATCCTAATCACGCCCACAGGGGCGGAACCAGCCTTAATTTTCAGGGGGCAAATTTCTAAGTAAAAGTGTAGAATTTGTCTCAACCCCTATTTGTTCATATCTTGATCCTTGTACACTCCATAGATATATCGTGGGGTGCTGCCCTACAGGGATTTTTGTAAGGATATTTTGGATTGTTTTTACTATTTCTTATTGTATTTGGTTCATCGTTCCCTAACAATAACACCTCAACAAAATATGTTTAATTAGGTTGGAGGCAATTGCATAAAAGACCAAAGCATTTTAAAACTTTGAGAGGGGCAATTGCCTAAAAACATTTAACCCCCTATTTATTTGTAGATTTGGGATGGAGCTTGACCCTTACAAATTTGACCACATATAGGGCCAAACATAAAATCAGCAATAGCCTTATAAAGGAATGATTAGAACTTCAAAGGCAATAATACCTAGCATACCACACAGCGCATAGCATCCAAAATCCAAGAAGACTATTCCAAAAAGGAACAACCAAGATGACGATAGAGGATAAGAAGAAGAGACTACAAACAAGGGGACTCAAATAATAATAAAAACCATGAAATAAGAAAAATAGATAAGCTTTTTACATATCTTTATGCATAAATCATAATAGTCGATAATATGGCTGACTCTTAGTCACCATCATCTCCAATGACAATTCTTTATTCATAGACAAGAAAAACAGTACCGCATTATCATATGCCATGTGTATGGAAATAGTCTTGCTACCTGTTATATAATTAAGCCCTCCTAATTTTATTTTTCCATTTTTTAGTAGGAAAGATTGCAAGCTTCACCTTCATGCATTAAATGTAGAATGAAGACCAAGAACCTTGGACTTATAAAGTGATAGATAACCATTATTAAAAAATCAGAACATTATCCTCAAACTTACAAAAAAATAGGATTCCACTCCATGCACATGAACAAAGTGCATGTAAATAAATATTTAAAAATAAAAATAAAGATTACAAAAATATAATTTTTTTTCTTACATGAATTAAAATATTATCAATAAAAATAATTATACTAATGATCATTTATGTCAACATCATTTATATTGGATTGATTTAAATAGAATTATAATGATTTAAATAGAATTATAACAATAGAATATTACAGCTTGTTGGCAAATGTCACAACATGCATAATATTATAATTATTTAATTTTAACAGACATGTTATTTGAGCTTCCAATTAACTTTGGGAGCTTTTGGCATAATAGTTTTTGAGGAAAATAATCTGATAGAATGAACATTAGACGGAATTTAGAAAAACAAATTGACTCGAGTAAGTGTGCCATTGATCGAAAGAGAATTCATCAATCAACATGACAAAAAAATACTTCTTTAAAAAATAGATATTTAATAAACTTTGAATGAAATAGAACTTTTCTCTAATCTCTTGAAGGGCTGAAGTTTTTTAACCTCTTGAACCGACTGTTCAAATTGTAGGTATTTGTTATGCCGGTCCAGCATGGACCGGCTCAACCTGGACCGGCCCAGCCGGTCCGGGTTTTCTCCAGGCGGAGACGAGCCAGAGAACAGGCGGAAGAAGGAAAAGGGGCGGGGGTGGGGTCCACTCGGAATTCAAACATGGTTTAAGTGTTTTTGGAGGGAGAAGGAAGGGTAGAGAAGTCCTTTTACTTTTATTTTGAATTAGATTGTATTAATTGAGAGTTATGAGAGGGATTAGGGATTATCTTGATTTTGAATGAGATTTGTCCTCTAGGTTTTCTTGCTTGGGCTCTTGGCGTTGCCGGAGATTGTTGGAGAGTTGTTCTTCCTCTCGAATTGAAGAACATTGTATCTTGCTTTGGTTTTGTTTGTCTACTAGTGGAATACAATCGTTTCTATTGTTTTCCAAGGATTTTTCCCTATTTCTCTCAGATTTTCACTGTTTTTGGGCCGAATTTCTGCTGTGGACAGCAGTTTTTCTCCTAGATCTCCTGGGTTTTGGTGAGAAACACTTGGAAATCCAAGTGTTTCCTATCAAATTGGTATCAGAGCGAAGATCCGGACGGTGGGGGGGGCTGTTTTCCACTGTTTCGCAGCAGATTTTTGCTGATCGGGAGAGATCCGGAGACCATTTCGTGGTTCCCATGGCATCTAAACGTGTAGAAGTCTTGGAGACCGAAGTGGGTCAATTTAAGGCGGATCTGGAGGAAAAGATGGCGACGTTGAGTGAGAATATGGAAGGGAAATTCATGGCATTGGAGGAGATGATGAAAAAGTTGTTGGAAGGGCAAGCAAGAGCTGTGCCAGCGGAGGAAAGAGGAGAAGGTAGTGGGAGCAAGGGCAAGGAGAAGGCAAAGCCGGAAGGGGAAGAGGAGGTGGAACTGCTTGGTAGCAACGGAAGAATGCTGCATCGGGAGTCCATCAGGCGGGAAGAAAGAGAGGATGACTGGCATCGTCGGAGGCCCGACCCAGTGGACCGGCCATGGGGGATCCATAACCACCATGGCGGGGCACGAGGGGAAGATGGCTATCGACGGCCGAGGAGGGATGATGAGCCCCGATATGGAGAGAGAGGAACTTGGGAAGATCCCATTGCCTGGGATAGAGGAGGCCATGGGGGGAATTGTCACGACCCGACCCGAGACGAGACGGATCCCGCCCGCGCCGGATCGCGACGGAGAATAGCTAACCAGGATCTGGCTTTGGATTAGGTTACTGAACTGATCTTCCAAATTCTTAACTCAACAGAAGCGCACAGAACAACAGAGCTACTAAAAAAACATCAAATGCAGCGGAACAAAACATCTATCTTTTCATTTCCTCAAAATAATCATCTACAGAACAGTACATGGCTTTCAACAGAAAGAAAGACAGAACAGAAAAGCCATGACTGTATAAAAATCAAAAGTACAAAAGTACCTAATCTGATCAGACTCTGAAATCTAATCCTGGACTTCCTTGCCCTTCCCAGAACCTGAAAACCACCAGAAAGCAAGGGTGAGCTCAACAGCTCAGCAAAGCAACAAACCACCAATCTAAATCCTCAGAAACTCAAAACCAACACAGCAGACAAATCCGTACAGAAATCAGAACGGAATCGGACAGATATCAAATCAAACAGAACTGTACGGAAACAGAAGTCGTATTAAATCAGAAACAGAACAGATCAGACATATCAGATCAACAGAGTCAGAATCGTACAGAGCATATCAGAACAGAATAAACTCAGCATATATCAGATATCAGATATTTAATTAATAGCTAAGTGTGCCCCCGGCACCAGAATAATAGCTGAGTAATTAATAGCTAAGTGTGCCCCCGGCACCAGAATAATAGCTGAGTAATTAATAGCTAAGTGTGCTCACGGCACCAGAACAGATGTGCTTATAGCACCAAAACAGAATTCATCGGATCCGGAACAGAACAGATATCAGATTTCAGATTGAGCTCATTTCAGATTTCCCTGACACTTACTGAATCTCATAGGATCCAGGCCCCTTATAACTCCCTTTTTATAGCTTATACACATAGCATTTCAATTCAGAAGAAATTCGGACAAATCAGAAATTACCCAAAAATCGGGCAGCACAACGGCAGTATACGGAATTTACACAAAAATTCCTGCAAAGAAAATTTACCGAATTCGCACAGAATACAGATATCAACATTTCAGAACTTTTATTCTACTGCACAGATAAATTCCAATTTCACAGAAAAATCCGGTCGACTAAAAACACAGTCGAATCAAAAATACCCGGACGAAAATCTTCAGAAAATAACCAAAATGTGCACACTCGGCACGTCAACAATATACAGAAAGTTACGCGGTAAAAACTGAACCGATCAAAAGATACGGACGAAAATCGCTAACGGAAACAAAATCCGGACAGAATATACCGCCAAACACGACGGTTCTAAAAATTGAGAAAGGTAGAATGTGCCTTACATCGAGCACAGCAATTTCCTCAACAGTCACTTCGATCGAAAACGGCTCCGCGTCGTCCGAAAATCCACTTTTCCACTTTTTCCTTCGTTTTTCTCTCTCCTCAGCTTTTTCTCTCTCTTCAAAATATCTCATTTCTATATATATCCAGACTGATCGTCCCGGACGATCGAGCTTCGTACCGGACGATCCATGAAGAGAGGAATTCCGTCCAGACGAAAAATGACATATCGTCCCTGGCGAAGGGTTCACGGGAGAAATTTCGTCCAGACGATCCAATTTTCGTCCCGACGAATCATACAACCAAAACTGATTTTCTGCACAACCTGTACCGATCGTCCCGGACGATCCAACTTCGTCCCGGACGAACCTGGAGCAAAAACTGATATTACAATCTCCCCAACTTAAAAAAAATGTCGTCCTCGACATTATCCAATCCAACCTCCGTCAAAATAAGTACGGGTACGACCGTCTCATATCAGACTCCTTCTCCCAAGTTGCTTCCCGTGCAGTCCGGTGCTTCCACTGGACTTTAACCATCGGAATCTCTTTATTTCTTAACTTTCGGACGTCGTACGCCAAAATAAGCTCTGGCTCTTCCTTGTACGCCAGATTCTCCTGAATCTCCACCTCATCAACTGACAACTTCTTCCCAGAGTCTGAAACCCACTTCCTCAGAGTGGATACGTGAAACACATTATGCACATCAGGCATAGATTCAGAAAGTAATAACTTGTAAGCAGCTTTTCCAATTCTTTCCAAAATCTCAAATGGTCCAACATACCTTGGACTAAGCTTACTCACCTGACCAAATCTGCTCACACCCTTCATCGGACTGACTTTGACATACACAAAGTCACCGACCTGAAATTCAACAAATCTGTGCTTCTGATTGTAATACTTCTGCTGACGATCTTGAGCGGCTTTCAATCTTTCTCTTATCAAATTGATCTTCTGAGCAGTTTCATCAGCAAAAGTGGCCCCCAAAGCCTGCCTATCTCCGACCTCCGTCAGAGTCAAAGGAGTACGACACTTCCTGCCATACAGAGCCTCGTACGGTGCCATACCGATACTGGACTGAAAACTGTTGTTATAGGCAAACTCAATCAGCGGAATATGATCCTCCCAACTTCCGCTAAAGTCCAGAACACAAAGCCTCAACAGATCTTCCAGTACCTGAATCGTCCTCTCAGACTGTCCGTCGGTCTGAGGATGAAAAGCTGTACTGAAATGCAGTTTCGTACCCAAGCCTTGCTGAATGCCTTTCCAAAGTCTGGAAGTAAAGCGTCCATCTCGATCAGATACGATCACACGAGGCACACCGTGCAATCTGACTATTTCCTTCACATAAATCTGTGCCAAGCGATCAACTGAATCCGTCTGTCTGATCGGAAGAAAATGGGCTGACTTGGTCAATCGATCTACAACCACCCAAATGGCATCATGTCCTTGTCTAGATCGAGGAAAACCCATCGCAAAATCCATCGTTACCTCCTCCCATTTCCACTCAGGGATAGGCAACGACTGCAACAGTCCACCTGGTCGCTGATGCTCTGCCTTCACCAACTGACAGGCTTCGCATCTCGACACAAACTCTGCCACATCCTTCTTCATCCCAGGCCACCAAAACAAAAGTTTCATATCAGCGTACATCTTACCACTGCCTGGATGAACAGTGTAGCCAGAATGATGAGATTCACACAGAATCTCCTGCCTCAAGTCTCCAAACACAGGTACCCACAACCTGTTCTTACAGAAAATAACACCAGAATCAGAAATTCGAAGTTCAGGAGTCTTACCAGATCCAATCTGAGCTATCAACTTCGAATAGTCAGAATCTGACTTCTGGGCTTCTTGAATCCGTGCTTCCAAAGAAGACTGAATACTCATCTGAGCCAACTCCAAATCATTGGAGGAAACCACCTCCAACTGCAATCTCTCCAAATCACGAATCAGAAAGTCATCACAGGTAAGCTGAATACCTGAGAATCCAGAAGACTTCCTGCTCAGAGCGTCCGCTACCACATTCGCCTTCCCAGGCTGATACTGAATAGTCAAATCGTAGTCCTTGATCAACTCGAGCCACCTCCTCTGTCTCAGATTCAGATCCTTCTGAGTAAAAATATACTTCAGGCTCTTATGATCAGTAAAGATCTCACATCTGACGCCATACAGGTAATGACGCCAAATCTTCAAAGCAAAAACAACTGCAGCTAACTCCAGATCATGCGTCGGGTAATTCTTCTCATGTGGTTTCAACTGTCTCGAAGCATAAGCAATTACCTGACCATGCTGCATCAGAACACAACCCAATCCTTTCAGTGAAGCATCACTGAACACCTGAAAACCCTCCGTACCTGACGGAAGTGCCAACACTGGAGCTGAAGTCAAACACTCCTTCAATCTCTGAAAACTAGCTTCACACTCCGGTGTCCAAACAAAAGGAACTGACTTCTGAGTCAGTCTCGTCAGAGGAGTCGAAATCTGTGAAAATCCTTTCACAAACTTCCTATAATACCCGGCCATGCCCAAGAAACTACGTACCTCAAATACCGTAGTCGGCCTTGGCCAATCAGCAACAGCCTGAATCTTCTGGGGATCTACAGAAACGCCTTCTCCGCTAACCACGTGCCCCAAAAATGAAATACTCTTCAGCCAGAATTCACACTTGGAGAACTTGGCATACAGCTGATGCCTCCTCAAAGTCTCCAACACAATCCTCAAATGTCTGGCATGCTCATCCTCAGATGCAGAATATACCAGAATATCGTCAATGAAGACGATCACAAACTGATCCAAATACTCCCTGAATACTCGGTTCATCAGATCCATGAAAATCGCAGGCGCATTGGTTACCCCAAAAGGCATAACCAAAAACTCGTAGTGCCCGTACCGAGTACTGAAAGCAGTCTTCACCACATCAGCTTCCTTCACCTTCACCTGATAATATCCGGATCTCAAATCAATCTTCGAAAATACCGAAGATCCGGAAAGCTGATCAAACAAGTCGTCAATCCGAGGCAAAGGGTACTTGTTCTTGATCGTGACCTTGTTCAAATCTCTGTAATCAATACACATACGGAGTGTACCGTCCTTCTTCTTCACAAATAATACAGGTGCTCCCCAGGGCGAAACACTAGGACGTACAAACCCTCTGTCAACCAACTCCTGAAGCTGAACTTTCAACTCAGAAAGTTCTTTCGGTGCCATCCTGTACGGAGCTTTCGATATCGGAGCGGTACCCGGAAAAACATCGATAGAGAACTCCACATCTCTATCCGGAGGTAAACCAACCAACTCCTCAGGAAAAACATCGGCAAACTCCCGTACCACAGGGATCTCAGAAACAGAACCAACCTCCAGGTTCAGATCCCGCACCGAAGCCAAAAATACCGGACATCCCTTCTTCCACATCCTGCTCACCTCCAACGCAGAAACCAGACTGGAGAGAACACCTCGTAATCCCTGAAATACAACTCTCTCTCCAGCCACAAGCAAACTCACTTGCTTCTTCAGACAGTCTATCTGGGCCTCATACTGACTCAGCCAATCCATGCCCAGAATCACATCATACGAAGAAATCGGCAATCGAATCAAACTCGATTTCCACTTCTTGCCAGAAATCTCGATCTCACACAAACAAAACTGTCGAGCAATCAATGGATTCCCAGCCGGTAAAATCACAGACAAAGAAACCGGTAAAACCATCGAATCCAAATGTAAAATCTCAAAACAATGCTCGGACAGAAAAGAATGACTCGCTCCAGAGTCAAACAAAACACGACAGGGCTGATCAGAAATGTAAACCGTACCTGTCACAACATCCGGAGCATCACGAGCCTCCTGCTGACTCAGACTGTAAACTCGTGGCTGAACTGGAGCAGGAGCTGAAGCAACAGAACTACTCTGCTCCCTCTGAATCGTAGGTGGTCTCCGTGGTACAGAACTAGAACCACCACCTCTACCAGCAAATCCCTCAGGGCGTGGAGGAACAGTCCTCGGTCTTCCTGCTGCTGAACCAACAGGTCTGACAAAGCCCTCTGATCGCTGCTCAGAACGCTGATCAAATCCCATCAGCGGACATTCTGCAATCCTATGTCCCGGCTGACCACATCTGAAACAAAGACCAGCTATCCTGTAGCACTGGCCATGGTGTCGCCGTCCACAACTCTGGCACACAGGTGCCGAACTGACTGATCCAGAACTCGTCGTACTGGTAACAGTACCAGACGACCCTCCGCTCCTCCTGGAATCTCCAGATCCAGATCCAGGAACAAATCTCCTCTTCCCAGAGGAACCACTGCCAGATGTCTCTCCTCCAAACCTCTTCCTACTCGCAGTCCACCGCTGCTGAGTAGCCGTCATGTCATTCTCAATCAGACGAGCTCGCTCCACAAGCTCAGAGAAATCGGTGATTCGGAATGGTATCAGAGGCTGCCTCAAAGTATCTCGTAAGCCTCTCAGAAATCTGTAGCACCTCTCAGCAGACGTGCTAACCAGCTGCGGAGCGTACCTGGCTAATGCAGTAAACTCAGCCTCGTACTGCATCACCGTCTTGCTCCCCTGAACAAGCCTCAGAAAACTCTCCTGCATCTGCTGTCGTGCTGAAGGGGGAACAAACCAATCTCTGAATACCTCAGTGAACTCCTCCCAAGTGATCAAGGAGTTCAATCTGCCCTGAAATCTGGCTGCTTGCTGGCCATCCCACCAGTGCTCAGCCTCTCCGTCCAACAGAAAAACAGCTAACGGAACTTTCCTGTCTGCAGGACACTGCATCCCGTCAAAAGTCTTCTCCAATCTCCTCAGCCACTCCTCGGCTGCTCTGGGCTCAACAGCGCCCTCAAACCTCGGAGGCTTCAACCTCAAAAATAACTGCAGGTGTCGATCAATGTCCTCAGATCTAACAGTCGAAGCTCTGCTCTGGGTCTCGCTCATCATCTGAGCAACAAGCGAAGCAAACTGTGAAAGCGTATCAGCACCGACCACTGGGGCTGTACTCCCCACTGGTACTGCCTGATCGTCACTCTGACCGTCTGTCATGTCTGGGTCTGGCTGATCCATACAGAAAAATCCAGAAAATCCGGAAAACTATCACAAAACAACACAAAATAACACAATAAAAAGCCAAACGACCCAAAACTACCTCCCAGATAGACTCACTGATCACTTCCTAGAGCTCTGTTTTACAATCCAACCTGTTTCCAAAACCAGTGCTCTGATACCACAAAAGCTTGTCACGACCCGACCCGAGACGAGACGGATCCCGCCCGCGCCGGATCGCGACGGAGAATAGCTAACCAGGATCTGGCTTTGGATTAGGTTACTGAACTGATCTTCCAAATTCTTAACTCAACAGAAGCGCACAGAACAACAGAGCTACTAAAAAAACATCAAATGCAGCGGAACAAAACATCTATCTTTTCATTTCCTCAAAATAATCATCTACAGAACAGTACATGGCTTTCAACAGAAAGAAAGACAGAACAGAAAAGCCATGACTGTATAAAAATCAAAAGTACAAAAGTACCTAATCTGATCAGACTCTGAAATCTAATCCTGGACTTCCTTGCCCTTCCCAGAACCTGAAAACCACCAGAAAGCAAGGGTGAGCTCAACAGCTCAGCAAAGCAACAAACCACCAATCTAAATCCTCAGAAACTCAAAACCAACACAGCAGACAAATCCGTACAGAAATCAGAACGGAATCGGACAGATATCAAATCAAACAGAACTGTACGGAAACAGAAGTCGTATTAAATCAGAAACAGAACAGATCAGACATATCAGATCAACAGAGTCAGAATCGTACAGAGCATATCAGAACAGAATAAACTCAGCATATATCAGATATCAGATATTTAATTAATAGCTAAGTGTGCCCCCGGCACCAGAATAATAGCTGAGTAATTAATAGCTAAGTGTGCCCCCGGCACCAGAATAATAGCTGAGTAATTAATAGCTAAGTGTGCTCACGGCACCAGAACAGATGTGCTTATAGCACCAAAACAGAATTCATCGGATCCGGAACAGAACAGATATCAGATTTCAGATTGAGCTCATTTCAGATTTCCCTGACACTTACTGAATCTCATAGGATCCAGGCCCCTTATAACTCCCTTTTTATAGCTTATACACATAGCATTTCAATTCAGAAGAAATTCGGACAAATCAGAAATTACCCAAAAATCGGGCAGCACAACGGCAGTATACGGAATTTACACAAAAATTCCTGCAAAGAAAATTTACCGAATTCGCACAGAATACAGATATCAACATTTCAGAACTTTTATTCTACTGCACAGATAAATTCCAATTTCACAGAAAAATCCGGTCGACTAAAAACACAGTCGAATCAAAAATACCCGGACGAAAATCTTCAGAAAATAACCAAAATGTGCACACTCGGCACGTCAACAATATACAGAAAGTTACGCGGTAAAAACTGAACCGATCAAAAGATACGGACGAAAATCGCTAACGGAAACAAAATCCGGACAGAATATACCGCCAAACACGACGGTTCTAAAAATTGAGAAAGGTAGAATGTGCCTTACATCGAGCACAGCAATTTCCTCAACAGTCACTTCGATCGAAAACGGCTCCGCGTCGTCCGAAAATCCACTTTTCCACTTTTTCCTTCGTTTTTCTCTCTCCTCAGCTTTTTCTCTCTCTTCAAAATATCTCATTTCTATATATATCCAGACTGATCGTCCCGGACGATCGAGCTTCGTACCGGACGATCCATGAAGAGAGGAATTCCGTCCAGACGAAAAATGACATATCGTCCCTGGCGAAGGGTTCACGGGAGAAATTTCGTCCAGACGATCCAATTTTCGTCCCGACGAATCATACAACCAAAACTGATTTTCTGCACAACCTGTACCGATCGTCCCGGACGATCCAACTTCGTCCCGGACGAACCTGGAGCAAAAACTGATATTACAGGAATAGGGCATACGGGGTGGACACGAGGGCCAGAAAGTTGAAAATGCCAGTTTTCGAAGAGGGGAATGTGGATGAGTGGATCCACAAGGTGGAGAGGTATTTTGCAGTGAATGGCCTGATGGAGGAGGAGAGATTGATGGCGGCTAGTATGTGCTTGGAAGGGGCGGCGTTTGCCTGGTTCAAGTACATGGATAAGTGGGATCCAGTGAGGACTTGGAGGGACTTCAAGGAAGCTATCAGGGAGAGATTCAGGGGGAGCAGCCCATGGGAGATCTCCGAGCAGTTCTATGCCCTCACTCAGGAGGGAACAGTGGAGGAATACATGAAGAAATTCGAGAGCTTGGTGGGAGACATGGAGGGCCTATCAAACAGTACGTTGGGGGGGAACTTTATGAAGGGTCTCAAACCCGAGATCAGAGATGCAGTGAAGGTCATGAGACCAAGAGATCTGAGGGAAGCGATGGAGTTAGCTCAGTTGGTGGAGAACCAGAAGACCAACGCCCGCTCGTGGAGGAACAACCACTCAGGAGGTCCCACCAGGACCACTACCACTTACTTGGCTCCAAAAGGGCCAAGCCCTAGTGTCCCTAGAGAGAGTGGAAAGGAGAAGAGCGGAGTGACTAGAACTGCAGGAAGTTTCAAAAAATTGACTGAGGAAGAGATGCAGGAGAAGAGGGCCAAGGGTCTTTGTTTCAGATGTGAGGAGAAGTTTGTTCCAGGGCACAGATGCAAGGATCGCGCTCTTCGGGCTCTCACCGTCTATATAGACGAGGCGCCTGAGGAGGGTGATGACTCTGATGAGGAACAGAGTGACCCCCAGTTGGAGGTGGCCGAGGTATCCCTCAATTCAGTGATGGGATTTACTCCTAGTCATACCATGAAGGTGAAGGGGAAGATCCAGGGGAGGGAGGTAGTAGTACTGATCGATAGTGGGGCAACCCACAATTTCATATCCACTTAGGTGGCGGAGGAGCTGGGGATGGAGCCTACTGAGACAGGCAGTTATGGGGTGATGATGGGGACAGGAAAGATTGAGTCTAGCACGGGGATCTGCAAAGGAGTGGAGATGAGCCTACAGGAGATCAGGGTGGTGGAGGATTTCCTACCCCTGAGGTTGGGTAGCACCGATGTCATTTTGGGCATGAAATGGCTACAGACCTTGGGTGAAACCAAGGTGAACTGGGGAACCATGGTGATGGAATTGATGGTAGAAGGCAAGAGGGTGAAACTGAGGGGGGAACCAGGTTTGTCCAGAGCTGGAGTGTCACTCAGGTCGATGGTGAAAATTATCCATGAGGAAGGAGGAGGTTTCCTGGTGGAATTGCAGAGCTTGGAGGATCAACAGGAGGGGGAAGAAAAACCCATTCCTGCGTTGGTCCAGCCCTTTTTACAGGAGTTCGAGGATGTGTTCCAACCTCCGGTGGGACTCCCACCTGACAGAGAGCGGGAGCATCAGATCATCCTGAAAGAGGGAGTTTCCCCTATCAGTGTGAGGCCTTACAGATACCCTCAGGTGCAAAAGGATGAGATTGAGAAATTGGTGGGGGAAATGCTAGAAGGGGGGATCATTCAGCCCAGTGTGAGCCCTTTCTCTAGCCCAGTTCTGCTGGTGAAAAAGAAGGATGGGAGTTGGAGGTTCTGTGTTGACTACAGAGCTCTCAACAAAGAGACAGTGCCTGATAAGTTTCCCATCCCGGTGATTGACGAGTTGATGGATGAGCTGCATGGAGCTGCTTTGTTCACCAAGATTTATCTGAAGTCAGGCTATCATCAGATCAAGATGAGGAAGGAAGATGTGCAGAAGACAGCCTTCAGGACTCATGAAGGCCACTACGAGTTTCTGGTGATGCCTTTTGGCCTCACCAATGCACCAGCTACATTCCAGGCATTGATGAACCGGATCTTCAGGCCACACCTTCGCAGGTTTGTGTTGGTATTTTTTGATGACATTCTCATCTATAGCAGGACTGAGGAGGAACACCTGGAGCACCTGAGAGTGGTGTTGGGGGTGCTGAGGGAGCACCAGCTGAAGGCCAATTTCAAGAAGTGCGACTTTGCTCAGGCACAAGTGGAGTATCTGGGACACGTGATATCCCAAGAAGGAGTGGCTGCAGATCAGTCCAAGATAGAGGCAATGCTGGCCTGGCCTCAACCCAAGACCTTGAAGGGGCTCAGAGGATTTTTGGGACTGACCGGCTACTACAGGAGGTTCGTGAGAGGATACAGCACCATAGCAGGACCACTGACATAGCTGCTGAAGAAGGATAATTTTCTATGGGGGGAAGCAGCTTCTGAGGCTTTTGAGAAGCTAAAGAAGGCCATGACGACGGTGCCAGTGCTTGCTCTGCCAGACTTCAATCAGGTGTTTGTGTTGGAGACAGATGCTTCAGGTTATGGATTGGGAGCAGTGTTGATGCAGAACCATAGGGCCATAGCTTACTTCAGTCAGATACTGTCGTCCCGGGCTAGGCTGAAGTCGGTATACGAGAGAGAGCTGATGGCTATTGTACTGGCCATCCAAAAGTGGAGACCTTATCTTTTAGGCAGACACTTTATTGTCAGAACCGATCAGAGAAGCCTGAAGTACTTGTTGGAGCAGAGGATGGTCACAGAGGAGCATCAGAGGTGGTTATCCAAGCTGTTGGGATATGATTTTGAGATCCACTATCGGCCAGGGCTAGAGAATAAGGCAGCGGATGCCTTATCACGCTGTATGGAGGAGTTCCAGGGGATGGCGGTATCAGTACCTGTTCTGATAGATTGGGGAGCCATCAAAGAGGAGAGCATCCAGAATGAGGAGCTAAGGAGAATCAAAGAAGATGTGCTATCAGATGAAAACAGCCACCCAGGATACTCAGTGGTGGGAGAAAGATTGTACTATCAGGGAAGGAGTGTGATCCCTAGGTCCTCCATTCACATTCCCCAACTGCTACAGGAGTTTCATGGAAGTGCCATAGGAGGGCATTCAGGAGTGCAGAAAACTTATAGCCGAATTGCTGCTGAATTGTACTGGAAAGGGATGAGGAAAGACATAGAGGAGATGGTGGCTAAGTGTGACACCTGCCAGCGGAACAAGTACATGACGATGGCACCAGGGGGATTACTACAGCCTCTGGCCCTACCAGAGAAGGTTTGGGAAGAGATTACTATGGACTTTATTGATGGGCTTCCAAAATCAGAAGGGTACACGGTCATATTTGTAGTGGTTGACAGATTGAGCAAATATGCTCATTTCATTCCCTTGAGACACCCATACACTGCAGTATCAGTAGCAACAGCCTTTGTGAGAGAGATAGTCCGCCTGCATGGGATACCAGAGTCTATTGTCTCAGATAGGGACAAGGTGTTCCTGAGCCATTTTTGGAGGGAGTTATTTAGGATGCAGGGCACAGTATTGAAGAGGAGCACAGCATACCACCCACAGACTGATGGGCAGACGGAGGTGGTGAATAGAAGCTTGGAGACATACTTGAGATGCTTTGTGTCTGAGACACCGAAGCAGTGGGCCAAATGGCTGGCCTGGGCAGAATACTGGTACAACACCTCCTCTCATTCGGCTACCAAGATGACACCTTTCAAGGTGTTATATGGAAGAGACCCCCCACACCTGGTACATTACGGCCATGGGAGTACTCCAGTATCGGCAGTAGATCAGCATCTGAAGGAAAGAGATCAAGTGTTGGAAGACCTCAAGAGGCATCTTCTCAGAGCCCAACAGATCATGAAGAAACAAGCAGACAGTAAAAGGAGGGATATACAATTTGGAGTTGGAGACAAGGTCTACTTGAAGCTCCGACCATACAGGCAGAGGACTATAGCCCAAAGGAGAAATGAGAAGCTAGCAGCAAGATATTTTGGCCCTTTCGAAGTGGAGGAGAAAATCGGGGAGGTGGCATACAGATTGAGGCTTCCTCCAACAGCCAGAATACACCCCGTTTTTCATGTATCACAGTTGAGGAAAGTGGTGGGGGAGCATGCAGTAAGCCCAGAGCTGCCCAGCACATTGAGGGAGGACATGGAAGTGACATTGGAGCCCCTAGCAGTCGAAGGAGTGCGCATCAATGAAAAAGGGGAAAAGGAAGTGAAGATTAGATGGAGCGGCCTCCCAGATTACGAAGCCACATGGGAGCCATTGGTGAGGATTGCAGTGCAGTTTCCTGCCTTCCACCTTGAGGACAAGGTGGTACTTTGGGAGGGGGGTAATGTTATGCCGGTCCAGCATGGACCGGCTCAACCTGGACCGGCCCAGCCGGTCCGGGTTTTCTCCAGGCGGAGACGAGCCAGAGAACAGGCGGAAGAAGGAAAAGGGGCGGGGGTGGGGTCCACTCGGAATTCAAACATGGTTTAAGTGTTTTTGGAGGGAGAAGGAAGGGTAGAGAAGTCCTTTTACTTTTATTTTGAATTAGATTGTATTAATTGAGAGTTATGAGAGGGATTAGGGATTATCTTGATTTTGAATGAGATTTGTCCTCTAGGTTTTCTTGCTTGGGCTCTTGGCGTTGCCGGAGATTGTTGGAGAGTTGTTCTTCCTCTCGAATTGAAGAACATTGTATCTTGCTTTGGTTTTGTTTGTCTACTAGTGGAATACAATCGTTTCTATTGTTTTCCAAGGATTTTTCCCTATTTCTCTCAGATTTTCACTGTTTTTGGGCCGAATTTCTGCTGTGGACAGCAGTTTTTCTCCTAGATCTCCTGGGTTTTGGTGAGAAACACTTGGAAATCCAAGTGTTTCCTATCAGTATTCAGTTTTAATTAATTGCTTTTGTTTATCATGAGCATTGCGGTTAGAAATTTATGGTATAAGTATTTATTTCACGGTTTGATTTTCTTACAAATTTATTGTCGTTATATCATTTGAAGTGCCAGCTAATGTGTCCAACTTTAAAAAGCATATGACTTGCATCAAGCAATCTTAGCTGTAAAAGCTTTATAGTGTGAGGATTGAAGCTAGCAATCTTGCTGGAATTTGTAACAACGGAATGGTAAATGAAGATAATTTAAGTAAGGAACTTTAATTTAGACAAAATATATGAATATAAATAAATAAATAAATAACTTGCTTAATGATATTAAAGAGAGTAGATATGAAAAAAAAAAAGTCAGACAAAATGGTAAATTAAAAAATAAAAATAATTGTCATTATAATCAGAAAGAAAGGAATAAAATGGTTGATTAGCTATAGTTGGTTGTTGCTGCAATACTGTAGGAGAGTTCCCCTCCTTACTCAAAGACAAGAGAATGAAAATAATGAAGATAAAGTTAAGGTGTTAAGGAAGGTAGTAATCTCTGCTCTCCTCAACCTTTCACTTGCTTCACTGAAATTAAAAAGGATCTTGGAAATTGGGAGTGGTTGCTTTTGTATGTTGTGATGATGGGAGTAGACACTGAGTTGGGAATCTACTATGTTCTTAGCTTCTAAACAAGCTTAGAGAATACCCATAATAACTATAATTCATATAGTAGCTTAGACAAAAGGATGGAAACAAATTCAAATATAAACTAAAAAGGTTCTTATTTAATCAAGGCTATCTAGATGGAATTGGCAAACAGCTTTGGCTAACTGAAGCACCTGCCTCCATTAATAATAAAATATATGAATAAAAATAAAATCAAATGTCCTGTAATAATTCAGACGAAATGAAAATCTTTATAAGCTTGTTGGAATTTGTAAGCACGGAAGAAAGAAAGATTGAAACATGAGTTGATGAAAGATGGGCTCACGTCAATAAGCCTATACAAAAATAATGCAATTTCCATTGATGCTTGCAAATTTGAGTTTCTATCATAAACATTGCCAGGCTACCTCTGCAAGTTACCATTGTTATGAAATAATAGAGAAGCTGTATATACTTCTCGCAGAAATTAAAAGACTAGTATGTAAACTTTTTGAGAATAAAATAGCAATAAAGCATTTTCAAGCGAAGGCTTGGTCTTGGGGGGCAGAGCAAGCTTATCACCTCAGCCAATGCCATGGGCTAGACAAAAATACATCTAAGCTAATTCAACCTCTAAAAATAGCTTCAACCAAATCATGAGGTAACATGAGTAAAAAACAAGCTCTTTGTATCGCCCAAGCAACCTTAAACTCATGTGTGCCCATCAACAAACTGAATACTTGCAATTTCAAGAGCTTAGAACAACGAGAAATGAACACACATCTTCAAGAATATCTTCCACTTTCCAGTTTTCCACTCAAATGCGTTCCAAAAAACTAAGTGCAATGGCTGAGAAAATGTCATGCCCCAAGATTTAACTTGGAAAGAATGTCAATCAATTACTCAAACAATTTACCAGAGTTATCTAAAACCTTCAATTAACAGTCTATCAAACATCTATGAAATTTAAAACATCAATATACAAGTCGATCCAAACTCAAAAGTTCATATACAATACTCAGGAACTACGCTACAATCACCAGTTCTGAAATCTATCCTGAGTACAAAAGAATCAAAATCAATCAAAAGACAAAAACCTGAAGATCTGGATCAATTCCTATCTTCTGCTCCCTTGCCCTGACCTGAAAATATCAACCACATATAATGAGCTTTACAAAGCCCAGCAGGTCACCTAATACCTATAACTGAAATCAAAGCACGGCTATACTATCAATATGCATGTCAGTCAATCACAATCAATCAAATCTATTTCAGTCAATGGTCAATGAATCGGTGCAATGCGGAAATCCATAGTCAATAAAACCAGTCAATGCAGCAGCAGGCAAATCAATAAATCTAGCTCGATCAATTCACGTCAATCTCGAAGAAATCCGTACACAGAAGGAAATCAGTCAATCCGTCAAATCAATCAAATCGTCGAATCAATCAATCCGATAAATCAATCGCTATCAAATCAAATCAATACGGTCTATAAGTAATATCTATAAGCGAGATCAATAAATCAATAGGCAGTAGTAACAATAAATCTATAAGCAGAAATCAATGAATCTATAGGCAACAGTGTCAATGATTCTATACTATTCATGTCCATGCTATCAATGCAATATCTATATCCATCCATTTCTATATCAATGCTCAATGTCGATGCACATCAATCAATTAGTGAACTCAATAAAATCGTACGATCTAGTAAATCCAATCAAAGTCGATAAAGCAGAAATCTATAAAACAATGAATCTATAAATCAATACAGTAAACATGCAATTCAATACTATATACTGGACAAGTAAAATCAACTGGTCATGTTGCTGTTGTAGAATCCGTTGCTGTTGTAGTACGTTGGTCTATCAATAAGAGTCGTCACTCTTTTTGCCCGTCGGCCGCCCGTCGGCATATAAAACTCCTTATAACTCCCAATCGTTATATCAATGATCAATGGTTTAAAGGAAAGCCCGTCGGCCCACCATCCTGTACAGGTCAATATCAATCTTCACCAACGTTCAACCAGGTTCCACTTGGGTTCCAGTATCAATAGTCAATCAATAATCAGTTCAATAAACAATCCATAATCGATGCAATAATCAATATTAAATCAATCCAATACAATCATATCAATGGTCATACACATATCAATTCAATCTATCAATTCCAGAAAATTCGGAAATCATACGAAAATCGGGCAGCGTAACGGCAGTCAGTCAAATTTACACAAAAATCCTGCAAAAAGACACAATTTCCAAATTCTACCAAATTACAACAGAATATCTATAACAGCAATGCAAGACTATTGTTCTATAGAAATCAAATCAAATCAAGTCCTGATATAATTCTATTCGATTAAAATCGCGTAGAATCAATTCCGACCGGTAAAATCGTCGCAGAAAATACTCAAATCGTGTGTCGTAATCATATCTATAACATATCAAAAGTTGTGCGGTGAAAGTTGTGTCAAATCAAAATCACGTCGAAAATTCGACTACGAAAATACAAAACGGATCATAACTCAGTCAAAACTCAATATCTTTGAAAACAGAAATAGGGTTCGGAGTCCTTATCACGAGATCTTCACTTTTCCCAACAGCGACGTCGGACGAAAAGCGCTCCGCGGCCTCCAAAACCAGGTTTCCTCTTTTTCCTTTTCTCTTTCTCTCTCCTCAAAACAGATATTTTGATTTTAAATGATTTTCTCTCTCCTCAAAACGAGCTGATTTACTCATATCATTAAGCAGATCGGCCCGGCCGATCGCCAAATCGTCCCGGGACGATCAGACCAAAAAAATCGTCCTGGACGGTTCCCAGGACTATTTTCAGGCCGATATTTTCTACAGTGCAGATCGGCCTGGACGATCCCACTATCGTCCCGGACGATCCTGAGAGGAAAATCCAAATTAGAGAGGAACAGTAAGGGAACGAGGTCTCACAATCTCCCCACCTTAGAAAAATGTCATCCCGACATTTTCCTACAGGTACGAGACAAAAACAACACAAAACAAATCAATCCAAATCCAAATCAAAACTCGTCGAAATCCATACAAACACACAATGCAATCAATCACATGTCAATATGCATGATCAAATGTCAATATCAATTGGTTAGTCAAAATCAATATTACCAGTAGAACTTTCTGTACGTTGTTGATCTGCATGATGCTGTAGACTGTAAACACGTGGCACCACTGGAGGAAGTGCAGGAGGTCGTGGCGCAACTATCTCTCTCTGATCTCTGACAGCTCTATCATCTATCCGGTTCCCTGATCTCTCACTGTAAGTCCTCGGGCCAACAGTCCTCTGCTGTCCTGAACCCGTGCCAGAATCAATCCGTCCACCCAGTCCTTTCTGAGGACAATCTGCTGCTCTGTGCCCTTGCTATCCACAGTGAAAGCACTGCCCCGTCAACAGGTAGCATCGACCTGCATGTCGTTTACCACAGTGAACACATGCTCCAGAACTACCAGACGATACTACCGATGCAGATCGCGGTACAGATCCCGATGCAGATCCTCTCGAACTATCATATCTGCTTTTCTTCTCTCTATCTCTGTCAGAATCATCCCTTCGTACCTCATCTCTCCTCCTTCTAGTATCCTCGTACCTCGATACCGGTGTCGCCAAGTCAATCTCTATCAATCGGGCCCGCTCCACTAGCTCAGAGAACTCATGTATCCGGAAGGGTACTAGTAGATGCCTCAGCTCTCTATTCAATCCATGTAGGAATCTATAGCACTTTTCTTCGGGAGTAGGAATCAGATGAGCAGCGTACCTCGAAAGTGCAGTAAACTCGGCCTCGTACTGCATCACTGACTTGCGGCCTTGCTCCAATCTCATGAAAGCTTCCTGCATCTATCGCTGAGCTGACGGCGGTACAAACCACATCCTGAACACTGCAGTGAACTCATCCCAGGTGATCTCAGCATTGGTCTTCCCCTGGAATTTCTCTCTTTGTTGTTCAATCCACCATCTTTCCGCTTCACCCTCAAACAGGAACACAGCTAAGGGTACTTTTCTGTTTCCCGGACACTGCATACTATCAAAAATCTTTTCCACCCTCAGGATCCAATCCTCAGCAGCCTGGGGTCCCACACCTCCCTTAAACAACGGAGGCTTCAGCTTATGAAACATCTGCAAGTGTCTATCCACTTCTTCCTCTTTGCTCCCACTCATTTTGCTCTGAGCATCCCCCATTACATGTGCAATCGCAGTAGCCAACTGCATCATACTCTCTAAAGGTACTGGGGCTGCACTATGTTGCTCATTCGGTACACTTGATTCTGCCGGATGATCCATAACTTTTCACCTGCACAATTCAGAATACATGATACATACATGCAATTATGTATGCCAATGAAGCTCTTAAAGCTACCCAATCTACCCACTTATCAATCCAATCCTACAACTCTGGTAACAATCCATTCTTCCAGTAACACTGCTCTGATATCAAACTTGTCATGCCCCAAGATCTAACTTGGAAAGAATGTCAATCAATTACTCAAACAATTTACCAGAGTTATCTAAAACCTTCAATTAACAGTCTATCAAACATCTATGAAATTTAAAACATCAATATACAAGTCGATCCAAACTCAAAAGTTCATATACAATACTCAGGAACTACGCTACAATCACCATTTCTGAAATCTATCCTGAGTACAAAAGAATCAAAATCAATCAAAAGACAAAAACCTGAAGATCTGGATCAATTCCTATCTTCTGCTCCCTTGCCCTGACCTGAAAATATCAACCACATATAATGAGCTTTACAAAGCCCAGCAGGTCACCTAATACCTATAACTGAAATCAAAGCACGGCTATGCTATCAATATGCATGTCAGTCAATCACAGTCAATCAAATCTATTTCAGTCAATGGTCAATGAATCGGTGCAATGCGGAAATCCATAGTCAATAAAACCAGTCAATGCAGCAGCAGGCAAATCAATAAATCTAGCTCGATCAATTCACGTCAATCTCGAAGAAATCCGTACATAGAAGGAAATCAGTCAATCCGTCAAATCAATCAAATCGTCGAATCAATCAATCCGATAAATCAATCGCTATCAAATCAAATCAATACGGTCTATCAGTAATATCTATAAGCGAGATCAATAAATCCATAGGCAGTAGTAACAATAAATCTATAAGCAGAAATCAATGAATCTATAGGCAACAGTGTCAATAATTCTATACTATTCATGTCCATGCTATCAATGCAATATCTATATCCATCCATTTCTATATCAATGCTCAATGTCGATGCACAACAATCAATTAGTGAACTCAATAAAATCGTACGATCTAGTAAATCCAATCAAAGTCGATAAAACAGAAATCTATAAAACAATGAATCTATAAATCAATACAGTAAACATGCAATTCAATACTATATACTGGACAAGTAAAATCAACTGGTCATGTTGCTGTTGTAGAATCCGTTGCTGTTGTAGTACGTTGGTCTATCAATAAGAGTCGTCACTCTTTTTGCCCGTCGGCCGCCCGTCGGCATATAAAACTCCTTATAACTCCCAATCGTTATATCAATGATCAATGGTTTAAAGGAAAGCCCGTCGGCCCACCATCCTGTACAGGTCAATATCAATCTTCACCAACGTTCAACCAGGTTCCACTTGGGTTCCAGTATCAATAGTCAATCAATAATCAGTTCAATAAACAATCCATAATCGATGCAATAATCAATATTAAATCAATCCAATACAATCATATCAATGGTCATACACATATCAATTCAATCTATCAATTCCAGAAAATTCGGAAATCATACGAAAATCGGGCAGCGTAACGGCAGTCGGTCAAATTTACACAAAAATCCTGCAAAAAGACACAATTTCCAAATTCTACCAAATTACAACAGAATATCTATAACAGCAATGCAAGACTATTGTTCTATAGAAATCAAATCAAATCAAGTCCTGATATAATTCTATTCGATTAAAATCGCGTAGAATCAATTCCGACCGGTAAAATCGTCGCAGAAAATACTCAAATCGTGTGTCGTAATCATATCTATAACATATCAAAAGTTGTGCGGTGAAAGTTGTGTCAAATCAAAATCACGTCGAAAATTCGACTACGAAAACACAAAACGGATCATAACTCAGTCAAAACTCAATATCTTTGAAAACAGAAATAGGGTTCGGAGTCCTTACCACGAGATCTTCACTTATCCCAACAGCGACGTCGGACGAAAAGCGCTCCGCGGCCTCCAAAACCAGGTTTCCTCTTTTTCCTTTTCTCTTTCTCTCTCCTCAAAACAGATATTTTGATTTTAAATTATTTTCTCTCTCCTCAAAACGAGCTGATTTACTCATATCATTAAGCAGATCGGCCCGGCCGATCGCCAAATCGTCCCGGGACGATCAGACCAAAAAAATCGTCCTGGACGGTTCCCAGGACTATTTTCAGGCCGATATTTTCTACAGTGCAGATCGGCCCGGACGATCCCACTATCGTCCCGGACGATCCTGAGAGGAAAATCCAAATTAGAGAGGAACAGTAAGGGAACGAGGTCTCACAGAAAATATGTTCATTTCTGGTTGTTCTAAGCTCTTGAAACTGTGACGTTGTGGGTAAAGTAACTTAGCCACTGCATTGCACTTTGTGTAGCATAAAGGACACAAAGTGTTTGTTTGGTTGCAAGAAGTTGAAAATGTAGAAATAAAAATGAAATAGAAACTGAAATATGGTAGGAACTGAATCCAAAATAATCTTTACCCTCTTGTTTGGTTGAGGAGAATTTGAGTGGAAAAGTATTTCTTCTTTTTTGCTTGGCTTGAAGGAAGAACCAAGAAATTGAATAATGAACACAATATTAAAGTTTTAGGTGTTAAATATGTAAATAGAATAGTATTAAGTGGTATGTATGTAAAACTCCCTTTATTTTAAGTGTTTAAGTTCATGAATGATATTTTGATATTGAAATTTAGGGATATTGGGCTCGTTTGATTCTGTCTCCTCGAGCCGCTCGATTCTACTATATGTATGTCATATTGGATATCATTTGGTCATCCAATTGAAGATTTAAACCTTCCAAATAGGCGTCGGGCCCCCGATTTGGACCCATATGAGCTCATATTGAATTTATTTTGGTGTTGTTGGGTTCGTCTTTCCATACATTCAGTTTGATTATAAGTTTGTTGAAATTAAAATTCACATTGTCATAAATTTTATTTTAAAAATTTCCAACTTGAATACAGCTTAAGATTCGTGCACGATCAAGATAGTTTTTGATGACTTATCAAGATAAATTCTATCAATTGATTTTATTTAATAGTTGTTTTTTATTCATGTAAATACTTGACTAATTAATAATTATTTGAGATATTGATATATGATAAATATAGCTCAATTAATCTAATTAAAGTTAATAAAAGTTTTTTTTTATTTGAAATTTATATTTTATTAGTTCAATAATATATTAATTAATAAGCTATTGAGATATTAATATATAATAAATATGATTAACTAATGAGATAGTATATATTAATTTCATTATCAATATTTCTCATTAAAATTTTATTTGAGCGAAAAATTTTTAATTCTAAAGCATGCATCCAAAAGATGGCATCTTGTGATTTAATACATTTGGATTTGCAAGATTTACTAAAACATGTTTCAATAAAATCATACTTGTAAATTGTAATAGCCCGAAGCGGGGAGGTTGAATTGACAAGTTCAAACTTTAACCAACTCGATTCACTTCGTCTTGCCCCCTATCACGTAATCTCGTGCCTTTAAATTTGAATCAAGGCTTAGGGCATGGATCACGAGAGAAGAGGGATGCGATGTCACGCCTCATAATTTAATTTTGAAGAATTCATGCTCATCAACGACTAACACACATTTATAATACAATGGATGAAATTATTGATTATAGTAACACACATTGATCTACTATAAGGCCTGAGAAATCATTTCTATCAAGAAATTCTCATTGCCTTAACAACCATAATGCAGCCTTGAAAACAATTTTTTTCAAAGAAAGGCGGATAAATTAAGGGTGTAAGTGAGACGAGTCAGTTCGAGCTTGACTCGGTTATTGGCTCGAAGCCGAGCTTATCAAACTCACAAATCGATCTCGAATTCAAATTCAAGCTCGTTTAGTAAACCTGCTCGAGCCCAAGCTAGAGCCGGCTCGGCTCGTGAGCTCAGAAGTTGGCTCGAATAATCATCAATATTTTTTTAATGATTTTAGTTTATTAATTAATTTTAAATATTAAAAAAATTAATAAAATCACATAAATTTTATTTAAATATTAAACATTACATTTTTTTTTCAAATCTCGCTTTAAGTTTTAGAAATCCCGCTTAAATTTTAAAATCCCGTCTAAATTTTAAAAATCATGCCTAAGATTAAAACATCCCAGTGGGACGAGCTCGCTTTCAAACTAATGAGCTGAATTTGATATGGCCTAAACTCAGCTAGACTCAAACTTGACTTATTTGCACCGATAAATTACGTAATCCAGCATAAATTTTATTCCAAAGAAAAAAAAAATCTTGCAACTTTCACGTAACAATACCAGCAAGATACTGGACAAAACAAATAATCAATAAAATAATTATTTTGTTTACAGCTTTCTTTCCGAGCTTTCCCCAATCTCGTTCTTGCGCGAGTCTCGATTTGTGTTCAAAACAATCACCAACTGAACTTATTTTTAACCACAAATATCGGAGTTATTCGGTTTGACAGATTCCAGAAGCTGAACAACCTCTCCCATACTAGGCCTCTTCGCCGGCGAATCTACAGTGCATAACAGACCCAACTTGAGAACCTGAACCAGCTCCATCTCCAAAAATCCTCCCAATTTCCTATCAAAGCAATCAAACGAAGTTCCTTCTTGCAAAGCTTTCTGCACGAAGTCTCGCAAAACCAGTACCTTCGCCGCCGCCGCCGCCAAGCTCTGCACCGGCTTCCTTCCTGTCACAATCTCTAGAAGTATCACTCCAAAGCTATAGACATCACACTTATCGCTGTACCTCAAGCTCTGTGAAGCCAACTCCGGTGCCACATAACCCACAGCAGTGTGAAACTTTGTCAGTTCATGGCTTCCCAGAATCGGCAACAACTTCCCCAAACCATAGTCAGAGAGTTTAGCCTCATAGTTTTCATCCAGTAAAATGTTGGTAGATTTGATATTAAGATGGAGAATCTGAGGTTTACATTCATGGTGAAGATAAGCAAGAGCCTTTGCAGTTCCAACAGCTATTTTAAATCTTCTTTCCCATAATAGTTCACCTCTACCACCACTAATGCTCCCAAATAAGTTAAATTCATGTAGGTGATTGTATAAGCTGCCATTATGAACAAACTCAGACAACATAAGCTGCATTGTGGAAGACCAATAGTAACCTTGAAAAGTCGCCAAATTTGAATGCTTGAGGCTTCCAAGCTTGCCGATTTCCTGCTCAAACTCTTCCTGATTCCTGATCCTACCCAGTGTCTCGAGCTTCTTCACTGCGATGATGATTCCATTTTCAAAGCTCGTCTTGTAAACTGTCCCAATCGAGCCACCACCAATGAGACAGTCCTTATCAAGCAGAGCCTTCGTCCCAGCCTCCCAGTCTTCATACTTTGAAGGCAAACTCTTGCTGAAAAGAACCAGCTTTCCTATTATGACATTTGAACCATTGGATCCTGAAGGTGTGCTTTCAGAGACGAGTATCTCTGGTTCATCCTTCTTCTTCCTGTATGCCCCCACGTTCATGGCAATGACAACGCAGACTCCAGTAACGATCAAAGCAGCAGCGACAATGGCAATAATGGCGGTAATACTCAGCACCTTTGCTTGATGAGATTCACCGCATGGGTTGTTAAGCGGAGTGCCGCAGAGCAACGGGTTGTTTGAAAATGCAGAGGCACCAAATTGCTGGATGACTGGTTCATAAGGAATTATGCCGTCGAGATTATTGAAGGAGAGATTGAAATGGGTAAGTAGAGATAAGTTTCCCAGTGAAGAAGGGATGGCTCCGGTTAGTGAATTCTGGGAGAGGTCCAGAAATTCAAGCTGGATCAAATGGGCCAAGGTTGATGGAATGCTACCATTGAGCTGGTTTCCGTGGAGATCAAGATGTCTTAAGTAAGTCATGTTGTAAAGCGCAACCGGGATTCCACCCTGCAGTTTGTTTCCTGAAGCATCCCTGCACCGTTAATGGAGGGCTCATTAATCAAACAAGTTCTCAAAAATTGATTTTTATTTTTTTTTATTTTAATTCACGATCGATGCTTACAGCTCGAGGAGAAACTGGCATTGGCTCAGGGACATAGGGATTTCGCCGGAGAGCTGGAGATTATGCAGGTCTAGGAACTGGAGTAGCGTAATTTCTCCTATTTCCGGCGGGATTGTGCCTGTAATGGTGTTGCTCTCCAGCCTCAGAATCGATAGAGACTTGAGCAATCCAATCTCAGGCGGAATGGCTCCAGTGAGCCGGTTAAATCCCAAATCCAGTGACCTCAGCCCTCTACAGTTTGCGATGCTCGGAGAAATGGCTCCGCTTAGATCGTTCCAGGATACGTCGATGTTCTTTACTTGATCCCCGCAGCTGCTAATCTCCGGCATCTCTCCTTGGAATCGATTGAAGGAAGCATTTAAGTAGCTCAGGTTTGCAAGAGAGAGAAGACTGAAAGGTGTTTCACCGGAGAAGTAGTTGCTTCCGAGATCGAGGAACTCCAAACTCCGGCAGGAGGAGACCTTATTCGCGACCGTCCCTGAGAGAGAATTGTTTCCCAGGGAAATAAACGAGATCGCCATCGGCGAACATATCTGCTGCGGAAAGCCTCCAGAGAGATTGTTGAAGGAAAAGTTGAATCCAACGAGATCAAGACAGTTGCTGATAGTGGTCGGAATGGAGCCTGAGAGTTGGTTATGCGAAAAAGAGACGAACCTCATCTTGAAGCAGCTCTTAAACAGAGAATCGGGAATCTCCCCGGAGAAAGAGTTCTCGCCAAGATCCAGGAGGCGAAGGGATGGGAGATCCCCGAGGAACGTGGGAACCTCACCGGAAAGCTCATTGCGGCTGAGGTTGACCTTCCTCAGGGTTACCATAACCGAGAACTCCGGCGGCACGCCTCCAGAGAAACGGTTTCCGAAGAGGGAGAGAATCTGGAGGGAACGGAGGCCGGCGAGGGAGGACGAGAGCGTCCCTTCGAGATCAGCCCCATGTATGAGGATCTTTTCAACGTTCCCGCTGTCTCCGCAGGTAACTCCAGTGAAGTCCTGGCATGGGTTGCCGGCGACATTCCAGGAGGCAAGAGCGCCTCGGGGATCCGCCGTCACATTCCCCTTAAACTGCAGCAATATCTCCTTATCAGCCACCGCCGCCACTACGAGTAAAACTAGTAATTTAACAAAAAGAATATTTTTTCCTTTCATGGCGACCGGTGGCTCTCGCCTGAATTAGAGAGGCCTCTTAGCCTAGTGCTGGTGGCATTAGATACTTTTACCGGCCAAGACATTCTCTTTCTCAATCAAACAGTAGGGCAAATGACAGAGAATCGTGGGGCAGAGGAAGCGACTACTTGTGGCAGAGTAGGTCTGTGGATTAAGTAATGCTTTTAAGAGCGCCCTACTCAATCTGCGTCAATGTTCGCCGGAATTCGGGAATTAAAAGGCAGGAGGTAAAGTATGAGAGAAATATTCCGCTCATCAATGCTTGCAACTACCTCCTCTTACAGTAATTGATATTGGCAAGTTTATTTCTGTCATTCAGGAAATCTCTTTAAAAGTCTTTAATTGCCTGTCCCAATGGTTCAGCTTGACAAAAATGAGGAAGAGGAGAAGGCAAGACGGAGGAGGAAGCAGGAAGACGTGAAGGAGTCAGATGGAATGTTTTTAGTAGAACACGGTGGCCGACATCCGCCGTAGAGGAGACGGGACCATAGTGGCCTGAGAAATTTCCGATAGTGTCGCTGGTGGAATGAGACGCTACTGAACAAAAAGGAAGGAGAAGGTAAGCAAAGAGACTGTCACGCCGAACACTATCCACCCGGCACTATCTATATATATATATTTTTATTTGAAGACAGTTGAGCCATTAAGCCGTCCCAAATCATTAAGGCAAATTATTATGTACGGTTCGGAATGGTTTGGAGGTGAATTTGGATACGTCAGGTTACTCCGATCCCGTTGCATCTAGTGGATGCGCCACGTCCCCCGACCCTGGTGCATCCTGGTGACGAGGTGCGTTCGGATTCACCTCCAAACGATCAGGACACCGCATGTAATAATTTGTCAACCAATTAACCCATATAAATATAAATAATATTTTATTAGTTGCTCTCATGAATAATTTTATTTAATTTAAAATAATATTATTCATTTTTTATTTTAAAAGAACAGTATTATTCCATCACTTTAAATACCTAAATGTTATATAGTGTAGCTTTTTACTATGAAAAATTACCTTCCAACTTCAAAGAAACTATTGCAATTAATTCTTTGACGTTTCTTTCATTAAAATTGTATTAAATTTTATTTAATATTAGGGTCTCATTATATCACATTTGTATATATTATGTTAATAGAATAATAAGAAATCAACTTTATATACCTCAAAATAATTATAATTAATAAAAAATATTTTTTGTTTTGTTATCGGGATAAGTATGCTCAAATACTCATTTCAAACAAAAATATCTTTTTTTATGCTTGTATAATTCTTAAAAAAATGACATTTTGTCCTTCCACACTTTCAGGGTTCTCCAAAGGCTTTTGAATTATGAAGGTTAACTTTAGAGTCTAAATGATTTTGTTTGAGTAGCTCTAAAAATGAGCATATGAAGTGTAATTTTAGTAGTAATATATCTAGTGGGGGATTGTGACTTTTGGTGATCAAGTTATTAGTAAGAGTACTCATTTTAGATATATTGAGTCTATTGTTTAGAGTGATGGTGAAACATATGGCGATATTATTATTAGAATTCAAGTTTGGATGGTTGAAGTGGAGGAATGCAACAAGCTTGTTGTGTGATAGAAAAGTTCCTATCAAACTTTAGAAAATTCTTTAAGATGGTGGTGAGACCTGCAACGCTTTATGATGTAGAATGTTGGCCATTAAAATAGAAGCATAATATAAAGGTAAGTGTTGTAGAGATGAGGATACTATGACCATTCTTTATCAGATTTAAATGAGAGATTGATTCTTAACATGATACAATAGAGAAAAATGATTCATCTAGCCGACCCCATATAGTGAGATAAAAACTTGATGTTGTTATTTTCATTGCATTGTATATTATTTATGACATATGATAATAAATTATATAATTAATTATTGATACTTTGTGTTCATTTTAATGTATATTCTAGTATATTGTGCAACATAATACGTTAATTTTATGTATAATATGAATACATGTTTGTATAAGCATGTATGAATAAATAAAATATCTTAGGAGATGTTTGATTTGAAGTATTTTTAGTGAAGACTAAAAGGAACATAGAGATTTTAAAAACTTAAGTATTAGGTTGGATGAAAAATAATTGCAAAATAATATTTGAAATGTTTGAAATTTATCTTTAGTTATTTTTTTTTTAATATCAAAATGATCAAATTCAAGCAATTTTTAAATACATCATATCACTCCCCATCTATAGGATGAGCGACGACAAACGGATCGTGATCGGGATCGTGATCGTTCAACTTTGTGACGAACATGTCAGCTCCATATTGATTTCTGGTTTTCGGGTTTATCCAAACCCGATCTGAATTTGCAATCAGTTCAGGATTTAAATTTTGAACTCGGCCAACTTTCTAAATGGATTAATCAGAACTCGTAATTTTTAGATCATGTCAAATATTGACACCCCTACCATCCAACAATCCCTAATGACTTCCCAAGATTGGCTTTAAATATTATAATTATGAGTCCATAGTCCACTTCCCTCAATTATCACCTCCCACTTACTCTTACATACGTTCAAATAAGCCCTTGTGAGGCTCTTAGCGCAATAGAAAGGAAGAGAAGGGAATGCTTGTGTCGGAAGATAGAACGACAAATCTTGATCTAAGCGGAGGCAGGCAACCTTCCAGCTCATGATTTGATAGTTGCAATGACCCCAAACAGTGGTGTAGTAATAAATAATAATGGTGAGATTTTTTCTTTTATTCTTAAACATAATTAAAGATGAAATTAATATTTTAAACTAAATAATCAATAAAATAGATTAAATTTCAAAATAATCCTCGAGCTATTTTATATATAATTATTTTTGTCCTAGAATATAATATTGCTCAAATTTATTCAATGGACTATACAAAATTGAATTAGAATGACTTATATGAGGTTATATCAGAATCAATTTTATGCAGAACGAAATTGTGACCAACTTTATATTACGATAACAATATGAGAGATTATTTTGGATCAATTTTGTATAATTACATGACTAAATTAGGGCAACGTCATAATCTTAAACTAAATTGGCCATACATGAATAATTTAGGGACTATTTACAAATTTTTCTAATAAAAATGAGTGTAAATGATTCTATTGAAATGAAAAAGTTGATTTTTGGTGAAAGAAATTTTAAAGAGAAGGTTTCTTTCAATATAAATTAGCTATGAGCAAAATAAAAATCAACCACTTAAATTTGAGCAATTTATATAATAATGTATTTTTTTAATTTTATTTTTTTAGATAAAATAAAGAAATATTTTAAGAAGTTAAATATTTACTAATTGTTAAAAAGATCGTGATTCTGGTTGATTTAAAATTTGATATCATATAATATAAATTAATTTTTATAAGAGGATCCGATTTGAAAAATTTCCAACTATTTTCTCCTTTTATCACAACCAAAACAAATATAAACAGAGATACATAAGTAAGAGAAGCTCACTTTTACATGAATATATTGGACATACGGGACAGAGCTTCATGGACTGTGTCTCCCTTCTTCTTTCCTCCATCATTTACCCCTCTTGAATGCTTCTTTGTAATTAACTTCTTCTGACTAAAGAGAATAAGAACTGTCTTAGGGATCCGGATCCTAAGGGCAACTCCAATGGAACGGCAAACACTTATTTGCCGTTCTTGCTTTGCTCCGACCGACCGTCATTTTTGACGCCATTTGATGGCGGATGAACAGTGCGACGCCAATATTGACGTTGTACTGTTCATATGCACCATTTTTTTCTCTCTACCGAATTTGCGGAAGAAAGGCACGAAAGAAGAGAACGACGGTTACGGGGCAAAATGGTGTTCGATTGGAGATGAATCACGGAATTTTTTTGTTTCACTACATTTTGGTGTGAAAAATGAGATTTTCGGTTGGAGATGCCTTAAGACATAAGAGGCAACTTTATCTCTAATAAAGGAATTAAGCTCAAAATTATTAAGTATGAGAGAGAGAGAGAGAGAGAGAGTAAATCTATTAAAATAAAAGTGAAAAAATGGGGTAGGGGTAGGGGTAGGCTTCCCAACATAAACATGCTGGCATTTAATTAATCAACGACACTTACCAGACAATGCACATGCAAATAGTTTAGTGCCAATTCATCTTTTATTGATCATCTCCAACCGAACTGTATATCATATTAAGCAGATAGTGAATCACGGCATTCGAACTCCAAATCTCACGCAAAAAATCGATAGGTAAACAGTGCAACGTCAATATTGACGTCAGACTGTTCACCTACGCTAAAAAAAGTGATTGTCTTCGCACTCTGCTTAGCATTGCAGGAAGCGCACGAAACAGGAGAGAGATGAACACCTTCGCAAAAGAAGCGCACAAAAAAAAAAGAAAAATGAAATTCCATTGGAGATGACCAATTGCATTTTGAAGTTTTATGATATTTTAGAGTGGAAATGGGGTTTTAAGAGCGCACATGTTTCCAAAAGAACCATGAAAATACTTGGTACCAGCCCCTTTGGCCTTTGTATTGTTGTCGTAAGGCCTTGCTTTTGTAATCATTCCATGTGATAGATATGTTATAGATAACGCCTAATCTGCATCGACAGGTAAGAAAGCTCCAAAAACACACATACTTTCAGCACCAGCATGGTTATAAAGCCAAAATGAAAATCATAAATACAAAGTTGTTAACTCATTTTGTCTCCATCTAATGTTATCTGAACAAGCAAAAGCCAAAATTCAATAAAAAAGAAAAGGAGACGGACAGAATTAGTCACCAAACCTTCACTGCACTTACCAACTTATTTTTTGTTTGTATGGAAGAAACAAAAGAAAAACTAAGCTTTGGGATACATTTGAAGCAAAAAAAATATCCTTAGAAAATATTCAATAATACAGAAGTGGTGAATAGTTCTATGTACATTATTTAATCTTTTCAAGCTGTTAAAAGGATAACTAATGAAGTTCCTCCGCAACCTGGAGAGAATGGAGAGTCCTTTTGGAATAAATGGTGATGGCAATGGTGGCAGATAAAGCAGTAGAGAAGCCAAGCAAATCGTAGATCAGCTGCTGCAAGGACAGAAAACCACCACCGTCGGTTGCATCTGCAAAGCGCCGCAGCAACCTTCCGCTGCATATTCATACAGAAACACACAATGAGTACAAGGATTAGCCATCTTCTTCAGTTCTTTGGAGGCAATATTTATCTACTGCAGACGCTCAACAAAAACTAGAATAGTCAAAGAAGGTGATTTAATTATTGGAAAGAGAGTGAATATTATAAACATGTATTAATTTAGGACAGGTTAACCAAGCCTTATGAGAACCTAAACTTGGCTCAATAAATCATAGATTGTGAAAAATCTTGCATCGTTTGTAAATTAGAACTCGTTAAATCTAAAGTCGCCAAGAAACATATTGTTAGGTCGGTTCTCTCTGAATCAACCCAACCGGCCCAAAGGCCGGTTCTTTATTACAGGAGGCGGACAAGCCACCCCCTTGATGTTGCCGCCCTAGCCTAGTGGGCGGCAAGCCTATTAAGAAAGAAGAGGGGGGCAGCAAGGTGTGGGAGGGAAAAGTTTGAATCCGGAGTTTGAAATTAGGGAAGAATGGATTAAATAGCAATAATTGTTTAGTGTTAGGGTTATGGAAGTTTTGGTGGCTGTCTTTGAGGGTTCTTGTCTTGGAGTCTTGGGCCCTAGATTTCCGTCAATCAAAAGGTGCTGTTTTTGCTGAATTTTTCCATCCGAATCTTGCTCGTTTGCTGTTTTCTTCTCTCTTGTTAGGGATTATTTGGATTTCTCAAGTATTTCCTAACTCATATCTTAGAACAATCATCTAAGGCTCAATCATCAATATTAAGTGATTGAATTCAGCTAAAGAACCAAAGAAGTTGTGAACCCAATAAGAGCATTCACTCGAAGAACTTGTCAATTCACCTCGAGTACCCGTTGACTGACTAAAGGTCCTCACAAGAAGAGCTTGTTGAGGGTACTTGCTCAATATTCAACTGCTTAGAGTCAACTTTAGGCATAACTCATGCATGAAACTACAAGTTATGATGAGTTTAACCTATTTATTTTTTATATTAATCATATCAAATTGCTAATCTTGTAGCATCAACCATGGCCTCCAACAATTCATAAGGGGTTAATGGGTAGATGCAAACGCATGAAATCTGATGCAACTAAATGAAAACCTTACACAAAATATTTTTTTCCCCTAAATTGTTTCTTTAACTCAGTTTGACTCACTTTCTATTCAAAGGGGTTTGACTAAGTTATTTGTAGAGTGATTCTATAAGATACTTTATGAAACTTAGTTTTTCTCACTTCATCTTGCACAGCAGGCGCGATTAATTTTCTAGTAAAGCCCTAAAATTCTTTCACATATTACTTTGGATCCAAAATCCTATTTGTTGTGGTGAACATGTGCATGTCTAAGATCAGCAATAAAAAATGAATCATCTCTATAATACCTAGTGAAGCAGGACACAATTGTGCATGTTCTGACTCAAACTGGTAAGGGTAATTCACTGAAATCTTGGCATTCAAACCTCTTGCATGTGTCTGTGAGTGTTTTGTATGCATGTGATTGTTTGAAACTAATCTGAAGTGAGTCTTAGGGGTTTGTTGTGGTGAACATGTGCATGTCTAAGATCAGCAATAAAAAATGAATCATCTCTGTAATACCTAGTGAAGCAGGACACAATTGTGCATGTTCTGACTCAAACTGGTAAGGGTAATTCACTGAAATCTTGGCATTCAAACCTCTTGCATGTGTCTGTGAGTGTTTTGTATGCATGTGATTGTTTGAAACTATTCTGAAGTGAGTCTTAGTGGTTTGTGTGCATGCATGTAAAATGTGAAAATTTTCTCTTGAGAGCTCCATGACACTGGGTTGGCAGTATTACGGCATTGAGCTCTTAAGTGATTTTGAAAAAATATAACTAATGTTGCGATCCTGGGGTCAGGCGCTACGACGCTACAGAGTTGGGCTCTACAAGGTAGAGCGCTGCGACACTAAGTCAAATTTTTATAAAAATATTAGAATCCATTTACTTCTCTTTTTTAATTAAATCACCCCCAAACATTTAGAGAGAGAGAGTGTGTGTGTGTGTGTGTGTGTTTTTCTAGTGAGAGAAAGTTGAGTTTTGGGCGATTCTAGTCCATTTTCTGCTATCGGCCAAGTTTGAAAGTTTTCTAGATCGAGTAAGCTAATCTAATTCATTAGTCATTTCATTCTATTATATTATTAGTAGCACAAATTTTTCATATTCTTTACTTACATGTACTAAAATCATTTAACATAAATAATGATTAGTATATAACAGTTATAATAACTATCCATCAACTGAGTATACTCATAGTGTTTATATTTTGTCACATTCACTCTCAGTACAAAAAAACTTCAAAATACTATAAGATACATAGGAACCTTAGACTGAATGACTATCCTATACGTTTACAATTAAGCAGATTAGACGTTATCATATTTTCCATGCAACTAACACATTACCATCTAAAGAACTTCCAAAACATTGGGATTGGATCACCTTTACAATTGTTGTCATTAGCAGTTATCTTAAAAACTACAAATATGTTACCACATGATGCACTTAAAGTTATAATACTCCACCTATACAGACACATGGAGTATTGCCCCTCTCACCTCATTACAATATTTCTAACTCTACAAAGCAAAATTCATCAAGTGGAGAGTTGATGCAGGACAAATAGGGTTCACCATATCACAAATAAGGGGTAATTGAGTTAACTTTGTTATATTTTATTTAATTCCACTACATTTTCTTTTATTCTATGATGAGGATGGGATCAGCCATGTACGCTAAAGAAAATCGGTCATTACCAACGGATATTTTCGGCGGAACTAGAAGAATTTCCAGCGGTAAAGAGGTTTTCAGGTGGATATTTTTCCACTGGTATAAACCAAATAGGAAACTAAAACCAGCAATTTTCCGGCGGCTTAACAAAAATTATTAAAAAAACAAAACCGCCGGATAGCCACCAGACAAAACCGTCAAAAAATTTGCAAAAAAAAAAAATTAGTCGGTCATATTTCGTCTAAAATTGTCGAAATTCGCAGGAAAATAGTTTGTCGGAAAGCCGCCGGAAAAATCTGCCAGTAATGTATGATTTTCTTGTAGTGGTAAGAATTGAATGGAATTTTTAATGTCAAAATCATTCTGGAAACATTCAATCAAACCAAAATTGAAGATTCCAAATTAAAATCAAAGATTTTATTGGATCACTCAATTTTCTAGTGATCAATTTGTTTCTAAAATTGTAAATTTAATGGAGGGGACCACATGTATTTTTAAAAGGGATTTTGTGGAGGATAAAATTAATGTTTTTCAACATAAGTTTCCCTCTTTTCTTGTTTCTCAAATGTATTATTTGTAACCAATGATTCAATGATGAAAATATCTTTGTTTGATTGAAAAAATTAAATACTTAAGCATGGTTGTGTGCAGCCAGTTTTTGGCATTAATTTGAAAACCAACCATAATTAAGGTTTAAGAACCTTAACATATCCTACTCTCCCTCTCAACGTGCTTTCATAATCCTTCCCCACCTTCCCAAACCTTTGAATTCCTTCTCCCCCATGCCATTTAACTGATGAGAAGTTAAAAGTAATATAAATAATTAAAAAGATTGAAGCTAAAGTAGTCAATTTCAAAGGTATTAGAAAGAAAAAGAAAAAATTAGAGTGAGAGAATTAATAGTCCAAAAGAGGATTCTTCCACTTTTTTGCCATTCAAAACTGAGCATGAAACTTGCACCTTGGTTTCATACTTTTTTAAGGTGAGTACATGAGAAATTATTTGTCCAACTTGGATAAACAAGTAGGACAGTGTTGTAGATCAACCTAGTACTATTTATTAATGTAGCATGGTTTGAATCCAGAATAAGATCAACTAATGCGTCACCTAAAATATGGGTGTCACGTGCTGGGTTGTTGAAGATGACCTATGGTCAAATAAAAAATGTGGAAGCTAATAGAGATATTTACCCTTTCATCTACTTATAAGTGAATAAAATCAAATATTGCTTTGTCATGATCCACTGTTACCAAGTTAGCTTCACGAGTGTTTATCGAGGCAACAAAGTGTTCACAAAATGCATTGAATGTGGTTGTGGAGTATCGCATGGAAAAAGTAAAGGCAAATAAATAGTGCTACAAGGAGGTGGTGCATTGCAGATAAAGAGAAGGTTTTGTAAAACCATGCAATATATCTAGTAAGCGTCAACAAATGCAAAACAGATTGGCAAATCATCAAGGCAGGATCAAAAGGTATAATGCTAGATGACAAGCAATAGATTTGTAGATTCATTCTTGTGAGGAGGAGGCTGCGAGGGCAAAGTCAATTTTTTAATATAAGCCTTCTTAGCCATCTCCATTGTCGATGATCATTCAAATTTAATATATATTAAAGTGATTAGTATGGTGTTTTTACACGTCCTTCATGTATAGATATAGTAAAATTAAAAAATTCTTTGAAAGTGGTTGTAAAGTATCATATGGAAAAAGTAAAGACAAATAAATAGTGCTACAAGGAGGTGGTACATTGAATATAAGGAGAAGGTTTTGTAAAGCCATACAATATATCTAGTAAGCGTCAACAAATGCTAAATAGATTGGCAAATCGCCAAGGCAAGATCAAAAGGTATAATGCTAGGTGACAAGCTTTAGATATTTAGATTCATTCTTGTGAGGAGACTGCGATATAAGCCTTCTTAGCCATCTCCATCATCGAGGATATATAGATTTCAAGGCATGAAAAAGGCCTTTAAGTTGGATACTGATGATGTTAATAAAATCAATGAGATTTTACTAATAAAGTAAGGTTTTGACAAATCAAGATAACTTGCTATAACAGTATAGATTGTTTTATAAGACATAAGCATGCAATCATCAAGAAATATCAAAGACCAAATAATCAAGACGAATTTTCCATTCATTTTATGAAACTCGAGGGGGGTGATTTCATAAGCCAATGAGAATAAATGAATGCAAAGTCTAGGATTATAACTCCCTTGAAAAAATGGAAATCCTAAAAAGTAGAAGTATCTCTTCTTTTGAGTTACTCCAAGAACCTTGCTAGTGTGAGGGCTATTAAAGTGTAGTCTTTCCTTATATCTAATGCATTTTCCATTAGATCAGCCCTAGGCCTTTTCAAAAGATATGCATCTCATCCAACTTGACATCCACATGATTGAACAATTTGTCATGAAAACAATAATAACGGTTTCAACAATCATGCCCATCTTCATATCTTCAATTGAAAGAGCAAAATAATCAAACAACCTAAGCAACATCTTGGAGAAAATTTGGAGCAACCACCAAACATTTGGTTGAGTATTATTGTCTTTAACCAAGGTTCAAATTCTTACCAAAATATTCAAGAGAAAGACTTTGGTTTTAGTAAAAAGTAAGAATAGAACAAATGAATATAAAATAATCATTTGGACATATAAAGATTTAAAATTTGTTGGTTCACTGAATAGACACTCTCAAGAAAACTCAAAAAATGGCGATAACAGCTCTAAGGGTTTAAAAATCAACAACAACAACAACAAAAATCAATACTTTATGAAGACTATTCTAACCTGTAAATTGTTATGAAAATCTCTGGCACTATCCCCACCAAAGATCCACATATGTAGGGACAATAGCTCACATTTGTTGCCACAGATGCATAGTTGAAAATAATATATGGAAATGGAGAGATCCTTATTAATGTAACTGCACGAAATTGATGAAACCAATCTCCTGCACCAGCTAGTCTGATAATTGTTGATTCATTTGGCCATCTCTTCATCCATTTCTATATTTTTGAAAATAATAATAAATATACAAGAACAAAAAAGAATGTGAGCCTCAAATACAAACAAAGGAAGAATGAATTCGAAAGCAAAAACTAACCTGTATTCTGTTTCGAAATGAAGAACCAATCAAATATGGAACTGACATGCCAATACTTGCGCCTAACATTATCAGTAGAAAGCCATAACCATAGCCAAATGTCATCCCAGCCATCCACATAGAAGGTGAAGAAGGTAGCAATATAACGGGAAATAATGCAATTGAAGCAAAAAGTAAAAATCCAAGAATTGGTATGCTAAATGTTGTTGATTCCCAGTTTAGAATAGGTACAATCACCTGCAAAGACCCATATGAGAATATTGCTTAAACAGGACAAAATAAAGATAAGCCAAATCTTTCGGCATAATCATGCCACAAAATATAAATTATCATAGAAATTGTGGGGTATAAATTAATATGAGAAAATTTTATCCAAACAAAATAAAAGTTCCAAAGGCATTAGTGCCATGGTTAGAACTGCCACTGAAAAGCTCATTCTTCCCATGAACAGCTAGCTTCTCCCCCTTTTCGGCTTTCAATTTCTTCCCCAATCTCAATTATTCTATTTTATTTCTTCCTCCCTTCTCTATTTTCTAAACCAAACCACCATTATTCCCCCTTCCCTTCTCATCTTGCTTATCCATACTTCTATAATCTTCCATCGAATTTTCTATGTCATAGTTTTGCCTCCACGCTATATTCAAACCATCCAAACCGACCACAATTCACGTCCTTTTGTTGACAAAAACTACGAAGGATTTCTTGGCCCATTTTATAATAAGACCAACTAGAGTACTTGTGTTCCTCCTTTACTTGTCTTCCTAATCCTTTATTTGTCTTCCAACTCACACACCACACCCCTCCCCTTATATCATCCTCTTTCATTCTTTTGTTGCTTGCTAAGGGATGGAGAATGACCATTTTCCTATCCCCAAACCCTAATTTTCATCTCTTTTCCTCCACTCACGACCCCTTAAAACCATTCAAACCTACAAATTTACAAAGTTCTCCATAGCATCTTGTTAAATGGTGCTAGGATCTATTAGATTTTCTTGATACACCACAAATCTAGACTAGTTGGAACGTTAAGGCTCCAAAGTTTTCAAAATACTTAGCAACACCCTTATGTCTGCCAACACCTGTAACACCTCCCTCTTGCTATATGTCCTGTCTTTGCCCATCCAAATCCTTTTCAATTTTTCTCAAGTAAAAACCAAAGAGACCTAACTTAAGTCAACGCAATATTGGCTCTTTCACCAAAATCAACATGGTTACTACTATTATAATCTTTTCAAACCCACATGTTCTATGCTATTCTTCCCTTTCAACTTTCTTGGAGCCAACACTTTTTTCGTAAAAAACGCTGTTGTTTCATGAGGATAATAGGAAGCATAATTAACAAAACACTTCTATCAGTTAAAATCAATGTAGCTTGATACATAAACAAATCATTTTTAAAATGATTCTGCAATGAGCAATTTGCTTTATTGCAGTCGCCGCTGCAAACTTCAAAGTTCCAAAGAAATAAAAATAATAATCCTATATAGAGAAAGGGCACGGACCTTTCTTAAAATGACAGGTCCAAGAAAGATAACAATAGCAGCAGTAACTATTGCCAGAAAAATACACAAGAAAACCAACTTCGTCCACCATAACAAAGAATCCCATTTTGTTGAAGTTAATTGAGCTTGCACCACTATTACCACATCATCTGACTGAACCAATCCCACATAATCCCCATTGGCATCTCCCGTTCCACCCCTCGAATGGGCAACAAAGATATCATCAATGGCTTCCGTTGGAAGAATCATCAGCTCGGCACAAGCTCAACGCCCGTAGAAATAAAAACTTTAAAGAGCCAATGTAAAGGATGATTGTTCAGGAAAGTAATCAGCCATGTGTCCTCGGCAAGATTGAAGGAGAAGAGAAACCACAGAACGTCATTTTTTTTCCTTCGCTGCACGCCAATGTTGCGGAACCGTAAAGATTCCGCCAGGGAAATGAAACCCTAGATATCAAGATAGAGTGACAACGGATACAATGAACGGTAAAAATGGAACTGGTCTCCTCTTCAGAAAAGCACCGCCATTGCTCATAGTCAGCTGTAAACCTTCCGGAAACAGGGAATTTATCAGATCTGGTCGCGGAACGAGCGGGCGATGGCGAGTTCCAAACAAAATTAATAAATAAATATATAATCTTATTAAAAAAGCGATCGTGAGAAAGAAGATGACGCCAAGAAATACAACGAGGAAATTGATTGAGGACGAATACAGGTTTCTTCGTCGCCGGCCATGCTCGATCGAAATTATTATTTTTTAACAAAACTGCAGTAGTTCCTTCTTGCCTATCACCCCAAAAAACAAAAATATAATGGCCCGGAGCATGAAGTTTTACGGCAAAGCGAAAGGATATAAAATATTTTCCAAAAAAAAAAACGATAGAAAATTAAATGCATATAACTTCTCTCCTGAAATCTAATGTAGGACAAGAATGATAATTTTATTATACTTTAAAAAAATAATCATTTTAAAAATTATTGTGTTGTCATCATCATCATGTGTTGTTATTATCATTACTATTTAAAGAAGAAAATAATTAAGTTTTCATCTCTATTATTCAAATATGAAAGAAATTATTTTCATCTAAGAAAAAGATTTTTTTGTTTCTTTAAGTTTTATCAAATGTAGAGCAATCAAAGAAGGCTACAACCGTCATGAAGGGGAGATTATTGGGTTCGGACACCGGGCACAGCTTACGTTCGGTACTTCACAGTATCGAGTAGTATTGAGCTCGATAATGTGTAGTATTGAGCTCGATAATGTGAAGTACTGAGCTCGGTACTTCACAGTACCGAGCAGTATCAAGCTCAGTACTGAGCAATACTGAGCTCGGTATTGCTCAGTATCGAATAGGAGGTGATGTGATGCATTTTCATTGGGCTCTTAACGACGTCCGATGTCCGAACCCAATAATTTCCCGTCATATGAAGACACTAAGATGAAATTGTTCCTTTTATATATGGTTGAAATTTAAAGTAAGAGCGCATAAAAATTTTGGCCTCCGCAATCACTTCTCTAATTATGACATAAATTTTTAAGAATGAAGTAATTTAAGGCATCAATCTATTTTTCAAAATATCTTAATCCACTTACCCTCATAAATACACCCAACCATAACCCCTCCTTCGATTCTTTGGCCAAGAAGGAGAGATGGGAAAGAGGAAGAGGAGAGAGAAGAGAGAGAAGTTCGCCTTTGGAGTATTTGCATTCATCTTCCCAATTGTGAATGTTTCCTTATCGTACTAGGTAACTCAAAGCCTATTTTTATTTCCAGTGATTATGAATTTCAGTTTTCAATCTCTCCCAAATCTAGTTAATGCATTATTTTTTGATTTAATAAACTTTCACCACATAATTTTTAATATAGGATAGATATAATCATTCTAAACATTTTGATATATTTATATTAAAGTTTCACATTTTATTTTTGCATTTACAACCTTTTAACTAAAACAATCAAGATAAAAACATGTATAAAATAAGTAAAAATTATTGTATTTAGTTTGGAGGTGACAAACGTAACATGCATAGTAAAGTAAAAGATTTGGCATAACATGCATCCGGTATAACTTATATGACATGCATGCATACTAACATGAGTACCCTAATGATAAAATGTGCCTACTAATAACATAGAATAATGCTCAACATGCTAATTGCACTGGATACCCATATAATACATTATGCATATAATATTATTACGATGTGGCATATATGTGTATAATTGTGGCATATGTGTGTATAATTGCAAGAAATGTTGGCTAGTTATAGACTAATCCAGGTTGGCTGGAACAAGATATCTTGTACAAGAGGAGAAATTATTTTGTGAGGACTCCGGACGCAGTTTTACGTCCGGAGGCTAATCAGATGCAGCCACATCAACGGTACCGAGCTCGGTACCGAGCAATACCGAGCTGTGGCACCGAGCATAGGTGACATGCCGCATTCTGAATGGTATTCAGACGGCGTTAGGAATCTGCACAAAATATTTTTTTTTGTGCAAGAGGGTGGGTCAATGAATTTTCTTTTAAATAATAGTTTATTATGCAATCCCAATATAAGAAACAAAAAATAATATATAATGAATAAGTGGATAAGATACATCGATGGCCAGGAGTGACAGTTCTTACAATATAGCCACCTAACACATTGATACATATTATGTTATGATAAGATATAGAAAAATATCATAAGATTAGTTAGATGTTTTGACTTGCATTATTACAAATGTGTAAGTGCATGATACACCTGATATATGATATGATGATTAGAAATAGCATGGACGTGCATAAGTCATATAATACATAAACATGATGCATAATAACACAGAAACATATATATATATATATATATATATATTTGATCCCTTTCATTATTATGATTCATACTGATTGATACTATTCATGTTTATTACTACTATTCATATTGATATGTTCATATGCATATGAATCCATGATGACTATGATTTGCTATTGATTAGAATGATTACATACATATTATCCTGACTTATATGCTTTGGGGGTAATGGTAGGTTTGGATAATCTACCAGGTTTTTGTTCATAAGGATAAAGACCCTATGGAGTGAGGCTAATTAAACCCAGTCTTGGTTCATGTATTTATTTTGTATTTTCTACTTACAAGTTTATAGTCATAAAAATGTATTAATATAAGATAATTTAAAAAATTTATTCATGACTAATATAAAAAAATCTTTTGAAAATAATATACACATTAAGATGAAATGAAAGATAAAAGTTCACTTCCATTGTATTATTATTTTATATGGATGATTATTAGCGGCACTTGAAGATTATTATAAGATCTAAATCGATAATTTTCCAAATTAGATTATGAGTATCATAATATAGTTTATTATTCATATGAAAAGAAAAGGTTATTGTTATTCCTCGGTCAGCTGAGAACCAAGGCAATTGTTAGGTATTGCTTTAGTTATTGAAAGCTTGCTCATAAAATAGTAATGCATCCTTTTCTTCCCGCCAAAAGGAAAATCTACTTGAGCTCATAAAGGTACTGACTACCTTTCAGACTTCGGCTTCGTTTGGGACGACTTTTTTATTGCTTATTGAAGTAACTTTTCAGTACAAAAAAATATAATTTTTACACTAAAATTTTGCTTCATGAAACAGTAGAAAAGCCGTCCCAAATGAGGCCTTCATGAATAGATTTTGGAAAAAGCATATAAAAACCCTTTCTTCCCAAGTCCTGAATAAGAGAAGAGTAAGGCTTCCTTTGGGACGGCTTTTTTATTGTTTCTTAAAGCAGCTTTCAAGAAGCAGTAAAAAAGCCGTCCCAAACGAAGCATAAATCTTGACGAGTTCAGCAAGGTGGTTTTCACAATTCTTTCTCTTGACAAGAACATCACCTATGTTTCTCCCATTCTAGAGTTGATTTTTTTTACATTAACTTAAAGTAGTTTGCCCAACATTCACGTTTGGGACCGCGCGGGTTACGTGTTGACCCAACCCGTACCGCGAACATGATTAGGTTTGATCGCCCGACCAACTCCGTCGTTGAGGTCAAGTCATTGTCACGCGACTCGTGAGTGCGAGCTTGCCACTTGCGGTTCTGTCAACAAGCATGAGTCGGTCGAGCTCGAGTGGCCAACGGTGAGTGCAGCTAGCCCTAGTGGCCTAGCCGTTGAGGTAGACTGGCGAGTGGCGACTAGACACTGGTATGGTCGAGCTCAAGTGGCCAACGGTCCGACGTCCGAGTGCAGCTCAGTGACAACAACGTGGTTCAGCATGCAGCGATTGAGTAGCAGCAACGTCCGCGACATTCGGCATGCAACATTGCAGTTGCAGTATGGCTTGGTTCCACGAGAAGTATGACCCGAACTTAACTTAAACATGTCAATTTGGGTCAAACGCATGTTGTCGGATTGACTCGAACCCGAAGTATAAACATGTCGAAAGATAAGACCCGAACCCGAATTTTCAGGTCGTGTCAAAAATTGACACCCCTACTCACAAGGGTATGACAACTCTACATTGATCCTCCATTATGTTCGAGTATCTTTGGTTACCTTCTCTGCATGTAAAGATCACCTACATGACACTCTTATCAGAACAGATAACAAATTCACAACATTTCCAATCAAAATATTATTGATAGCAATTCAACTAATAACATTACAAACAAAACTTGATATGTCTACACAGAAGTACATTCCCAAAATAGTCATATAAATAATAATCATCAAGAACCTAAAATACAGAACAACCTAATATCGACCAACTAAAACAAATTCATCATCATCAAGAACCTCCACATCCCCATCTCCAACAAAATGCTCTCTTCCAATTGCTTCCACTATTCTAACAAACTCAATTCTCTTCGCGACAGGAAGTGGAACATAAGGCAATCTAAAAACAGGCCTGATCACCCCAAGCTGAGCTAGAGCAGTATTAAGGCCTATAGGATTCGGCTCGCCAAAAAGCCACTTAACCAAAGGCATCACCTTGGAATTCAGTAATGTGTTCTTACCTTTGAACATAAGCTCATACATCAAACCTGGAACAAGATTGCTCGTCACAGATATGACTCCAACAGCCCCATAAGCCCACCTTGCTTCATGACACTCATCATCATTGCCACTCCAAATCGCCATTCCTCCATCCACATACTCCCTTATCCTATCATTTCCTACGCATTCCTTGACGCCGGCCATATTAGAGTTTCCAGATATTTTACTTATAACAGTTGGAGGAATATCTTGTCCAGTTCTTGATGGTACGTTATAGATGATGGTTGGTCCCATGGAAAGAACAGTTTCAAAATGAGAAATCATACCTTGCAAAGATGTTTTGCCATAGTAAGGATTGATGTGGAGGGCGGCGTGCATGCCGACGGCAAAACCTTGTTCGCTTGCATGTATTGCCTCCCTGGTTGAGTTGCTTCCAGTGTTCCCTATTACTTTGATTGAAGAGCCAAAGCAATTGACGGTGTGTCCGATGAGCATTATGTGTTCGTCCCAACTCATAAGGTGGCCTTCACCTGTTGTGCCTCCCACAATTACACCTTGTGCGCCATTCATAATCTGGATGTTCATTAAGGCATCATAGGCTTCGAGGTCGAATCTCCCATCAGGTAAATATGGGGTCTTGATGGCTGTTATTAATCTTAGACCTTTTATGTCATCCACCGATGTCCTGTATAGCAGCATATAAGACACAGAGATCATCAGGGGAATTTACATACATATCACTTTATATCATCCTATTTATATATCTAACAGTTAAAATTATAATATTACAAGCATACCACCTTATATTATTTTAATATCAAATATGTCACTCATATTTCAATTCTAATACTCATATATTTCATTTCTACCACTTATATTTGATATGAAAGTGAACAATCAGTGGTATGCATGTAATATTAAAATTTTAGGTGTTACATACATAAATAGAATAATATATAGTGGTATGTAGGTAAATCCCCAAAAAAAATTGGAGGTTTTTTATGGGTATGGAAAAAATGAAACAGAATTGTTTACAGGGCTATTAAAAGGAGAAAAAGTGTTTTGTTTTAATAGCGGGCAGCTAAACCTATTTTTATCATAATTTACTCAAAAAAGTAGGAGCCAACATTATCAAGAATCCATTCATTAACTAAAGGTAAGAAAATTTCTATCATTATGCGACAAAGATAGTTTGAAAGCACGAAATTAAGTGAAATAACTCATCCAGATAAGTAGACTGAGGCTTCATTTGGGACAGCTTTCTTAATACTTCTTAAAGTAGCTTTTTAGTATAAAATTTTTTATTTTTGTAATAAAAAGCAGCTTTAAGAAGCAATAAGAAAGCCGTCCCAAATGAAACCTAAGAGATGTACTGGAGAAACAAAAGATGTCCAAAAACAAACCCATAATGACTGAACATTGAACAAACAGAAACCCCAGAAATTAAATTAATACAGAGCAAAAATAGGCATGGTCTCCATTGAGTGAAGTCGGAAAAGTAATAGTACGGTAAAGAAAGAGTAAGATGCATTCAACATCTATTTGGTCACTGCACAACTGCAGTATGAACAAGTACCTGAAATGTCGTGAAGAATAGACACAAACAGTCTCTTCAAATTAATAAGCGAAGAATCCACACATATGATCTCAATTGAGTTAGGAAGGAAAATTATTAGCATGGAAAAGAAAGAGTTAAGATCCATGCACTACCAAAAAACCGGACCTATCCCATCGCTTCGTTGCAGCGGTTTTAAAAACCGCTACGAAAAACATTTTTGCAGCAGAAAATTGATTCCATTTGCAGCGGTTAAAACCGGTGCAAATTGCAGCGGTTAAAACCGCTGGTAAAGCCCAATCGTGACTTTAAGTGAACCGAAGCCCTAATTCTTTTCTTCGTTCTTGCTCGCGCGACGGGAGCGAATCCGCTGTGACGAAAGTCTTCTCCTCCTGCGAATCCCGGCAGACCGTGCGTCCGATCCTCTTCACTGTGAGTCTCTTCCCCTTCATCCTCTTCTTCACTTTTTCTTCTCATTGTTTTTCTTCATTTTCTTCATTTGCATTCCTTAGGGTTTAGGTTTCGTTGGTTTTTAAAAATGAAATGGGAAGCCTCCTTTACATTTCGCCCATTTTTTTTAGAGTGAAATATAGTATTGAATGTTAGTTAGATTTCCACATTCATGACAGACTAAGGAGTGTAAATTAGATTTGCAATCAAAACTTACATTTTCTTTTAGAATTGATCAAATTCAAACCTTATTATAAACCTAGCAAAATATGGACAAGAAAACATTAAAAAAAATAATGTTTTGAATTGTTCTAATTCAAAACTTTAAGTTATGTGTGTTACACATATTTTATTGTGCTAGTTAGTGAGTAATCAATTTAATTTATAAATGAAAGATCATTGAACCTAGAGTTGGACAAGGCTATTTCCCTATATTTTGGGTTTGAGCAACACATTTGCAATTTATAGCTTACCTTGCCCTAAGAAATTTGTAATTATAATAAAAATGATCTCACTCAAATAAATTAGTATATATATTTTTTCATACTTAATTAATAGATCAACACAGTAATATAAGAATATATAGTCACATAATTAGTTAAAATAAATAAATTTAACCATAGAGTAATGGAAAAATTGATATTCATAGGAATTACCCATACCCAACTTATATCCATAACCAAACACGATCACTTAGGATTCCACTATTGATCCTAAATATATGTTTCATAGTCTTCTACTTATTAGCATAATAGCAAGCTCCACAATTCTTGATTAATGTCGCAAAAGTATGTCAATCATATCCTTCAAATATTAAGACAATCCACCACAACATTAAATTAGTCTTATTCTTTCCAAATCCTTTTTAGGCTTTTATGATGTTTTAGACAAGTTATCTTTAAAAAAACTGATTGATTTCTAATACAAAGATTATACATACCGCTGCGAAAGTAACCAATTGCGTCGGAAATTCGAGATCACTTGCAGCGGTTAAAATCGATGCAAGTTGCACCGGTTAAAACCGCTGGCAAAGCCCATCCGTAACTTTAAGACACCCAAATCCCTAATTCATCCGCAAGTTGCACCGATTTTATCACTATAACAAAAATAGACAAAATTGTGCTCTTTTCTATATTCTCTCCACTCTCCATTCTCTCATATTCTAGATCATTAAGTCAGCTTTCCAATAAAATCTAATGTCATCCACAAGTAAATTTGGATCTAACAAGTAAATTTGGATCTAACATATCTTGGTGTTGTTGCAAGAGACCCTGTTTTGGCTCCAATAGGATTCTCTGATTGGAGAAATAAGAGTATGGAGCCATTCAAGAAAAAGTTGTTAGCTGAAGTTGAGGTATATATATATATATTTCATATCAAATTTAAATTTTTTATGTTTATATTATTAATCATATCATATTTGTAACTGTAGTCTAAATTTGAGTTTCCTGGTCATATACGTCATTGGATTCTTCAATCTCTTGGTGTTAAATGGCGTAATTATAAAATCATCTTAAAGGCTGAGCATTGGGACAGTAGACCAATTGAGGAAATTTTGGAGACAGTTCCAGCTGGAGTTGATCAAATGCAATGGTGTCAACTTGTTAACAAATGGTCAAAGCCGGAGGACCAGGTAAATATTGTGATTAAGTTTTAGTTTTACATATTTATTATTATATTTAAATTTGGAATGTAATATTATCATGTATCACAGGAAAGAGCTGCGAAAAATTCTGCCAATGCCAAGAAACAAACTTGTCCTCACACAATGGGTCGTGTGAGTTCAGTGCGAAGACAAAAGGAAACGGTATAAAATTAAATATTTATTTATAACTACTAAATGCTTTATTTTCAAACTTACATTCTTATTATAATTTTTTGTAGTCTATTAAGGATAGATTACAATTATGGAAAATCAATAGGATGCACAAAGATGGGACATGGTCATCTGAGGACGCTATGCAGCGATGGGTACATATATATAGTTATTACAAATTTTTTTATAAGTCATTCTTCAATATATATAACTATATGTCTTTGTACTGTAGACGCAGGCATGCAATCTTCTTGCCGAAGAAGGACTTACACCTGAAGAAGAAAATATTGAAGCTAATGAGAGAGTTTTTGCTATAGTTATGGGACCAGAACATTCTGGTCGAGTTCGTACCGAGGGATTTGGTGTCACGCCGACTAGATACTTCCCTTAAAGCAAAAATGAAGAAGGTAGTGGCAGTGGCAGCAGATTTGGACAGATAGCTAGTCTTAGAGAGGAGTTCAGATCATTTCGTGATAATCAGGCGAGAGAATTTAGCTCATTTTGAGATGAGATGAGACAGTTTGTGCAAGAAATTTAAATGAATCATCCACCCCAAGGAGGATCAGAAATGTTATAAATATATTTTTTTAAAGTTTAATATAAATTGCTTGATTATTATTATCTCATTATATTTATATTATTTTCAGGGTGGAAATGATAATTCATCTAATGCCTGACTGTCTGATGATGAGCATTAGGATTAGATGTGATGCTTTTGGTTATGTGGATATCATATGTAATTTCAAACTTTTGTTGTTTTGATTTTGAAATGTAAGATGGTTATTTTGTGCTCATTTTCTTGTTATATATAAGAAATAGTGTTTCCTAGTAATCTTTCTTGAGTTTGACTTGGCATTTAGTAATTTCTTTTTGTTGAAATACTCATCATACTCAATAATATCAAAATGCATATCATATGCTACTATGCTAGCTTAAGTTATTTCATAATACATTTAAATAACAAACATATAATGCTTCGACTGTGCATTTTACTCACTGTTGTCTTCGTTCTCCACTAACTTGGCATCTCTGCTATGTAACTACTAAAGGGTTGTTTAGTATTTTACTTACTCTGCTTCTCTTGTTATAAGTGAATTAATCATTGTAACAGAGCAAATGCAATAGAAAAAACATTCATGGAAACTCTTCTCATCATTTTTTTGTATCTGCTGTAGCTTGCTTGTGTTTTTGTAGTGACTTCAGCATGGCTAACCAACTTAGCTCTAGGGTGAACCGCAAGGTTTCAGAATTTTAAAAAAAAATTCTGGGCTTTAGTGGCGGTTATAACCGCCACTATACTCCAGAAAATCGCCGCAAATTTAGAATCAGGAAAATTTTGCTTAAAATTGTTGCGGTTATAACCGCTACATTTTAATTATTTTGCAGCGGCTATAACCGCTGCAAAAATACGCATGCGTAAATAGCTACCCCGTCGGTCCTAAAACCGCTGCGGAAGGCCGTTGCAGCGCATTGCAAACACAGCGGTAATGTAGCGGTTCTAAAACCGCTGCAAAGAAAATAGTAGCGGTTATAACCGCCGAGAAAGGTGAAAAATTGCGCTGCAAAAACCCTATTTTTTGGTAGTGATGCTTCAATTTCGCCTTTATGCAACTGTGGTATGAATACAATACTTCTTGAAATGTCTAAAAATACCTATTTTTAACTTCAAGGCTGCGCATTGGAAGATGAAAATTTTGAGCAACTGCAGCCTCCGGAGATTTCCATACTCCAGTCCTGCATATAAGCAAGAATTTAAGAAAATTAAGCCGTAGAATGCACAAATAAAAAAATGAATATCAAGTGCATGACATCAGATCAATGCAGGTGCCACTCCATGCATTATAGAAAGTTTCTTTCCATAAATTGTTTTTTTTTAATACAATATTTTTTTTTTCTTCTAAAGATAAAATATTTCACCCATATAACTTCAGATAATATATCTTATTTTTAAATGCAACAGTTTATAACTAAGACTCAGGTTGGTATAAGATAGGTTAAACCAAAGCAGAAAATAACCTCTCTTTTCAAAATAGCTTATTAAACAAAGCTCAAATTAATGAAAGAGCATCATGTATCATAGCACTTACTTTTAACTTCATTTGCTCCAACAAATCAAAATTAGTTATAAAGCAAACAAAACTTATGGTTGACCTCTAATCATATAGTCAATCTAGATAATATTATAGCCCAACTTGCTGGTGGTGTTGTTGAGTTTATATTAATTCCCTCAAAATCATGGATTTTGCAAGACAAATAATTTTTAGGATTTGATCAAGATTAGATTATAAATATTAATGCAGATTTAAAGTAAATATAAAGGCAATATTATTAAAAGCAATATTCTAGTAATGTATACTCCTTTTTTATTTAGTGGAATCATCAATACTCCATGCGACTATCGATGTAGGCTTTTAAAATTTAACAATATACATCGTAACATTCTATCTTGTATGCTCTATATGATTACTATGTGGTTCATCATCCTGGTTGTTGATTGACTCTTCCACATAAAAGTTGGGATTTTTTTTCTAGCAACAGGTTTTAAAGCAAGGTCTGCGAAGAATACAATGGCCATGAAGTTTGATGCTGAAAATTTTGATCGCTAAACAGTTTTGGGCACTGTAGAATCAAAGATGTGAGGTTTTTTAGTATAGCAATGACTTGTCAAGGAATCGTAAAGCATGCCCATATTTTTTAGAGTTGAGACCATGAGATTTAGTTATATATACGAGGACTTATCAAATATCATAAAGGAAATTGTTAAAGATTTATAGCTCAAACTAAAATTTTATACATTACTAAAAGCCTATGCAACAAATGTATCAAAAGAAAAGATTGTATCTACTTTGCATTCAAATAGGTTCGCACATAAATCACATCTAAATTATTTCAATTATATTACTTAAGATTTGAGGAATATTTATGTATTTTTTATAATGATTAAGGACCAAAGTTTGTGACAATCCTGCTATTTGCCTCCCTCTTAATATAGTAAATTATAATCAACCAAAGGGTTATTTTTTCTGAAGATTGGAAGTGCCTGAGATGAAAAATCAACTAAACGATTATAAGTTTAGTATTAAGATTAAGGGGGAGATTTTCTAAGAAGGGATATACTTATAATCATGATAAAAGCAAATCTAGTAGCAGGTACAAGAATTAAGCTTGATTTTATCGCAAGTAAAACGAGCACATAAAGAAAATTTATCATGCATTGAAATAGGATCAACGTGCAGAGGACAATCGTAAGAAGAAAAAATTTTAAAATGTAAGGGTTGTTGTAAATTGGTCTAATACAAATGTAAGTGATGTTCATGGATGAATTATGAAGATTGATGCAAAGAGCAATGGATGCTCAACTCATCATTGTTAAAATTAGGCGTCTTAATAAAAGGTTGCTTTTCAGTTACAAATAATGCCCAATTAACTATGTCTATGTAAGAAATAATTGCATGCAAGTTTGTCTATTTGGTCACTGTGAAGTTGAAAACGCATGGTGGTGAGACTTGACATTGCCAAGAGTTACATATATACAGATCTAAAAAGAATATGATATCTTTAAGTGCTTTAGTAATACAGGATACATGTTCTCTAGAGATGTTGAGGTCCTTAAGATTTGCAAAATTACATTATTTGTCTTGAAGATGAATAGAGTTAGTGGATGTGTTGCAAGGTGTAATTTTAGATGGTCCTGCTTTGATTTTATAAGGTTTACTAAAGCATTTTGATTTGATGAAGCATAATATGTTGATCTATTGGTTGCAAGAAAGGTTTTAGAGCAAAAGGAAACACAGGTTATGGGGAGATGATTGGAGAGGATCAAGTGCAACAATTAATGTTGCCAAATTAGTTTAAGACCACTTGTGCCAAGTCACACCATTACAGCATTTTGATCAAAGAGACAACCAATTTGGGCTATGAAAACTTAGAAATAAGTGCACTTTTAATATCGAAAGATCCATCTTGGAATACAATAGATGTGGTTTTGAAGCCTTTAGTGAATGTTAACTTAAAGCATCATCTAGACTTATTGAGGTTGTGTGGTGTTCATCCTTTTAGGACGCCATACAAAGTTTTATCCACCCTTATGAAATTTAACATGCCGTCCTCCAAAAAGTTCAAAAACAATCTATAAATCTTAAAAGGCTAAACTAAGCCCACACTTAACATTAGTGAATCACCTATTATGGGCCCAAGTTGACAAATATAACCTAAACCGTGAGCTAACCAAGTTAACTCATAAAAGTCTATGGTAGACCCACTAGGCCTAAACTGATATGATATAGCCTTGATCAGGATCAAAACATTGAGTAAGCTTACACACATTTTAAGCACAACTTGACTTAAGCTTAGTTTGCTTAACAATTTAATGAGCTCGAGTAATCCACGTTTCAAATTATGGCCTCTAGGCCAACCTAAACCAACATATCACTCTAATCCATATTGATAGACCAACATATCAATTTAATCCATATTAGATCAGGGATGATCCCTATTAAGCCATTACGAATTGGCTAACTTATGAATTAAAACAACCAACTTGTTTGATTTTAAATAACCACAATCCACATTGATAAAAGACCAGTGTATTCAAATTTTAGTGTTAATGTGCACCTCAACCTAGAAGCGGCCGCCCCTTGTTCGATCTCAAGTTGATTCAACCCAAATCATTTTTCTAAACTTGAGCCAAGCCAATTATGGTTAAAGTTTGCCTCAATCAATCGTGTTTAGCACATAATTTTGATTTGAGTTTAATTTCATCCAAAAATCAATCTCAGTTAAATTTTGATCAAATAAGACAAATTTTAATCCAACATACATACACTCATACAAATATAGTGATATACTTATCTTGACTCGACACAATTTTTATCTAAAACCGGGTCGATCAAATTTAACAATAGCTCAAAACTAGCATAAAGATTGAATTGAGCCATAACAAATTGCTTGTCTTAGGCTCATTTGTCCTAATTAAGCTTAATCTAAGCCAAAAATTGAAGCAATATTCAAGCAATCATCAATCTTTAAGCTAAAATATAATCCCTATCCCAAAGTAAGATGACATATAGTCCACCTCAAATCCACCTAGGCCCAAACCTTAAGTTCAATTAAGCCGAACCTTAAGCAAAGCAGTCCGATAGGTCTTAATTAAGCCAAATAACATCTAATTAAACTTCAATTAACTAGGGGACATGTGAACAATGATTTGCATGCATGGAATAAATCCTCACATGAAAAGATTTTAAGGCAGCTTAATCCTCTTACCTTAAACTAGGCTTAACAGAATTAAACTCATTCAAACTAGGCTTAACCTATCTCAAATTAATTAAACTTTAAATTTCACAAAGCTAGCTAACTTTATCCTCACTGGGTCCTGTGTGAGTCAACAAGTTGCGACACTCCTAGGTGCTCTTATTATCCTATTGGGCTTTTGCATGTATAGGGAACTTCAACTTGAGGAGATCTACTCTCTCTAAACATTTGGCAACTGCTAGTCTAGTTCAAGGACAAGGAACCAAAGTCTCTTCAATTGCTCTTCCAACCTCATATGAGTTGAGGTGTATGAGGATCTCCTTTGACTTGGAATTTTTGAAGCCACACTCATTGGTAAGCATTGATTTTAATGACCTAACTTTCAATCTCACAACCTGCAGGTAAAGATATATTCTTTGATACCAAAAAAGATTCAGATTTAAGGAAGATGACAGAAGGATAGAATGAAAAATCCTTCTTTGTTTGTTCAACACTCAAATTAAGGGGTTTGTAGAATATGCCAAATGTTATGTCTTATGTCTTATGAGTATAACTGATTTTTAGAACACCTTTGAAGACCTAAAGTTGTGAGAGTACAATGGCTGATAAATTGAGGGCAACAAAAATAGATCCTTGCATGATTACCAAAATGAGCCTCTTATAATAGGGAACCCTAATATTAGACTCTCCTTATAATAATGGCCAATAAAATGGTAATTAAAACTAGGTAATGAAAGATTTTGTGAATTTGAATAATTTACACTTTGAGGAGTGATAAACAATGCAAAAGCAGACCTAAATTTGGTATTATCCAATTTTGAAAAGATTTCTACTGAAGACAATTTTTCCCTTCCTTAATCTTATTTGGACTTCACCTTCTGTTCCTTGCTATACTTTCCTTATTTTTTTTATCTTATCCATGCCTTAAGTTGCCTCCTTAATACTTCCTCCCTTCTTGATAAATTACAACACAAATCCCCCTTCCTTATTCCCTCGACCCAAGGAGGGAGAGATCTAAAGAAAGCAATGTTCTTCTAGTACGTGTGTGTGTGTATAAGAGAGAGAAAGGAGGCAAATATGGTTTCTTAGGAACGAGGGCCAAGGGTGGAAAAAATTGCAAGATGGATTAGGATTGACTGATTAGAGGGGGAGTGTGAGGGGGACAAATGGAGAGGGATAGAGCCACCATGCCAAGATTCATTTCATACCATGTAGGATGAATGAACAAATCCCTGAGATACAAACTACTAAATATAGAAAAGAAAACCAAGGAAATTGATAAGAGTTAATATCTAATCATTCGTGAGCATAGGGGGATAATGGAACACTCCTCTTATCTAGATAAGTTTTTTTTTTTTTCATTTATTTGGATTAAGATGCCTAAATCTAAATAAATTCAGATTAGGTTAAAAATAATACCATAAAATTAGCACTCTCTCTCTTTTCTTCATGCACTCAATATGACTTATGGGCTTCATTTTGCATGCAAGCATAGGTAGAGGCCATGTGAACCGTTAAAGCATTAATCACTTAAACATGCATTTGGTCGGCAGCAAATCATTTTACAAAGAAATGTAAAACCTAGCTGAATGAATCTGAAAATATCAGGAACCCAAGCATGCTTTGCATATATGAGGACATGCAGTTAATCAAAATGTGAATAACATTTGCGTTCATAAAGGCATGAGACCAATAGATTATCATATCAATTCCAACTGGAGAAGGTATATTACCTCCTCAAATTATGCTGGAATGAACAGTAAAAAAGAAGCAGAGGTCATACTTACCCTAGAATATATACAAAATTTTTGTAGTTTTCACTGCAAAATGCATCTATAAATCTAATCTGTAAGAACTGATAAATAGCAAGTCTAAAAAGAGTTTTGAAATCGATTGAGCAACCGAATTTAAACGCATTGTCTTTACTGCCACCGATGTCATCAACAGAAAGCTGTCAAGTGTGAAATGAAGCTAACCTCTGATTGCAAGTAGCAGCAGGACTCGGGGGATTAAACCCAAAAGTGAAAGCTATATCCCTCGCACCCCAACTGTGGCTAATCGACATGAAGGATGACATCTTATATCTCTTTCACTCCTCTCCTTGTTCCTCAACCCCAACAAAAAAGAAAAAAAAAATACATCAGGCGAACACGACCTTCAAAATAAGAAGCTCAGACAAACACTTCGAAGGGATAAAATCCAGGATCAATATGCCCCTTACCTCAAGTGAGCCTGAGGATAGATATATGGATAATGGAGAGGCAGCTCGCAGCGGCTGCCAAGGAGGAATAGTATAGAAGAATTGTGACTTCGGAAGGAGAATCCATGAAAAAGGTTAGGGTTTTGCCGAGATGACCTTGACTCCCGAGTGACACGAAAGAATTTAGCGTGCATCGGACCGGGCATTTACTGGCCTACGACAAAAAGTGGGCCCATTCAAATGTTCTTACTAATAACTCTCTATAATTATAATTGTTAATATAAAATTTTTCATCAGAGCATTGTATGAATATCCATTATTGAAATGATTCTATTAGAATTTGAATAAATTATACATAATTAGGTCATCTTTGAAATTGAGGACAATCAGATTACAATAGTCAACTGTCGAGTTGAAATCTAGTAACGAGCGGAGATCGGATGGAAATCTAAAGACATTCGGTGGTCAGGCAGAAATCCGGCATCAGTTAGCAAGAGAGTGGAAGTTCGGTGTTAGTCGACGGCTGAGCAAAATTTTGGCGCCAGTTAGTGGCTGGATGAAAATTCGGTGTCAATTCGCCGACCCTCGGAGGTCCAACAGTGGCCGAGGAGTCTAGTGGTAAGAGAATTATAGTTTCCCTCTCTTCCTTATTTTCCTTTTCTTCCTTGGATCCCTTTTCATAAGAATAAGTTAAAGGTTAAGGTTTCATTTGAGGCATTTTTTTTACTGCTTTATAAAACAGTTTTTTAGTATAAAAATTTCAAATTCAAAAAAAAAAAATTTACCAAGAAACTGCTTCATAAAACAATAAGATAGCTATCCCAAACGAAGTCTAAGGCTTTGTTTGGGACAGCTTTTTTACTGCTTTTTAAAGCAGCTTTCAAGTACAAAAATTTTAACTTTTGTATTAAAAAACTGTTTTAAGAAGCAAGATGAAAGTCATCCCAAACGAAGCCTAAGTGTCAAATATTAGGGTTGTTGACAAAGCATTGGGCATTCATGATGGTGAACTACTAATGCAACTCCTTATATTATGAAGTTTCAATTATCTTACCAGGCATTTGGCCTAATCCTAGGTTATTCTTGTTATACAAAATTTTGTTTATGTTTATAAATATAAGTGTCATTAACTTTGATTTCTTTTGCCTTGTTGGAAGTTCCAATAATATTATCCATGGTTATGATAGAAAAAAACACCCAAATATTTCCTTATGTGACATAAGTACCTTTTCAATGAAAGCCATAAGCTTCATTAACAAAGAACGTATACTCATACTTAGTTCATATGATTTTCTTATTATAGTTTATGACTAAACCCTCTATACTTACTCCTGTAATTAAAAAAAACATCTACTCCATCTTTCAAAGGCTAATTTTTGAAAAGGAGCAGCTTAATAGGTAGAATAAGCAAAAGGAGCACCGCAGGCTGAAAATTTAAAAATGAGCTAATATGTCAAACAATTCAGCACATTTAGAATGGGTAAAACAGTTTGACTCATTCTAAATGCCTCAACCAAATTATCGTATTCGGCTTAAAGAGAGAAAGAGAGAGAGAGAGAGAGATGGGAAAGGAAGAGAGAACGGGAGGGAGAGAGAGAGAGAGAGGGAGATAGAGGAGAGGAGAGAGGGAGAGCTGATGGGGGTAGAGAGAGAGAGAGTTGATGGGGGAGAGAGGGAGGGGAGAGAGTTTTAACTATTATTTTAAATATTATTTAAATAATAATTAAGCATTTATATATATTTAACAAGCATTTAAATATTTAATAATTATTTAAAACTGATATTTAAATATGAGTTAAATATTTAACTAATTATTATTATTTTAACTAATATTTATAATATTTAACTATTATTTTAGCTAGTTGTTAAATATTTAATTATTATTTAAATAGTAATTAAAATAATAGTTAAAACTCTCTCCCCTCCTCACCCTCTCCCCAATCAAACCTCACTCTCTTGCTCCCATCAGCTCGCCGTCTCTTCTCCTCTCTCTCTCTCTCACCCTCCTCTCCCACCTCTCTTTTTCTCTCTCTAAGTTGAATACACTAATTTGATTGGGGCATTCAGAAGAAAGTGTTGAACTATTTGGCGCATTCTAAGTGCGTCAAATTGTTCAGCATATTAGAATCTTTTTAAATTTTCAGCCACCAACTTTCCTTCTATTTATTCCAACTACTAAGCCGTCCCTTTTTAAAAATTAGCCTCTTCCAAATAAACATGTCTTTCTATTCTCCGATATAATATATTTTTTCTGTTCCGTTGTCATCGTAATGCTCTTTTAAAACCCGTATGTGCTCCCTTCAGAATTCAATAGCACAGGCACAAGCCCATATGTACTTTGCCTTTCACAATTCATTTGCACATCCACGCTATCAATTTTGACTGAAAGAATTCGTTAAAGCTTCACAGATTTTGACCTGATTTTCATAAAATCTCAAAAGAAACCTTTCAGTCTATTCAATCTTGTTCTATCTTTGCAAAGAAACTAGATTGCATAGATAATTTCTATCTTCAACATTTAAGTCTTTCTCTTGAAACAAATTCTTAGCACTTCTTAAAGCCGCTTTCTAATAAATTTTTTAACAAAAAAATTGTTTTAAGAAGCAGAAAGAAAGCCACCGCAAAGCAATCTAAAAAGTGTCAACTATACTTAAAAATATCAGCAGTTACAGATTTTAATAAATCTTGTTTAAAAAAAAGTTATTAGTATCTTATCATCATGATCACATAATAATATATTAGTCTTTGTTCTTCATTAAAAAAAAATCAACGATTATTTGGGCCATATTACCCCAACAAAATCGTAATAATTCATGAAATGAAGATTACTGGTCGAATAATCTGACTCTTATTTCAGAAGTTTCCATGGAGCAATTTTTACATTATCAAGAGGTACAAAATAAACACCCTTGCATCAGTGAATGACATGAAATTTTCTAAAGTTACAATCAATCGAATAAGTAAAATTTTCGAAAAAGTTGCCGTGAGATGAGGAACATAGAGAAGACGACACAGACAACAGGTGCACATCAAGCAATAACTATAGTTCTGTAGCTCACGAGAACAGAAAGAGTATTCTGCTTATGATGATGGTATTGGTACTCACACATCTTAGGATTTAATTGAATTTGCCGTTTTGATCTGCTTGGGAAGTGAATCATCCATCTGGTTGGTAGCTAGCCTCAGGTGCTGAACCTCCGTTGTCAGCGCTTCATTGAGAGCTGCAAAGCACATAAATGCATTGAACTGTTCAGTCTGTAATTTGCCGGAAATAACACGATGGAGTTAACATTCTTGCTTTCTTTTCTAAAAAAATATATATGTAAAGGTTAATTTAAGGTAATAAAATTCCTCCTATACCAAATAACAAGTTAATGTGCATGAAAGCAAAAATAAGCAGTCTGAACAGTTCAGTCAAGTCCAGGGTCAGAACCAACTTTAATTTTCGGGGGTGGGGGGGGTGGGGGGGATATTTAAGTAGCTGTTGGTGTTGCCTATAACTTGGTTAGGTCCTTCACTACAAGAAAATAGGTCAATAGCGACCCTTATTTGTTCATATCCTTGATCGTCGTATGCTTCACAGATATATCAGGGATCCAAGGGGGTAGCGCCCCCTGGCGGGGTTTCGACCTGCTCGGTTAGGTCGCGGGGTCAAGGAGCAATGCCCCCATAACAAATTTTGGTTGTTAGGATATTTTTGGAATTCAAATGAATAAATAAAATGATGAATTCTATTTAATATTTGTTGGGGGCAATTGCCTAAAGATCAATAGTATTTTAAAATTTTTATGGGGGCAATTTGTTATACCGGTCCAGTCGGTCCGCACGAGACCGGCATTTCGCGAGATCTCCGCCTCCTACGGAGATCGGGCATCCCGACTGCCCAAGCGGACCATTTTAGGAAGGATTTTTTAGGGATTTGAGAGAGAAATTTGAATGTAGGGACTGTTTAGGGAATTCCTTTTGATTTGTATGTATTAAATAGTTGATTTTTCTAGGGTTTGGATATCTTGAATTTGGCTGAAATTTGAGATCTCTTAGATTAAAGTTTTCTTTGGGCTCTAGCAACGTCTAAAGATTTGGGAGAGATCGATCCTCCTCTCGAATAGAGGATCAAGTGTATCTTGCTATTTTCCGTGTTCCTTTCATCAAATAATATAATTTTTCTACTGTTTTTGTGGTTTGGTGCGGGTTTTTGTGAAGATTTTTGCTGTTTTGAGAAGATTGGTAGGAAATACTCGCGATCTACACGTGTTTCCTATCACAATTGCCTAAAAAATCTTGTAATAAAAACAAAAATAGATAAAGGGTGACAAGTTATCTAAAGAATAATATAATAATTAAAAAAAAAATTAATGGGGGGCAATTGAGAGGGTTCCACCCCTCGTCAAGCCTATTAATCGGTGTAGCCTAACCTTAATTGCACAAGGTAGGCATAGAATTCATGAAAAAAAGGAAGCATCATGAATAAATGCAAATTAAAAATATGTTTAGGTGGATAAATTAAAATTCAAGAAACTTTTCTATGTTTTCTTTTGAGATGATTTGTTGTCTGTACCCTTTTTCCACGGTCAAACCAGCAGCCTGTACTAGTTTCTGGTTCATGACGTGTGATTATAAGAAGAGGCGGAGAACTTTGTTAATTGGGAGTGAAAAGAAAAAAAAACAAGTGGTCGCCTGTTTTAAGAGAAATTATTGGGTGTGTACTATGCAAAACAGTTTTATGTGCGAAGTACTAGAATACACAACTAAGTACTCGCCTAGGTACTCAATTTTTTAGTGCTAAGCAAGTATGTACTAAAAAAGTACACAAGCTATGTCCTCATACTGTCCGCAAGTAATGCATGCAGTCCGCACCTCATGGTTTTTTTTATTTTAAAATAGAGAAAAAAAAAAGTTGCATTGCTGGTGTGTTAAATGAAGACAAAAGAGAGTGAGGAGAGGAATGAGGGGAGAGAGAAAGAGGAAGAGGAGAGAAGAAGGCATTTAAGTGAGAAGTCAAAGAGAAAAAAAAATTTGTTTTGCTCTTTAATGTTTGTTTAGATGCGTTTCCAGCATGTAGTGTAAACACAACTATTTTATTGTGATAGAAAACAACCACCAAAACAGAAAAAACTTGCAGAAATTCAGATAAAAACAGCAAATTCGAGCAGATTTTGATAAAAACTGTAGGAAAATCTCTAAAACAACACTTAAAATTCACTAATAGATTAAAGGAAACAATCTGATATCTTCAATTCGAGAGGAAGATTCAACTCTTCAAATTTCTAGCCAAAGCCTAGAGCCAAAAAGCAAAACACAAGATCTCCAATTCAACCTCCAAAGTCAAGATAATCCTAACCCTAGCCAAAAGAAAATTACTTAAAGTAAAATACAATTAACTAATCCCTAAACAGCCCCCACATTTGAATTTTCCCTCCTAAACCCATGCTCCAATCAATGATCGGGCCCCACCTCTATTCCGCCCACCTCCCAGTTTCCACCGCCCTCTAAGGGCCCGCCTCTTGTAGCACCGGTTCAGCTTGGGCTGGCCTAACATATTGCTACACAGTAATGTTTGAAGAAAATTCAGCGATGCTAGAAATATATTGAATTGTTAAAAGGAATGTTAATCAAGGTTTTTGATATATTCTCCTCCAAATCCCTTGCTTGCTTATTTATTATACGCCTAACTATTCAAATAATGTGTGAAAATTTTGTTGCACCCTTTTTTTATTATAGTGAAATATTTTCTTAGGGAGTCTGTGCATGAGTCAATCTTGTAGAACAACCTTAAATTTCATGTCTTATATTTTGAATTTGTACAATTTTTCTCGTCCTCGGGTTTGCTCTTGTGGCCATTTTTCTAATCATACTAAATATTTTATAGTGTTTCACTACCAATAAAAATAGTAGTTTAGAGCGTGTACACAAATAGGATGTTAAAAATCCATATTTGATCACCCACAAATTTCAATGCATAACAAGCATCTCAGGAAATTTAAAAGCATTGAGCTTGAGCCTGATTTTTCTCAGTTTGACTAGACCAATAATCACAAACTTGGGATAATGTGTCAACAAGAAAAAAAATAATGCCTTGCATCGAGACCATGAACATATTTGTGAAATTGCCACTTGGTGCATTCAAATTGCCAACTGCACACATCAACAATACCAGCCACCATCGGTTCTTGTTGGCCACTCTAGTTAATACAAGCCAAAGCAAGCCGGTTTGATTAGCCTAGGGGGGGCGGCAATGTGCAATTATATTTTAATCATTAGAGGGTGTGATTATTATTTTTTTGATAAAAATTAAAATAACTCTCATAATGTCTATACATAGACCCCACATCAATTTGGTTGGAAAGAGACTTAAAAGACAACTTTGAATCTGATAGGAAATACTTGAGTTCATAAGTAATCCTATCGGACTTACTTGAGTTCACAAGCAACCCTAATAAAAAATTGGTAAAAACTGTGATAATACCCAAGAAAGATACTGAAACAACCCGAAAACAGTGGACTTTTATTAAATAACTCAAAGCAAATCAAACATAAGAAAAGATACAATTGATCCTCTATTCGAGAGGAGGGTCGTCCTCTCCCAATCTCTAGACGCAAGGTCTAGAGTCCAAAACTCCCAAGAGTCTCCAAGAGATCACCAATCTAAGCGTGCCTTAACCCTTCCCTCCTCATCTCTATTTATAAGCTTTCCTAGCCCCTAACCGCCCCTCTCACCTTCCATAAATATATTTAATTTAAATTTTAAATTCCTTAGTGGACCCCACCTTGGGCGGCAAGCCTAAAATAGGGTTATGGGCCCTACAAGCTTAGGCGGCAAGCTTGGGAGAGGCGGTTCAAACCGCCTCTGGTATACCATGGCCGGCCCACGTAGGGCCGGCTGGGTCGGCGTTGGCACCGACCTATCAGAATCCTCCCATAAGTTTTGGAAGCAAACACCACAATAGCTGTAACTACCAATTAACTAAAGTTGTCATCTCAAATAAACTCACTAGTCACTACTCATGAATGAACCACACATAATTTTCTAATAAACCAACACCTAATCACATCCCCATCTATTCATTAATAGTCGTGGGCATTGGCTATCTCCGTTGTTGTTTCCTTTAAGCCTGGGTTGTTGCCACCTCTGAGTTCACTGCAGACAATCATAGCCTTTTTAATATTATCGCCACTAGAAATATGGACCGTAGCTTTGAGTTTTAACCATTCACGTCCCCACAAGACCTCTAATAGCTCAAATTAACCAGACAAAGGCGATATTTTGTGCTCCATTCCAAGATATTAAAAGCCATTTAATTGGGCAGATCCTCATAAATTTTTTTCTTTTTGATTATTTCATATGAAAACTTTCGTTCCTTTATGCTACTTTACTAATCTAATTATATTTGAGATCGAAAAAGCTGATGCAAATGAAATCAATCATCATCCTCCAGGCTAAATTTTTTGCATGCAATAAACACAAATTGTCAATAAATATTTATTTGGGTTAGGTTAATCAAGTCATGATGTAAACTTGAACTCGATCTAAGTTATTGAACATTGAACTAGCTCGAACTACTCACAACCAGAAAGTCACCTGAAGCTTCACTTGACAAGAAGTTACCTAGGGCCACATCACTGACAAATCGCCAAAGAGATAGCCTTAACTCAGTCATAAAATTCAATTGAAAAAAAAATCAAATATTATCCATTCATTGAGAGTACTCAATTATCATACTTGCCAAAGGGATCTCACTTGGAGTACTCGTTGTCGATGAATGTACTTATCCGCATTACAAAATTTGCCTACTTGCTTGGAGTAACCTCGGACTCACCAAGTTAACTTGCCTGTTACATAACTAGCTTTAGAGGGTTGGGCTGCAAAGGAACCGAACTGAGTAGTTGCTTGTTCATATTTGAACTTGTTTATTATTAGCTTGTTCAAGATTGGTTCTAGCTCGATTCAAGCTTCTTTGTTTGGGTTCAAGCTTAGTTCGTTTAAAAGAATAGATGTTCATGTTTGGATTGTGTTTGGTTCATTTATGGTTATCGAGCTTTAAATAAATGAGCCTAATTGAACCTACAAACAAACAATCACCTAGAGTCTGTTTACGAACATATATAGAGAGTATTTTTTATCTACCAAACGAGTCCGTTCCCGAACAAACAAGCTCATAAAATGATTCTTCTTATAAACAAAGTTTATTAATAAACACTTTAAACAAAATTATGTGAAAATATATAAAATAAAGATCCAATCAATCTTCTTATCAAGCGTGTTCACGAGCTTTAATTGATATTGTTCATGAATATAAACGAGTCGAATGTATAGTTGTTCAAGTTTGTTTATTTAACAGTCGAGTATTTTAAAAATTGTTCAAACATGTTTGATTACTTAAACAAACGATCCTGAACAAGCTGTAATCAAGCCGAGTCACGAGTAGCCTGTCGAATGCTCAATTCATTTGTAGCCCTGATAGAGGGATAGCTACTACTTTTTTCTATATAATTGAATTAATAAATCAGTTGTAGTGTCAACCGTGATTTTTGCCTCTGAATAGGACTAGAGGTCAAACATGGGCATATAAAAAATAGCAAGTAAAATATTTGGACTATGAACTAGGTTCTCTTTTTCTTTGAATTGTGTTTTCTTAGCTCAATTAGATTTTTCTCTTATAACCAAAGGGGTTTGGCCGAATACTCCATAAATAAGTTTTCTAAGAGATTTTCCAAGATCTACCAGTTCTCTCTTTTTCTCTCTCACACATTTCTTAAGTAAGGTCTAGGTTATCTTCCACCAAAAAAACTTTAAATCCACCACATATATGGAAGAGTGTAATCATAATCTATATTGCAATTGTATGATATTTACTAAACAAATTTTAGAGCTAAATGAAAAACATTACAATTACTTCGAAGGGGTACCCAAAAAAAATAAACAGTAGGAAACATTTATATGAAACAAATTTAAATAAAACTAATTTGGTGAATTTCTAAATTTTCAGACAACCATTTAACAAATACTGATATTGGGTAATTTACCCTTTTCCATTTCAATTATTTGGTTCAAGAAAAACTTTTAGAAAGCTGTGTATGTTTGCTAATCTATGATTTCTTGTGCGTGCTTAAGTTCCATTGAAGAATAGACGCCTCCTCAAACATAGGTTCCATATATAACTTTCAGTCACAAAGTTTAGAGTATCACATACTTGGAATAGAAATCCTATAAGGAATTCCTTATGGAAAGAAATTCATATAAGAAATTTCGATCTCCACTCAGTAGACATTTATAACTGTAATTTTATGTTGTATGTGTTTCTATTAATGATATTAAAATAAGAGAGAAGAAATTTCTTATAGAATTTGTCCAAATACTAGCATGTCATATGTGAAAGTAAAATTTTTATTCAACAGACTTTTGACAATGCCTGATATATTGTAATGTTTTGCTGATGCCGGACATATATGAAATTATGATTTAGATAAAGATTTTTTCACTCTTATTGATGAAGAGCAAATTAATTAAATCTTTATGGTGATTTATACAATTAAATAAAATACTAAGAGCGATAACATAAGCTTAGGCCAAGTTACATACAGAAAGTAAGAACCACAAAGCAACCAATTACTCTTGATGTTGCCTACAAGATGTGTTTCAACAAGAAATCCCTAATCTAACAATATGAGTGGTGCTATGAAATATCCCTCACACATTTCTACTTAATACTAAGCTTTAGTGGATTGTTGCAAGATTTGCATGAATCAATCGAAACCACAAGTAAGGATCAATGAGGAAGGAATAAGATAATAAAAGAGTTCACCCTTGTCGAGATTAAACTCGAAGTAAAGCTGTAAAAAAGAAGTTCTTTATAGTTGTTTGACAGATGTTCTTTGTAGGGACAACACTTAGAAACCTTCCCACAAGCTTGGACAGCAGTTGGTGGCTGCAGGAACCTGTGGACAACACAACTCTCTTCCCAGAAAATTCTAGACAGCAAATTATCCAATCCTGGAATGTTGGACACGCCTCTAATAAACTTTCCATATCCTGATGTCCTCATCATTTGCATCCATGGCTTTTGATTTCATTGGATAAGGTCATTGATATGCCTCCTTCCCCCATCCACATAACAATTAGTTAGTGATCATACACTCTCACATCTCTCTCCTTTTGCTAGACAGAAACTATGTACAATGTAGCCTCCCTAACGCCTTCTACCAAAAAATACGCAAAACAATAAATATGAAGAGTCAAACCCTTATACCTTATTTTCAGAGGCCAAAATAATACCACTCAAACGAGTAGTTGGTGGAAAGTGTATATATTCTAAAGACTATTTGATCCATTGGTTCAAAATTATGGTGAAATAGTGTGGATTAGTTATCTGATCCATTAACTTTTTATAAAAAATAAATGAAGTAAATATAAGACATGATTTTTTAGGTGAAAATTTTGCAGAAGAAATAAAAAATAAGGAAAAACTCAGTTGAAATTTCTTCCTCTTGTAGTAGATACAAATTACATAAAGATGCCCTTCCCCAAACTCTGGAAAGGTATCAATACAAATCAACTGCATATATGATGTTTTTGATATCCTTGGTGTTGGCAATATAATCGATGATCGAGATGACCTTCCTCCCAAGGGAGAATGTAGCATGCTCTGAAGACAATGGAAGAAGCAAAGTTGAAAGGCCAAGGAGGTCACTGAGGATGTTAAGTGCAAATCTCCCCTTAGAGATGGTAGTTGTATGACCTAAAGGTGAGGTTCGACGGAGGAATGATGTTGGAAAGTTGGGGAGATGACTAAGAATAGAGATGATATAATTTTAATATGGTCGGCAAGGCAGCACAGGATGATCATTGAGGACAACTAGGGCAGTCAGGATAGTCCTCTTTCTAGAGGTGGATATAACATAACCTTAAGGCCACAAGAGTGATGGCACAGGAAGGTCACATATGTGATTCAGAATAGTCAAGATAATCCTCTTTCTTCTATAGGTGAAGATGATAATATTTGAAGGTGTTGAGTTACACAAGCACAAAAAGTCATGGTAGTGACTAAGGATATTAAGGATGATCTTTCACTGGAGATGTATACAGCATGGCCTAAAGGTGGCGGCTGACTTGACACAAAAAAGTCATTCTTGTGGCAAAAGGCATTTAAACGGTCCTTTTAAAGGTTGAGATGATACAGCCTTAAGTCATAGAGATGACCGCGAGTGAACAAATCAATGCTTCATTGGGAACGTGGGCAAAACGAATTCATGAATACAATAGATGGTCGATAAGAACTTGATAAAATTCTCATAAATAGTCTCTTGTATTCTCGAATATATTCTATATGCACCTCCAAATAAAAGACTGACTTAATCACAAGTACTTCCTCGCCTATCGTCTTAAATTCATTTTTGTCTCCACCTCTACAAGAATAACCATCTTAAATGCCTTCAATTACCACCACGACCTTCTTGGGTGGCCTCACCCACCGCATTTAAGTCATACAATTTCCTCCTTCATAAGGAGAACCAATCACCTATAAGACATTTATGTGTCAGCTTGTTCTTAACCTTATGGTCGTGTTGTATCCATCTCTAGGAGGATCATCCAAGTTACCCTCAGTCACCACCTTCACCTTCCTGCATTGCTTTGCTTGTTGCTTTCAGTTCATTCAATTTCGCATTTCAGAAGAAGGACAACCCTACCTACTCTTAGTCATCTCCATAACCTTCACTGCCTCAACCTCCACCTTAAGTTTGCATCACTTGCCCCTCCAGAAAGAGGACCATCTTGATTTCCCTCTGACCTTTAAGATGTGCAACTTTTACACTATCCATAGCACCCTCAATGACCTCCGTATTCTTTTAGCGTGACTTCATCTGCAACCTTCAAGTTGTGTTGCCTTTGCCTCTCATATTAGGACAAGCCTAATACTCAACCTTATAGCATCACCTGTCGAGAATGTTGACAACCTACTTTCACTTGCCTTATATTACTGCAACCCTCAAGTTATGACAAAGGCATACATTTGTGTTTTCTATATATTAGTAGAAGCTATTCAAATCGGACCAGGTTGCATGAGTTTTTCTTTCTTTCTTTATTTATTATTATTTTTTTTATTTTCATCCAAAACATTATTTGTCCATTTACTTTATTTCACCGATTGCATGAGTTGTCAGTTAGGCTACTTTGGCATCAACAATCCAATAACTGTTGCTTAAAGAACTTGTGCTGTGGGAGCAAGAAAATAGGAAAACACAGGAAACAAAACAAGCAATGAAACAGTAGAAAACTTCTCTGTAGTATATTCTGTAAAAAATGAGTTCTAAATGTTCTCACCTAGTCCCATATAGGGGACGGTATACCAGCTAAAAGAGGCCAATCAAGGGTCCAACTGCCTGGTGTGCTATAGTTACTATATTTAGTTATATATGAAGTGGAGAGAATAGCATAAGGTGAGAGGTGGCAGGTCTCTAGGTACAATAATCCTTCATAAAACAAAATGTAAAGATGTTCCCACATCAATTCTCCCCCACTTCAGGAGAATTCACATCCAGCAAATCGATTTCTGTCATGGCCGAGTCAACAGAGTGGTAGGGACTGATATCTGCGACGTTGAAGGTGGACGGTGTCAAACTGTCACGGGGAAGGTCGATGACATAGGCATTGTCACTGATCTTGTGCTGGATAGCTACTGGCCCAATCTTTCTTGGGCTAAGTTTCGAATGTGTCCCAACTGGAAATCTCTCCTTCCTTAAACGAACCATAACTAGCTCTCCGGGCTAGAAGGTCTTGGCTTTGAGATGTACGTCCGCCACTCGCTTGTTCACATCATTGGAGGTTTGTAATTTGTCGCGAACAGTATCCAGCATTGACTTGAAGTCCCCCGCTAGCCTGTCCGCCTCAGGACTACGGCACTTTGGCAATATTGTGACGTCTATAATATGATTAGGAGGTTTAGTTTAGATGATATTAAAAGGACAAATACCAGTGGATCGATTGCTCATGGAATTGTAGGCAAACTCGGCTTGGCTCAAGACGCCGTCCCATTTCTTTGGATTGTTTGCACTAGACATTATAGCATGTTGCCCAATTTGCGATTCACCACCTCAGTTTGGTTGTTGGTCCGAGGGTGGTAGGCCGAGCTTAATTTGATGTCGGTTTGAAGTTGTTTCCCAAGCTCTCTCCAAAAGTGAGTAATGAACTTGATGTCGCGATTAGAAATGATACTTTGGGGCAAGCCATGGAGGCGAACGACTTCCTGAAAGAATAATCGAGCAATTTCGAGTGCGTCTGAAGTTTTCTTACAAGCTATGAAGTGAACCATCTTAGAAAATCTGTCAACAACTACTATGATCGAATCTACGCCCCTCTTAGCTCGTGGCAACCCGAGTATAAAATTTATACTGAGGTCTTCCCAAATAGAAGTTGGAACCGGCAACAAGCTGTATAGTCCCGTATTATGACTATGACCTTTACAAACTTGACATACAGGGCAATTTCGCACATACTTCGCAACATCCTTTCGTAGGTGCAGCCAAAAAAATCGTGACTGCATTTGCTCAATGGCCTTCTCCCGCCCCACGTGTGCGGCCAATCCGCCATCATGCATTTCTTTTATTAATTTTAGGCAGACTGAGCAATCAGGTATTCATAATGAGTTGCCTTTGAATAGAAACCCATGGTGAAGTGTATAATCATCAACCGGTTGCCAAGCCAAACATTTCTCCCATGGCGAAGCGAAGCATTTGTCCATGCTTAGAGATCCTTGAGCACCTCTAGTCTGGTAATCTCTGATTGCAATTGAATTATGAGAGCAGATCATCTACTTAACACGTCTGCGACTCTATTATGCCGGCCGGACTTATGTTTGAGCACAAAACTAAACTTTTGCAAGAAGACAACCCATCTAGCGTGCATTTCGTTGATGTTTTTCTAGGTATTTAGAAATTGTAAGGCTTTATTATCGCTGCTTAGAACAAAGTCATTGTGCAGCAGATAGTGTTCCCATTGCTTGAGGGCTCGGATCACTGCATAAAGTTCTTGTTCGTATGTCGACCACTTCTATCGAGCTGGGCTTAGTTTCTCGCTGAAGAACTCAACCGGTTTGTCATCTTGTGAAAGCACGACGCCAATCCCTATAGCGGAGGCGTCCGTATCAACATGAAATGCCTTGCTGAAGTCGGGTGCTGCCAGCACCGGTGCCGAGGTGAGCGCATCGTTGATGTTGCAAAAGCTTCGTTGTTGTTCGTCGCCCCACTAAAAAGAGCTAGATTTTAAGCAATCAGTGATCGGGGCCATGATTATGCTGAAACCACGGATGAATCTCATGTAAAATTTTGCCAATTAGTGAAAGCTTCAGATTTTCATCAATGTGCTAGGTGGCGGCCACTGCTGGATAGTGAGAATTTTGTTCGGATCCATAGCTACTTCTTGAGCTGAAGCAACATAGCCCAAAAAATGAACAAAGGAAGTGGGAAATTCACATTTGGCTGTGTTTAAGTATAGCTTGTGGGCTCGTAACAAGTCAAGGACACTCCGCAAGTGTCCCCAATGTTCATCTATGGACGGACTAAAGACTGAAATGTCGTCGAAGTAGACCACCCAACACTTGCCTTATAGAGACTTTAAGACTTCAGACATTAGTCTCAAAAATGTCGTCGGTGCGTTGCACAAGCCGAAAGGCATAACTTTTCATTCAAATAACCCATTGCGCGTCTTGAAAGCCATCTTCCATTCGTCGTCAGGTCGAATTCTAATCTGATGGTACCCGCTCCTCAAGTCAAGCTTTGAGAAGAACTTAGCTCCCGCCAAATAATCCAGCATATCCTCCATTCTTGGAACTGGGAATCAGTACTTAACGATTATTTTATTGATATCTCGGCTATCAATACACATCCTCCACGACCTGTCTTTCTTGGGGACCAATAATGCCGGCACTGCACATGGACTGAGGCTTGGTTGAATCAATTACTTGTCCAGAAGTTCGTTGACAATCTTTTATAGTCGTTGGTGTTCGGTGGGGCTCATTTTATAATGTGGCAAGTTGGGTAGTGCAACCCCTGGAGTAAAATCTATTTGGTGTTGTATAGACCGCATGGGCGGTAATTCCTTGGGGAGGTTTGCAGGCACAACGTCCGCAAAATTAGCCAGTAACTTCTTTACTTCAGGCGGATAATTGACTTGGGTTGTCTCGGGGTTGACTTCAGCTAACAAGATAACAACAATGGATTTGGCTTCTTTCCCCATCTTCAAAAGTGAGCTGGCTGATACAATGCCAAGATCAGGCCGGCGGCCCCCTTCATTGCTTGTTGGGGATGATGTAATTGGCAGTAGCCGTAACTTGCGTCCCTTCTACTCAAAAGAGTACGCATTTGCTCGCCCATCGTATGTAACTCCCATGTTAAATTGCCATGGTCTACCAAGAATTAAATGGCAAACATCCATATCAAGAGCATCACATAGTATTTTTTTGTAGTGTTTACCAATGGAGAAATGTACTCGGCACATGTCCAACACCTGAATGTCGAGGCCTTTTTTTACCCAACTAATCCTATAAGGATTTGGGTTTTTAGTGGTCTTGAGTTGCAGTGCTTGTTATACAACTCTGGAGATAATATTTTCGGTGCACACATTGTCGATCAAGAGGTCACAAACCTTCCCTTTGATAGTGCACTTTGATATGAAGATAGCATTGCGTTGTGAGACAATGTTCTGACTAGGTGTGAGCAACAATTTCTGCACCGGTTCTCCTTCATCACCGGCTATTTCTTTATACTCTTCTCCGCCTTCGGCTTCAGTCACGGAATTGTGAGAGTCCGACTCGCCTTCAAGAAGCTGTAGCTTTGACGATTTGGGCATTCATTGGACTTATGTCCAGGCTGGAAGCACCTGAAACATTTCAGTGTAGTAGGTCAGCCATACGTATTTTCCTTTGTTGGGCCCTTCATCTTATTTTGAACTGCTTGTTGGGCGGCAATGCTGCGGGTACCGATTTAGGCACCGACTTTGATACATTGTTCTAATTGGAGCTTTAGCCCCGATTGTCTGCTGCGGGAAAATCACTGAACTGCCGGCATTATGGTAGAGAACGGGTTGGCCGATTGGACTGCATTTCGGCCTTTAAAGCGAAGTTTACCGCCTGGGAAAGCGACCACACTGAATTCAATTCTAACTTGTCTTGTATAGATTCTTTCAATCCCCCGACGTAACGGGCTACTACTTGATTAGTAGTCTCGTTCAAGTTGTTACGAGCACTGAGGCGATAAAACTCTTCCGTGCAATCGCTCAAGCTCCGATGGCCCTGCATGCACTGTTGAAACTTCGTGTATAGAATTTGTTCATAGTTCGTAGGCAAATAATGGATTCGCAATAGTTGCTTCATTCTCGCCCAAGTTCGGGCGTTGCCTTTCCCTTCCTGGTGCCGACTTTGTAGTAATTGCTGCCACGATGCGCTTGCTCCCCCTCGCAACCGGCAAGCTACATATTTTACTTGTTTGTCTTGCGGAATATCCATATACTCAAATAACGTCTCTACAGATTGTTCCCAATCTAGGAAGTCCTCAATATGTAATTTTCCGTCAAAGAATGGGATATCTATTTTTACCTTAAACTCCCCTTGGTGTCTGGGCGGAAAATCAGGACGACGGCGATGAAGAGGGAAATACTGCGGAACTTCTTCGTCGCATGAGTCTGAGGCATTCTGCTGCTGTTGAAGACCAAAATCAACGTCTGAATCGGTTAACTCTGGAACATCAGCCCGCCCCCGACAACCGGCTCTGGCACGCGGAAGAGTCGCACGATGAGTTGGGGAAATAGCGGGTGGCGGCAGTTGGACATTGTCGCCGCCGGCTTTAATATTCTGAAATTCTAACCGTACCTCTGTGGTGAATCGATAAAACTCTGTCTTGAGTTCCTCCAATTGTTTAACAATCTTGGATTTAAGCGCCCACGGAGCACCTTCGCCTTGATCACAGTCAAAGGCGAGTTGTCTACTACTCTCCGCCATTTCTTATCTCCAAGCTCTGATACCAAGTTACTGTGGGAGCAAGAAAATAGGGAAACATAGGAAACAAAACAAGCAATGAAACAGTAGAAATCTTCTCTGCAGTATATTCTGTAAAAACTGAGTTCTAAATGTTCTCCTCTAGTCCCATTAAGAGAATGGTATACCAGCTAAAAGAGGTCAATCAAGGGGCCAACGGCCTAGTGTACTATAGTACTATATTTAGTTATATAGGAAGTGGAGAGAATAGCATAAGGTGAGAGGTGGCAGGTCTCTAGGTACAATAATCCTGCATAAAACAAAATGTAAAGATCTTCCCACATCAACTTGTAGTTTATATATTGTATTCCTACTTCTGAATACATGTTCAAAAACATCAGCAGGACTTTTGGCTTTCTAGGGTCGAGAGACGTATATATGATTGATTGGCCACACCATGTGTAAAACTGAGATTTTACTGAACAAAAATATGGATAGAAAATGGGCAGCACAGTAAGCTTGCATCAAAGGCTAAAACCACCCAAATTTACGGGGTGCTTGGCTAAAATAGGGGTTAGTAAATCCTGTAAATCAAAATTTGGTAAATTTGGCAAATTTTGAGAAGATTAGAACTTGAAATCTAATTGGCATAACAACTGTTAAGTATTTCTAAATCCTGATCATAAACTATTTCGCAATATGTTTCAAGATTTAAAGTTGGTAAGAGGAGAAATTATTAAATTCTGTGAATAGTAAGATTAAACAAATTCTAAATTTAAATGTGAGATTTATCGTAGTAGAAAGTTTTAAAATTCTTTGGCAATATTTAAGCTAAATCTTGCTTAAATTCTGCTGAATTAAATAGGAAAGATATCAAACAGCTGACGAAGCTATTAAAAATGACTGTATTCAGCATCACAAAAATAGAAATTTAATTACCATCTCGTAGTTGTGCCTGCTGCTCCATGGATTGAAGCCTAATCTTTAGTTCATTGTTCTGAGTAGCAAGCCCAGATGAGTCTCTCTATCGCTCACACAAACAAATACACACATTTAGAGCAGAAGATGAAGATCATGAAGGAAGATTTAACCAGCTCAAGTAAGTAAAATCTTTTACAGAATCGGCACACCCACCTGCAGCAAAGTCAGCTGCGTAGATAATGTAGTGGCTTCAGTCTGCAACGTCTGAACTCTGCGTTCCAACTCTGAAATATACCTCATCTTTCGTTCCTTTGAACGAGCAGCAGACTGCCGATTAGCTAATACCCTGAAATCAAAGGATCAGCAAACAATCTTTTTATCGTTTTAATCCAAATTATGATTGCATTTAGAATTAAAATTAAAAAAAAAAAACAAGAATAAAACCTTTTGGCACGCTTTGGGTCGGCAAGAGCGATCTCCTCCAATCTTTTGTCCGACATGATCTTCTTTAGCTCCGCACCGCTAAACTCTCCATTCCCGAATTCCAAGCTAAATGACCCATCCATCAACTCGCTCTGACAACCCTGACTTCTCTTCGGCCCAGGAGACGGCGGAACCCTAGCTGATTCATCACCGAAGTTTAATCTTCTCATCAATCCATCCATTGAAATGCTCCTGAAGTGCCGCGGATGCGTAGCAGCGGAAGCTGATTCAGCAACCGCAGCGCAGTCAATCGCATTGCTCTCCGCCTCGCTCTCGCTGCTATAAGCACCGTTCCTGCTGGTTCCGGCACCCCTGCTGTCCATTTCCTCGCGATATCCATCCAAATTGAGGAACGCATCAAAGAGGTCGTCGGAGACATTCCGGTCAGGTTTCCTATCTCCGGCGCCCTCGGCCCGGTCGAAACTAGGATTCAGCTTCAGCGACGGAGGAGCGGCGGGTAGGAACCCTAGAGGAATATCGCTGGCAGAGCGACGATGAACCTTTCGAGGCGGAAAGCTGTCGCCGGCGGCGGATTCAGAAATGGATGAAGTCGGCGAGGACTTACGGTGAGGGGTAGGGATTAATGGAGGCAGCAAGTCAAGGGAGAATAAGACCGGTTGGGTAATTGACTGGTTGTGATTTCCGCCGGCGGACGGGTACCCCGTCGGCGGCGCGGTGTGGGAGTAGGGAGGCGTCCGAGGAATGCCGGATCTATCCATGGCTGGAATTGAGCCCTGCAGCGTGATTAACTTACTGAAAGCCTTTTAAACTCTCACCATGCTTTCGCTTTGACTTCCTTCGATCTCTCCGTGATCGGACGGAGAAATCTGAGGAAGTGGAGTCGAGCATATAATAAAAAATTCAGAAACTGGTTGGGATTTCGGGAGATAAAGGCGACGTCGAGGCGAAATCTCGGGCCAGTATTTCCGTGTCGGCACCGTAAACTGCGCCAAGCGCCTCTATAAACTTGGACGTCAGCATCATATATTGATCGATTAGCACCAAAAATAACGGCTAATCGGCCGGTAATCCGGGTATTAATTGGACGGCACGGATGGGATCAGACTCCTGCGTCGGTGCTTGGTCGTTGTCTCGTGGATGAGAGTAGCTCAGTAGCCATTAGAAAGGTTCATAACTTCCCGCTCAATATTGATTTATAGTTTATCCGTTTGATAACTAGTGGAGTGAGATTTGCATATTGATATAATTTGTATAAAAAAAAAGGTGTTAATAATATATATATATATATATATATATATATATATATATATATATATATATATATATATATATATATATATATATATGTATGTTGTGTCCTGAAGTATTCGCGACGGTAGAGAAATATATAGTTTAACGTCTTACATTGTACAAAGATCCAGCACACAATCAAATAAGGAGAGGGTGTAGCATTTATAAGAGACGCTAGAATTTTTACGTGGAAACCCCTGAAAAGGGGGAAAAATTATGGGGCCTGACCCATTTTGAATGAATCCACTAGTATTTGCAGTCGATTACAAATGATGCCCTTCCTTAGGAGAAGGTCTTGGCTTGATGTCACAAATGTACATCATATAGAGCGCATTATATGGTGGGAGTTACAATAATCAACATAGATGTGTTTTTTTTTTGTCGGCACGACCATAGTCGATAGGATAGAGGTTGGAAAGACCGTTGTCTGTTGATGGAGGTCGGAAGAACCGTAGTCGGCAGGAGATAGAGATCCGAAAGGCCGTAGTTGGCAGGAGACCAGGATTAGAAAGATCGTTATCTGTTGATGAAGGTCTGAACGACTATCGTAGGCGACGGATGTCAGAAGGACCGTAGTCGGTAGGAGACAGAGGTCCAAAAGATCGTAGTTGGTAGAAGACCGGGGTCAGAAAGACCATAGTCGGCAGAAGATAGGGCCTCAAGTGGTAGTCCAGCGGAGCAACGACGTCAGGCGGTGGCCCAACGAAGCTCAGGGCCTCAAGTGGTGGTCTGGTGGAGCAACAATGTCAGGCGGTGGTCCAGTGAAGGTCAGGGCCTCAAGTGGTGGTCCGACGGAGCAATGTTGTAATATATACAGTTAAGTATGGTTAAATTTAGATCAACAAAAAAGTTTAAAGTAATAAATAAAAGCGTTGAGACAACTTTCTACCCCAATTTATAGGCACTTCTGCCTTAACCATAAAAAATCTACACATATAAGGCACACAACCATTGCTGGCTTCCATCATTATTGTCTTTCAACCATTTGGTAGATTATATGGGCTAGTGGATTCAAATGAGATGCTCCAACCATTTTTTCATGCAAATCATTAAAGAATTTTCAAAAATTACTCAAAGCCATCATGATTTGTAAAAACATTGAATTTATGAACCATTATCATCACTAAAATTTTCTCTAAATATTTCACTATAAAATGGCCTAATTTAGTCCCTATTTTCAACTAGCCCTAAATTTGATATCTACATCTTATCAAAATCATTCTGACTATAGGACTTGCATCAGACTTTTTAGTCATAATTGGCTTTAATTTGCTCTAATTGAGTCAAGCAAATTTATACGAAGATGGCTCCCAATCATTAATGAACCCATGAAATAGGATATAGTTTGTAGTTCAGAAATTGATAAAGGAATCATAACATAAGCGTGTTAATATCATCAGTCTTATCTATCTTAGCTATTATCGATCATATACATCATATGCAATTAGTATATGTACCTATCTTCATCTATCTATCAATGCTATTTATGCATGTAAGAGTTCTATCTATCAATACTATTAATACGAGCATGTTTCAATGTATGATTCAGCAAGACAGGACATCCAACAAAAGTATTGATACGTCATCACAAAATTAGCTTGATTGGGCACGAATCTCGAAGCAAAAGCTAGTTGGAAACTTCAAAAATTAAATCCGGGAGTATATAAACTCCGATTTCAGCGAGCTTATAGTCAAACTGAGCGTCTCGGAAATACGAACCTAACGACACCAAGATCGACCCAATCCGAGCCCAAATGAGTCCGAATCAAGGGCTCAAAGTACTGTTGGAAGGTTCAAACAGCAATTTGAGTTACCAAACGGTCTCCGATTTTTGCGAGCTTATACTCGAATCGAACGGCTCGACGAGACGAATCCAACGAGCCCAAGATCGCTGAATTCCGACATCATTAAGGCCTTCAAATGGCCAACGAACGATGCACGATCGTAGGATTCAATATCGGCCGTCCATTTGACCACTCCCTACTCGCCCTTGATCTCACACCTATTTACGGACCATGCCACTCCAGAAAATCTATAAATAGAGCCCTCATTCTTCACAAGAGAGGATCCAAGCAAGAGAGAGAGAAGAAGAGAAGAGAAGGAAGAAGAGAAGGAAGGAGTTCCTCCTCGACAGCCGCCGGACCACCGCAGAACCTCGCCGGACCACCGCTGGACCACCGCAGAACCTCGCCGGACCACCGCCGGACCACCGCAGGAATCTCGTCGGACCACCGCAGGAACCTCGTCGGACCACCACAGAACCTCGCCGGACCACCACCCTTAAGGCCCGACGTTCAGTCCCTACGTCCTGCCAAAGACCCGACGTCTTGTTTAAGGCCCGACGTTCAGTCCCTACGTCCTGCCAAAGACCCGACGTCTTGTTCAAGGCCCGACACTCAGTCCCTACTTCCTGCCAAAGACCCGACGTCTTGTTCAAGGCCCGACACTCAGTCCCTACGTCCTGCCGAAGACTCGACGTCTTACTTAAATAATTGATTGTAATCTGTTCACCCCTAGAGGTGATCCAGTCCTTTGTAACCAACTCAAAATCTAGTGGAACCATTTTCAACTGGGCTAGGCCTCGTGGTTTTTTCCCTTTTAAGGGTTTTCCACGTAAAAAATCCTCTGTTCTCTGTGTGTGTTAGTTATACGTGCAACGCTAAGACGCAAAATAAAATCTCTATCGCCGCGTATTTTCTAGCCCACAACAAGTATATCTGAATACCCAACTAAACATCATTTGTCATTGCCATATGCTAGATACCAACAATCACCTTTGATCAATATCATTGATTGATGCTTGTAATTTTAAGTCAATTTTGACGTCTCTTACTGAACATATAGAGTGTTTTCAATTGAGGCATTACATCATATACTTTTAATCTTACTAAAAATTACAAACTATTAATTGCTCAAATTAAGACTATAAATTGTCCTTCATATAAAATGAGAGCCCTAATATTAAGTTAATTGGAATGATATTTGAGATTTGTGAACTAGACTAATATATAATTAAATTTCAGCAAATTTGACTTCAAAAAAATTTCATATTTTGCTTGACTCAGCATTAAAAATCAGAGCTTTAAAAATCAGACCGGACCGGCCAGTTCAACCGTGAACCGGTTTGAAGGCCGGTCCGTTCCAACCTAAAAATCAGCTTTACTTCAATCTGATCGGTTTTGGCAAGAACCACCAGTTTAACTGGTGAACCGGTTCCAATTTTCTAAAACCTCCTGGTTTAAAATTTTTTATTTAAATAATTAAAAAAATAAATTAATATTAAATTTAATCAATTAATCATATGAGCTCCTATCATGAGTGAAAGCAAAAAAACTATATAAACTATACAAAGTAAAACTCCACAAGTGCTGTGGGACTAAATCATACAAAGCAAAAAAGTTATCTTAGTTTGATATATACATGTACAACACATTTTTTAACAATTTTTTAAATTAATTTTTACAATATGAATAATATTTATTTTTTTAGTTGGTAATATTTATTTTTTTATAATATTTAATTTTTATACAATGAATAATATTTATTTTCTTATTTGATAATATTTATTTTTTTAGTTAATAATAATTAATTTATATATATTTCCTTTTATATCATAAACAATAAATTTTTATATATTTAATTATACATATGAATGATTTATATTTATAATTTTATATTGTGAGTTTTTTATATAATTTATATTTATAAATTATATCTAAATATGTAATATAAATTATATGGTTAATCTTTTGTTATTTTATTAATTTTTATAATAATATTATTATTTATTACGTCATCCGGTTCGACCACGGTTCTACTGGTCCATGAATCTCTCCTTCTTCTTATTCGTTGTCAAATCCGATAGTCAGAATCTTGTTGAAAATGACTTGAATCATATCATTGTGACTCAAAACAATCTTCTATATACACACACACACAACTTTATGATTGATAATTTATTTTTTCACTAAAATAATCTAATTTAATTATTCTACTTTACAATTTGGTCATTATAATTTTAAAAAATGATTGAAAAATTAACGTGCATTTATTTTTTATAATAATTCCATCAATTTAATCACAATATTATTATTTATTTTGTCTTTAGTATTTGACATGTCATATTTTATCATCTTCTATTCGATGTTTTCAATGTCAATATAACATAATGTCATTTTCGTAATTTTTTAGATGTTAATGGACAAACTATAAAATAAAATAAAATTGCACATTTTTTAGAGTGCTTCGCCCTGTAATTTATATTTGGAGTAAGCCATTTGAAATAGTTCAAATTTAATTAGAATTCAACAAAGGTTGAATTGAGCATTTCAAACCTATTTAAATTTAATTTATTTTTAAATCAAAGGAAAGGACCTCTCCATAAAAATTGATTGACGCGAAAAGTGAAGGCTGGCACGTTCATGCGAGGAAGTGGCGGTCTACGAAAACTTTTAAGTCATTGTCCTATTGGCTGGATGGAAAGCAGCTGCCGGTTTTTACTTGTTCAACTATAAATTATTAATATAATTTTATTATATATTAATATTTTTTTTTTGAAAAATATAGCAGGATGTGAATTTTAAAGTTTTTTTAATTTAAGCCTCATTTGGAATAATTTTTTACTGTTTTATGAAGTATTTTTTTTTTAAATTTAAAATTATAATAATAGAAAGCTACTTTATAAAGTATTAAGAAAGCAATCTCAAAAGAAGTCTTAGATTTCATTTGGGATAATTTTCTTTCTACTTTATGAAGGAATTTTTTTAGTATAAAATTTTTTGAATTTAAAATTTTTGTACTAAAAATTTATTTCAAAAAGTAATAAAAAAGCTATACCAAATGAATATATAATATGAGATTATGTTGTATTTTTAATTATACTAATTTTAAAATATATTCATATACTTTAATTATATCTAAAGAAATATCTAGACATTAAAATTTTCTCTAAATTTATAACCTTTAACAATTAGGAGTATCAATAAATAGCCCAATCTGATAATCTCACCCAAAAATTTTGATTTATGGTCGATTGATTTAATAAATAGGTCGAATTCATGTCCGAAATTTTGACCTATTTAATTAACAAGTCGAGTTAAGTTCAAATCATTCAAGTTGAAGGCCAGATAGCTTCATGTTCATCTTTATGACCTGTCTACTAAACGGATCAAGTACAACTCTGCTGAATTCAGATCAGATTAATTTTAAATTAGATCTAAATTCGATCCATTAACTCATATTGACGCCCCTAATAACAATCATTCTGCTAATAAAATTAGCTTATTCACCAATTATTATTAGTTTGAATTTCAATTAAAAAAAATCCAAAATCTCATATTGAATGTGGATTGAACAATGTTCATTAAAATAAAATCTCTTATCACTATAAAATGTTTGGTGAAATCTGTTAATACTTGCTTTGTCATCGACAGCTATGCAGTAAAAGTTTATAAGAAATATTGTTTGATTGTTTGTCTTTAAGCTGGATGGACCCTTAATTAGTGTTTAAATTAACGTCTTCTTCTTTCTCCTTCAAACAATAAAAGAATAAAGCTTTTTTTATAATTTTTCTTCTATAAATGTGGTTATCCACTTGCAAGCATGAGATGGATATTTCATATTTGCTTCTTTAATTATTATTGCATTGTTTTGATTACAATTTCCAAGATGAATTTAAAATAAGCGTTAAACAAAGTAGAATTTGATGATCAATTTATTTTTGTGGGAAAAAAATTATGTGAGAATATTTTGATGTAATTTAACCAAAAATAATTTAAGAGATATTGAGGCTTCGTTTCGGGCGGCTTTTTACTGCTTCTTAAAGCAACTTTCTAATATAAAAATTATAATTTTGTACTAAAAATTTATTTTATAAGTAGAAAGAAAGCCGTCCCAAACGAAGTCTAAGGTTTCATTTCGGACCGCTTTCTTACTGTTTTTAAAGTAGTTTTTTACTTCAAAAAATTCTTGAACTAAAATGTTTTTGCTAGAAAGTTGCTATAGAAAACAATAAGAAAATCGTCTCAAATGAAGCCTAAATTTGTATTGAGATTAATATTTAGATATGATATATGAATTGCATTAATATCAGTGCAAATTCAAGGGCTCTTAAACCCATCATAATACTTTTTTTTTCATGACATTTAAGCCCATTAAGTCAAATTCACACAAACATCACATACGTAAGACTTGAACTCAATAGCTCTTAGTTGGTAGCCAAAGCTCCTTACCAACAGATTAAGATAAGCTGCATCATAATACAAATTTCATTAGAATATTCATATGTAACTTTTTTTTTTCGACATATAAAATGTAAGCTTTCTCATGTACGTATCGGTTAAAAGAGTTGATGTATTGGATTAGACCTATGTTAAGAAAGATAGAGGTAAGCCTAAATTATTTTTATTAAATTTAAATGAGAATAAGACTTTTAACATAGCATAATGAAGAAAAATGATTCATGCAGTCAATCCCTTATAGTGGATAAATGCTTTATTTTGTTGTTGTTTTATTTCTATATAATATTTTTTTATTTGTTGTCAAATTCGAAGTGGTTGACCTGTTAAGATTTGAGACTAATTATGAAATATTTATCTTACTATCAATATATTTTGTGTACACGTAAAAATGATTTGTTTATTAAAAAAGATTTTATGCCCGTAGGAGTTTATTTTTTATATTGGATTTTTGACACATTATATGGCTCGCATAATTTTTTCTGGTGGTAGCTTGCATAGGATCACATTGGGCTGATGGTTAGGGGAAATCTCATGCCCCCCATACTCTCACTTTTATGCACTATTTTCTTAAAAGAGATTAAATGTTGTAATGTGTAGGTGGATTGCACTAACACTACGGGAAAATCACTCATTTCCGGCGGCAATTTTCGGCGGTTTAAATGCCGCCGGTAAAAACCGCGTAGGAAAATAAATTCCGGCGGTTTTTTCCGGCGGCAAGTTTGTCCGGCGGCTTACCGGCGGTCTTAAACCGCCGGTCAAATTAAAAATAATAAAAAAAAAAAACCGCTCCCGCACCCGAAAAGCCGCCGGGTGAGGGTGTGGTGCAAGGAAAATTCCGCCAGAAATCGGTGATTTTCCTGTAGTGTAATCCCCTTTATAGTCTCCAATATGTCCCAACTACTAGTATGTATCTATCAAGTGTATTGAACTATCCTTCATAGGCAAGGTTGTGGAGAAATTCACATATCTCAATTCTTCATTCATTGGCTATGATTCCATCTCCTTAAAAAAGTTTGACATTGGCCTTCATTGACAAACAAATGAGCTTTATTGAGCCTCCTAACAAATAATTACATCGAACATGTTCGTGAACATATTTAACGAATTTTTTTAGTTAGCATATATTATAATATTTAATTACTTTAAATTTAATTATTTAATAATAATATTATTATTATGCTATTATAAATATAAAAGATCATTTCGGAGGAGCAGGCTGCCTTTATATTATGTATATTTATTAATTTTATAATCAAATATTAATTGAGTTTTTATCAAGCTTATTGAAGAGTTCTGAATCGAACACAAATCGAGTTTCTTATCGAGCTTATTCACGAGCTTTAAATGATGATGTTCATGAACATAAATGAGACAAACGCATTAGTGTTCAGGATTATTTATTTAAGAATCGAGTATTTAAAATATTGTTCAATTTGTTTGTTTAGTTAATTAAACGATCATAAACAAGCTTTAATTGAACCGAGCAACAAGCAGCTCGTCAAACATTTGGTTCGCTTGCAGCCCTACTTGCATTAGAATTTAATATTAAAGAGATTGCTCATTGAAAGCTTATGTAGAAGTTCAAAGATCTATTTATTGTAGATGACTGTGTATTAACATGATGCAAATACTTTAGTTATGTGCATGGCTTTGAAATTTATATTTCTTCATGCATCAATATAGAACTGTAAGTGATGTTTATAATGAATTTATCAAAAATAAAGAACTCTTCGTCTTTTTATAAGAGTAATTCATATGTATGGAAAATTACCCTCAGTGGAGACTAAGGCTTCGTTTGGGACGGTTTTTTTATTGCTTTTTAAAACGAAGTTTTAAAACAAAAATAAAAAAATTTGCAATAAAAAAGCCGTCCCAAACAAAAATAAAAAAATTTGCAATAATAAAACAGATCAATTTTGGGTTTCTGGGTCAACCAGAACCCGATCTGGTTATTGAAACGGGTAGATTTGTTTAACCCGAACCCGAGCCGTTTCGGGTTTCGGTTGACCTTAACCTGAAATTTTCAGATCGGGTTCGTGTCGTATTTTCGAGCCGTGTCAAATATTGACACCCATTTATTAAAATTTTATGAAGATTGTGCAAGAGAATTTTATTTCCTGGTATGCTATTTTTTGTTTAACCAAGCCATGAATTCAAAGAGGACATTTTCTTACAGTTCTCTGTGACATTTGCTTTTAGCAAAGCACCTCACAAAAAATCCAGTGAAAGCATCGTGAGAAGCGCGAGGGCCCATGGGCCAGAAAAACTGGTTCGAGATGGCGTAAAACAAAACTAAATGGGCCTCTAACTGGAAATCGTTATAACGTTCAATATATATTATTTCGTCGACTTTTGCGATTGTAATTGCCAAATCAGGGGGTAAGGTTTAAGCGAGTCAAGCTGATTTATGAGTTAATTTGAATTTAGCTTGATAAATGGTTAGTAATTTGAGCTCAATGAGCTAGCGAATTAAATTTGGCAAGTTATGCCTTGACTCGTTAGTTCACAAGACCGTTAGTTTAAAAAATATTAAAGTAAAATAAACTTAAAATAAATTAGCATTTAAAAGTTTAAGTAAATAATTTTTTTAAATACTTAAAAATTATATCTCACTTCATTATAACAAGTGATTTCTTATTATTCTTATTGTATTTCTCATTCTTTTAATAATTTTATTATAATAATAATTTGTATTAAAATCATTTTTTTCTTTCATAATAAGTGAGCTTACATGTGAGCCGACTAGAACTCATAGAATTAAGCATGAGCTCGAGCTCTAACTCCATTAATTAATCAAGCTCAAGCTCAATCTAATGATGACTTTGAGCTCTGCTCCACTCAGTGGTGAAACCTGGAAGAGCTCAGGGTGGATAATTTCCCTCCCCGAAAATTTTTTTTCTCACAAAAATGAACATTATAACTATTTTGCACACATTCAATAAATTCATTTGATCAAATTCTAAAAAAAAAAAATTTATTTTCTATTTCATATATAAGATTATGCATTTCACACTCCTATTTCTCCCAAACTAAATTCACGTGTTTTATCACTTTTGTATGAGAGATTATTACCTGTGTAGTTCAGACGTAAGATGGATCTAAATTTTATGAGGATATATAGTAAATACATAATAAATATTCCATATTTATAAATATTATATATTTATTAGTATACCCTTATAAATTCGGAGCGGTCCAAACTCCACCCCTAATAGTAGGGGTGTCAATTCGGGTCAACGGGTCGGGTTCGGGTCGAACCTGAGGTGACCCGGTCGTAAACGGGTTGACACTAACCCGACCCGTTTTTGCAAACGGGTCAAATTTTGTCAACCTGGATCCGACCCGTCGGGCCACCGGGTTGACCCGACCCGACCCGCCAAGGAGATTTGGATTTTGGAGATTGCGATTCAGGCCGTTCGAGCGAGGCCGAGAGCAGCGGAAGAGCGGAACTGCGAGCTTGCAGCTACTGTGTGCGAGATCGGTGTTCAGTGCGCGGGTGCGGCACTGCGGCTCCGCTGTTCGACGCGGCTCGCCTGCGCTCCTGCGCGAGACCGCCAGATCGGTGTCCGGTGCAAGCCCTCCGAGTCCGCGATGTGAGCCTAGCGTGATGCTGGGCCTGCTGGCACGACGCGGACGCCCGACGCGCTGTTTCTGGCTCCGCTGTTGGACGAGAGGGACCCGCGAGACCGGTGCAGAATGGCGAGACCAATGCAGAATGGCTAGGCGGGTTGGCAGCCGGGTCAATTTCGGGTTACCGGGTTGACCTGGACCCGACCCGTTTTTAAAACGGGTTGGAAATCGAAACCCGAACCCGACCCGTTTGTTAAACGAGTCGACCCTAACCCGGATTTTTTGGGTCGAGTTCGGGTCGGATTGTCGGGTCGGATCAATAATTGACACCCCTGCCTAATAGTGCACATTTTGTATACAAAAGAAAAAAAAAATACATATATAGAGTCTGAAGCACTTAATAAATTTTCCAAAATTTCATGATCCGGACTCCACACCCAAGTAATAATTTTTCCAAAATTTCATGCCTTTCATCACAGCCCTACATTTAAAAACCAAGAAAATCTGCTCCGTCAGATGACTTATATATTACGAGTGACCTTCGCCGCTGAGACAACCCTAGCGTTCCGTCTCCTTCAGCCGAGCGCCAAAAAAGTTCCTTTCTTTGCTTTTCCAGGCCGTGGTTTGCTTTGCCTCGTAATTCCTTCTCTATAGTCGAATGTCTTTCGTTTCTCGCTTACTATTTTCCGTCTTTGTATTTTATCTCGATAGAAATTTGAGTTTTCTATATGATGAAATCTATTACAAGCGGAGCTTCCAGTTGACATATTGGATGCGATGATTTGCTGAAGTTTTGAATAGGAAGATCTGATAGATTTCTCTTTTAAACTTGTCTGATTTCGTTTGAAGATCCTTTAGGGTTTTTACTTATTTATTAGAAGTATGTGGATGATGAGAACATAAATCCATACAGTTATCCCTGTCTGAGTGCAATTGGGTGCTGATAGATCTTGATCTGACACAATCTGTTCTTCCATGATTTAGTTCCTTGTGTTTTAGTTGCAGAAATTGAACATTTTACTCTCTTTTGTTCATAATTTGATACTAATTGTGAGATGCCTATGATGACTGTGATAATTTGCTGCAAGCAATTATGATTGTTTTATGTAGAAAGAAGTACATGAACTAGGACGGTCTGAGGCTCGCATATCAAATCTTTTTTGAATTGAAGTAGCGTAAGAGGTTATATAAATTTTTTTGTATATATGACTATATGTAATGGTTTCATGCTTGATCAATCTGGCCCGGTTTGATTGCATTACATATAAATTTAATGTATGGTCACTTCTAATTAGTTTACCATATTTTTTTAAATAATCAGTTTTGAGTTTTAAATTTTAAATTTGTCTAACTAACTATCCTTAAATTTGCTCATGTTAGTTAATTTGACTGAAATCATATTATTATTTCAATTAGGAAACATTAAGGGGCTGTTTGGTATGCTGATTTAGGCGGATTTAAGGCCGGATTTGGGCGAAATCCAGCCAAACTGCCTAAAATGCAAAACCAAATCTCACAGCAAATGAAATCCTCCGTGGACGGAAAATTCCGCCGATTCGCTCTAAATCCCGGATTTCCGAAATCCTTTGGTTCGGCGGATTTATGGGATTTGGCCGAAGAAGCGCGTGAAAGGGAGAAAGTTACCTTCACAGCAAGCGAGCTCCCGTTGTTGCTTCAGATAAAAAAATGTCGTAACTTCCGATCCAATAGGAAGGTAATGTAGTCGAAGGAGCAAAGTCGAACAGCGAACAGCGACAATGAAGAACTCTTGAAAATTTTAGGTGCGAAGGAACAAAGCCGAACGAAATAGAGGGTAAAAGTAAAACCTAGACACTTCTAATTGTTGAATAATTTAATTAATATAATTTAAAATATTAATAATTAAGTGAAATTAATTAAATAATATTTAAATAATTGGTAAAATTATTAGTTAAATACTTAGTTATTTCAAAATAATTAATAGGATTAAATATGATTTAAAATAAAAAAAATTATTATAAAATATTATAAATAATAATTAAATAATTAATTAGTATTAATAAAGTTTTGTTATATTTTATTTAAATTTTTCTTGTCGTGCTTTAATTATCCTAATAATGTATGTCAATTTTTTAATCACTTTAAATTCTAAAATGAACAGCCAAACAGTCACAAAGAATTTAACTGGATTTAACCCTTCAGGATTTCATAAATCTGGGATTTGGAGGATTTATGAAATTTACTTAAATGAAATTCTAAATTCTACCAAACAGCCCCTAAACTATGAACTCAGTGACTTGAAATTCTAAATTCTACCAAACAGCCCCTAAACTATGAACTCAGTGACTTGGAAAGTAAGTAGTTGTAGCTATTAGTTAGGGTTGTCAATATTTGATACTGACCCTAAATCCGACTTGGACTTGACCTAAAGTATTCTAGGTTTGGGCTAACTCGTTCAACATATTGGTTGGGTTCGGATTTGAAAAGTCGACTAGTTTTTTAAATTGGGTCGAGTTCGGTTGACCCGTTTAGAAAACCCTAAGTTCTGCTTCTGCTTATTTGGTTGTTCTGCTATTCGAGAGCCTACACATCTCACGCAAGTCGGCAATTTGTTGCCTTGTCTGGCCTACATAATTCACTCAGAAACCACCCATCTACTTGCACAGGCCTACCATTCAGCTTCCGTTGTCTGCTAGGCTGAGGCGGCAGCTTGTTCGACCTTCAAAGCTTTCAATTCTGTCGCTTATGTTGCCCGTCCTCCACCATATGTAGTGCTGTGGCGCCAGCTTCTCTGACCGTCTGTCCTCTGTCGCCATCTGAGGTCTGCCCTCGCTTTGTTCGGTTTTCAAAGCTCCTCCAATGTCGGCAGTTCGCACAGCTAATCCCTGGTGAAGAAACTATTAGGGCTGGTTGGTGCACGGTGAGTTGTGTAGTTGGAGGAATGTGTGAGGTGAACTGAATGTTTGATCAGGGGATTGAGGGGGAGATTTCTCTAATAATGTCCTTCAAAAGAATGTAATATGTATACATCTTCGAGATCATCAAATAAATTAGACGCCTTTACGTCGTTATACATAACATCATTGTCCCACCGAACAAAACGAGGTATTGAGTTATAATCCATTGATGCGTGGATTGTTGTATGCTCTAAAAATTATATTTACATGGCAAAAAAAGCTTTACCAATATAATAAAATCTTAGAATGAACCTCACATCTAAAATGTTGGGTGTACTCACAATGACAATATGTACAAAGCCATGCATATATCCTAGTGGTTGGCCTTTGGCAAACTTCTTGGTAATTACATCGAACTCATCAATTAGAAAATCTCTAATGGATGTTGCCTAATTGTAAGATAAAAATTGATGTGCATTTCGAACTATCTAAGGATCATAGTTATTCGGTAGTTATGTAGAGGAAAGAAAAGGTTGGATAATGAGTAAATGATCAATTTCTTTCACAAGCTCTAGAAATGGAATTGAGTTGTCCAAACTGAGCACCTTCTTTATATTATTTGCGAAATTTTTCAGTGATTTAAGCAACTTCATCAACAGTGAATGCTAACCTTTTCTACTTGATGATGAAACACTGCTTCCTGATATCCTGCAATTTGTAGATCAACAGAACATTCTAAACGAAGCGTGGTATGAACAGAAATTGATGTTCATGCAGATGTCTCACTATATCCACATATTCTTGGATAAATGTGTTAACCAACTGATCACATATTTATCTGATAGTCAAAATTTTGCATCGGAAACTTATCTTTGGAATATATCCTTATAAAATTAGTTGTAGTGGATAAGACTAAAATGCTACATTCACTAAAAATTATATATAATTGGTACGCAAGAGTACATAACTTTGATACCCGACAGTACCCATATGTGGTACCTAGTGGTACCCAAAAGAAGTATATAAAGCCATAAAGGTACATTGAAGTGGTAGACATAGGTACACAGAAGCACACAAGAAAGATAAAACATGCACAAAAAATGGAAGAAATCATCATTGAAATGTACTGCTAATTTCTTCAACCGAAGAGTAAATAATGGACATCAAAACATAGAAGTATACATCAATACATAGTATAAAAAAAATCTTAAACCTAAACCTTAATGTGACATTTATAGAACAAATAGAATCAAAATATTCGGTGAAAATGTACTTCTTATCCTTGTTACAAAAATTTATCTTAGCCATGGCTTGTGTTTTGGAAACAAAAATCTAGAGCAAACAGAAGGAGCTTCGGACGAAGATGAAGAGCGCTTGAAACAAGAGAAATTGAAATGCCTCTGTGGATTTTGAATTTTCCACTGTAAGATCTCGATTTTCTTCTCAGTAAAAAGTAACTTTACGTGTCTAGTCCGGTTCGGATCGTTAAGCTGCATGGTAAGTTGAAAAAAACGTGCTAAATATAAATGGTGGGGTCATCACATATGGTGACATTTTATTGGCTTCCAGACGTAGAGCTATGTATGTAACCCGCACCAAATAAATTTTTGTCAGTAAGGGGATGTTATATCCTCTTGTTTATCTTATGACCGCTTGCCCTCCATTGACTACCCCCTCACATGTCTTTAGGCGTTAGTCTGAAGCCCGTATTTTTGTCTTCCTCATGCAGCATTTTTTGTGAGCGTCAGATCCTTATAAATGTAGGGTAACAAGGAATAGTAAAATGATACAATTCTAGATTTTTTTTAAGAGTAATAAATCCCTTTTAAAGTGGTTAAAGTTGTAGGTTCGACAATGATAATTTAATGCTTTGTTAGTCTTTTTTTTCTTTATTTATTTTCTAATTTTCTCCCCACCTATTTTAACATACTTAACTTACTAATCAAATCTACATGAATTACTAATCAAATCTACTAGTAATATTCATGATTATTCATTGAACAAATTTGAATTCAACAATAACAAAAATTGATTAAAATCCCCACCTATTTTACTGATTATTTAACTTTAAAGTGATAAAATTTATATGATATGTATAATTATAAGAGAGTTTATGAATAAAATTTTCATAATAAATAGCTATATTAAATTTTCTAAAATTTAGAGAGGGCTACTAATTTCACCATTGATTGCTATTAGGGCTGCAAGCGAACCAAACGTTCGACGAGCTACTCGTTGTTCGGTTCGATTAAAGCTCGTTTGTGATCGTTTAATTAACAAAACAAACAAACTTGAACAATATTTTAAATACTTGATTCTTAAATAAACAAACTTGAACACTAATGTGTTCAGTTCATTTATGTTCGCGAACAACATCATTTGAAGTTCGTGAACAAGCTCAACATTAAGCTTGATAAGAAGCTCGATTCGTGTTCGATTTTGAACTCATGAATAAGCTCGATAAAAATAAATTAATATTTGACAATAAAATTAATAAATATAAATAATCATTGCCTTTGTTACATAGACAATTGCTTTTATTATAAATATGTTTGTTCATAGATATGTTCATGAACGTGTTTGTTTGATAGTTAAAAAAAATTCGTTAAATATGTTCGCGAACAAGCTCGATAAGCACTAAACGAACGAACATGAACTGAACAAGAATACTCATAAATTTAAATGAACCAAACATGAGCACAAACAATAAAGCTCGAACAAACATGAACCAAACTTGAACAAGCTGATATTAAATGAACACTCACGTACTCGGCTCGGCTCGGTTCATTTGCAGCCCTAATTGCTATTAAGATGGCTGGAAAGCAAAAAAAAAAATCAGAACACTTGAGAACCTGGCTAAAGCATATACACAACAGAATAGACACGTATTCCAGGCTATGTGCTCCCCGAACTGATGATTTTTTTATTGTTTCTTAAAACAATTTTCTACTATAAAAATTTACTAAAAAATTATTTTAAGAAGCAGTAAAAAATTTGTTCCAAACTAAGCCTTAGAGCATGATTCTTATTCCACTGGTGTTCCCAGTAAAAATACTATCATTGAGAGGAGAAATTATTACGTGCGGAGTCTGACTTCAATAAAATCAACTTAATTTAAATATATTATGTGTACAACTTGTATATATGGTATATTCTTATAAACACGATGTGTATAATACATATCCTATATATAAATCAAGTGATTTAATTTCATTAGAGTCCCGAAACATCCGGACTCCACACATAATAATTTCTCCATTAGGAGAGAAAAAGTACCAAATAGAAGCTAGAATTTCACCATGCAAAGCTGCCTTTATTCCCCAAGAACGGCTTAATCTCCGGCCCCAACAACTGCTTAAATTACAGAAATCCTAAACTGCAAAAAAAAATTACTTTATAGTTATGTACCGATTTGTGCCGTGCTTAGCCCAGTGATCCTTAAGGTCCAGAGGTGCAGAGAGATCGTAGCCTTCAGCAGCTAATCTGGTAAGCAACTTGACAAAGGCACTGCCACTCATCTTCCTCCCTGCAACTCTCGCATGGCGTTTGTTGGGCATGACTGGCAGAGGGTACATGGAGAGCGTCTTGGTGCAACAAGCAGATTGCCATCCTCCACTTCCCCATTTGTAACAGTGCTGTAGCTTCCCTGTGCATGAACACCCCGGCGGCCGTTGCATAATTGACTCATCAAAAGGGACCTGATTCAAACCCAGATCCTGAACTTTCCATTCCTGGTACTTGAAATCAGAAATCTGCTTGTTTAGATCCTCCCCACCACCAATTCTGCCTTTCTTTGGCGTCTTGGATGCTTTCTTAGCTTGATCTTTCTTCTCCTTCCTTGACCGCTTAGCCTTTCGTCCCTTAATAGCATCATCAGAAGCTGTTGTTGGCATTGGATATGGCTCAGTTAGATGCTGGGGAGGACTTGCTGGAACGCCATGGCCGTTCAGGCTATTTTGACGGGCATAGTCGAGTGCGGCGAGGGCGTTGTCACGTTCCATGATGGCGGCATTCCGCTCTGCGATGGCTCCGTCACGGTGTACGATGGCCATATCTCTCTCAGCCAAAGCAGCTCGCTTTTCGGAAATGGCTATGTTGAGTTCTTGAATGGCATTGTCGCGTTCGGTTAAGAGGGTCATAAGCTTCAGTGCAGGGCTGTCTTTCATCTGATGCTGAGGCATCATCCACTGCCATTTATCCAAATTGCAAAGAAAAAATATCACATCAGCAATTATATAATCAATATATCTCACTAGCCGAACTAGTCGAGAAATTATTATGTGCTGAATTCGAATGCATTCAGATTCTAATCACCATGCGTCACGTCCTTGGATGCACTGGGCCCCGGAGTGCATCCGGTGACGTGGCATGCGGTGATTGGAATCCGAATGCATTCGAATTTCGCACACAATAATTTCTCGAACTAGTCACATATGCATCCATTCGTCCTTGTTCCCATATTCTATGACCTGCATTCTCCAAAAATGTGTAAAAATAATAGGTATGCTAAAAAGCATGTGAGGTCATGAAAAAGTTACACAGGAACATCCAACCATGGTTGAACGTGGAATGCTTTCAAGTCTTGGGTTTGGATGAAAACTAAGGCTTTGTTTGGAATGGTTTTATTACTGCTTCTTAAAATAATTTTTTAATACAAAAATTTTTAGCAGTAATAAAGTTGTCCCAAATGAAGCTCGACAGCTTTCTTACTGCTTCATAAAGCAGCTTTCTATTTTATTAGAAAGTTGCTTTAAGAAGCAAAAAAAAAGTCATCCCAAACGAAACCTTAGTATGCCTCGAGAAGCTGAAGACATTCTATCCAACTGAATACAAAGAGAAACCAACATTACCAAATTCTTTGCAACTTGTCATAAAGAGCTAAATATATATTGACGATTTTCGAAAAACCAAGACAGTTTTTGATGAATCAGATGAATGAGCAGTCAAGACAAAATCTTTAGGAGTAAATGATTAAAATCATCCCTAAATTTATTATATGTGCTCATTTTAGTCTCAGATTTTTTTTTCATGATTTAAATTTAAGTTCTCAAATCATCAAAACTGCATCGATTTGGCATTTTCGTTAATTTTTTTTTCAGTGCTTTGGAAGAAAGTTGGTTAAGTGAAGTTTTTGTAACAGAGCAATTCCATATATCAAAAACTGCCACAGTAAGCACCACACTTTAACATCACCGTACACTTAAAACCAACCAAATTACCTCCAACTTCTTGTCCAAAACCAACTATGCACCCTTTGTTGAGTCTAGTAAATAGGTTGTTAAACCTAAATTAATGTCCCAAGGCTACCAAGAGGGGAGGTGAATTGGTAGTTTAAAAATTTTAAACCCTCTTTAAATTTATGTTGAACCGAAATGAAAATTTTCTTTTAAGTTTTAGTAGAAAACGTTTTTCAACCACAGAGTTTTTAAAATCAAAAATAAAATGCGGAAAAGTAAAAACAGTAAAGTAAATGACACCAGATTTATAGTGGTTCGGTCTAAACCAGACCTACATCCACTCCCCAGAGGCACCCTCTGAGTATTGCACTAATACCAATAGTGACTCTCCTTTTACACCCACAGCAAGGCGGAGAAGCCTTTACAAACACTCTTTTCACCACTACCCGGTGCGGCAGAGAACCGTCGTCCTTTTACACAATCCCCAGTGTTGGCAGAGAACCTTCCGTCCTTTCACACTCTCCTAGTGTGGGCAGAGAACCCTCAGTCTGTTCACACTCTCCAAGTGTAGGCAGCGAACCCTTCCGTCCTTTCACACTCTCCTAGTGTGGGCAGAGAACCCTTCGGCTGTTCACACTCTCCAAGTATAGGCAGCGAACCCTTCCATCCTTTCACACTCTCCTAGTGTGGGCAGAGAACCCTTCGGCTGTTCACACTCTCCAAGTGTCGGCAGCGAACCGGATCTCCTTGACAGATCTTCTCACAAGAAATCTAGAAGGAAGAAAGAAAAGAGTAAAGTAATTCCAATTCACAAGTAGAGATTCTTACCTTTGAACTCCAAGTGAATCATTCACGCTTCAGTGGTAGGAATCCTCCTTTGAATGCACTCTCACACTCTCTCCTTGGCTATTCTCTCAAGAGGCACGAAGATCAAATGACAAAAAGATTGGGTGGCAGTCTAATTTGGACTATTTATACAAAAGACAAGAAAAACCGCCTAAAAACTGCAAGTTTTCAATTCTGTACGCAGTGGATCGTCCCGTACGATCGTGGATCGTTCTGGACGATTTTACTTAAACGTTTTGAAACGACCCTATTTGTATATGTGTACGAAATGTCTTCGTACATGCTGATCGTCCCGTACGAACTAAGTTCGTCCGATACGAACGGTTATTACTAGGTCGGTTCTAGAAACTGCTGAAAACCGTTCTAAGTCGGTTAATCGTCTAGACGAAAATGGGTTCGTCTGGACGAAATTTTTACAGAGATCAGATCATCCTGGACGATAATTAATTTCGTCTGGACGATAATTAATTTCGTCTGGACGAAAATTTTACAGAGAGCAACTCGTTTTCTGACGATAATTAATTTCGTCTGGACGAAAATTTTACAGAGACCAGATCGTCCTGGACGATAATTAATTTCGTATGGACGAAAATTTTACAGAGACCAGATCGTCCTGGACGATAATTAATTTCGTCCTGGACGAATAGGACTTAGAAAAAATTTTCAAGCCAGTTCCTATTCGTTCCATGTGCTCAATAGGAGATAACTGTCTGATCGTCCCGTACGATCTGATATCGTCCCGTAAGATCAGTATAAATTTTATATGATCTCCTTATGTGTGTGTGTATGTTTTTATTCACTCAATTACAATCACTCCCTTTCAAATTTAATTCAAAGAAAAGTACAAGCTTCAAATTCACAAAGTATTTCATGTTGAATTTGATTTGAAGTCTTCGTAGTCTGGAGTTCGATTTTCCTGAAATGTTAGTACACACAAGAGCAAATACAAATTTTTTAAAAATTGTTAGGAGATAACTACACATTTGAACAATAATGTTTGGAATCATCAAAACTATATAAGTTGCAAAAATGTAAAGCATTCAAATAGCAACTATCTTAACACCCTTTATATTAGTATAAATACAAGAATTGTAATCGCATTTGTTAAGGAATGAAATACGAGTCTTAATACTACACGCATCTTCTTCTTTGTATTCTAATTCTTCATTACTAGCTTCTTTAATGGTATTAGAGCAACCAATCCTACAACACCACACAACCTAATCTCAGAACCCTATGGATCCCACATGAACATCCAACAACCACAACTCCAGTATGGATGAAGCCATGGGCTCACCAAAGAGACAGATGTCCCCATTCCAAGTCCACTCAAATTCCTGGCGTCAAACATCAAGAACATCCTCACCACACAATTCACACCCGAAAGCCATTCACTTGGCGATCACAAGTCCTCAATATTTTTCGGCCGAAAGGTTCAACTAGTATGTAGATGACTCTACCTGTTGCTAATAAAAAAAACCTCACCACCGCCGACATCGTGGTCACCCCAAATCATCCCCATCCGAAAGACATCATTCTCTACCCCTAAATGATTTCCTCTCAGTATCAAGCTGTCTAGACATTCATCAGAACTAATCTCCAACTAATCAGTTTAAATGGCTTATACTCACTATTACGTCATGAGGAAATAAATCTAAACATTGAAGCAGCCCAAGATCTTCACACTCTGCAAAGCATAGCCCTACATGCAACTCTCATTGTTGCAAGGCCCATGGTAGAGCTCGCTACCCTCACCCTATTTCAAACTGATGTTGCTCATTTAGCCACTCATGCTAAAGCTGGTTGAAGTCCCTCCAACACCAACAGGTGAGGTCAATCTCCCACACTCTCCATTTTCAGTCAAATATGCAGAAAACGGGGACACTGCATCGTCGTTTTCAAGCATCACTAGGATTTCTGCTACTACGGCCCCCACAACTCAATCTCAAGCACTCTTCACTATCGCCGATAACACCTCCGTAGACTAGTACCTCAATTCAGGAGTTACTACCCACCTCACCTCCACAATCCTTAGGCATACCACCACATGCAACAGGTTACCCTTCGAAATGGCTACTCTCTGCCCATCACACACCTAGGCAAGGGAGCTACTACCCACCTCACTCTTATATCCAATTTCTTAATGTACCAAACCTCTCTCACACCCTCATTTCTATTAATCATCATATCTCTGACAATTCCACTCACATATCCTTCGATGTTGTTGACTGTCAAATTAACGACTCAAAGACAGGTCAGCTTCTCCCAGGGGGCCATTTCATAGTGGCCTCTACCACATCAACTCTAATCATCCACCTTCACATTCGGCTCGTCAGCTCACCCTAGTCTCAACGAAACACATCTCGGCTCTCTAGCACCGCCGCCTTGGACATCCAAGCTCAACAACTCTCTCCTCAATAGCACAACTCAATACAAAAATTTGTGTTCAACAAAGTCCTAGCTCGTACTCATCCCACTGATTAGCAAAATGTCACAAGTTGTCATTCTTAGCATCTACTTCTCATAGCTCCACTCTTCTTCATCTTATTCATATTGATGTATGGATCCCTTCCCCCACCATATCAAATCATAGTTATAAATTTTGTCCTCATTATTGATGAATTCTCACATTTTTGTTGGGTGTACCCTATAAAACTCAAACCTAAAACACTCCCCAGATCTATTCAATTTAAACCATAGTTGAACAACTATACATTTTCAAAATTAAAATACTCTACTCTGATGGAGCGTGTAAAACCAGAAAAAATGTCAATTTTAGACCTCGCACGCTTTTCGATGCGCCGCAACGAGAATTTCGTGAATTTTTCAAAGTCGTCAGAATTTGACGAAAATAATTTTATAAAATTCTACGCAAAATTTCGAACAAAATGGTATAAAGAACTTGAATGAAATTTTGCTTGGATTTGAAATTAAAAATCAAGAAAGATTCATAATACCTAAACTACCCCTAGCAAATACTAATGCGGATGTGTTTTAAGTGAGGGAAATTAAGACATTTTGCATTAAACCTCATTCCTCTTAAGGGGACCGAATGAAATTCGGTCCCCATTATGTTCGTTCGCCCGAAACCGAACGTGAGAAGAGGCGCGCGGAAGGGAGAGGAAGGCGTCGGGTAGGGCTTCGGGCGGCGGTGCTTGGGTTGTTTTCCGACGACAGTTTTAGGAGAAAACGAAGGGGAAAACTTAAGGAAGAGAAATAGTATGATCTAAACTTAGAAACATTTCTTTTTCTCCAAAATCTTTCATGATTAAAATCTAGGGTTATGTCCCAAACTAAAATTTTTTTAAAGAAAAAGTTAGGGAAGATTTAGAAAAGATTTCTAACCATAAAAATATAATTTTTCTCCAAATTATTTTAGGGATTCTAAAATTAGGGTTTTTCCAAATGTTGATTTTTATGAAATCTCTTAACAAAGTTTATTACTAAGGGTCTTAGGAATATTCTAATGGTGAAATTTTGAGATTTTTCTCAAAATACTATTTTTTCCTAATTTTTAATTAATTTAAATCCGAATATAGAAATTATTTTAAATAATTTTAGGTTAGGGTAAAGGGTTAACTTGGATAAAATAAGTAATTAGACTAAAATATGAAATTTTAGAATTGTTATATGCTTTATGCGTTAAATTAGAGAGAGAGAGAAAGAGAACCTATGAAAATTTTAGAGGAATAAAATAATTAAGTTTTAGATGATTAGCGTTAACCTATGAATATTAAATTATTTTCTTATAAGTGTTATTTGTGGTGACCTCGAAGGAAGGAGGACTAGCGAAGAGAATCAATTTCATAATTTCTTGTGAGTACTCATGGTTCTTTATTATAGTGATATATTTGTTTTCTCTCCAGTTATATGTTTTGAAAGTTCAAGCATATTTATGAAAATTTTATAGTTACTTTAGATCATGATTATGTTATTCTTATTCTATGATTGATCATGTAATTTATATGTTATACTTCTTGGCATTATCACATAAAGTTCATATGTTATAGAAATGAGATGATTGTTATAGAATGCTTGCATGTGCATGCTGAATTGATGGAGCTCACCCCCTTATGGTATTAGATGTGGACGTTGTACTCGTGCACGTTAAAATGATAGAGTACCTTTATGGTACTAGACGATGGCTCCTGTGACAGTTGTAATATATACAAAATGAGAAAGTTATGAATATTGATATGATAAATGAAAAATGAATATGAAGGATATTGATTTATGATTTATGTGTATGTTTAATGTTATATTTATAGGAAGAGAAAAAATTATGATATGTTATAATGAAATGTGGCATCTAGCATATTAATCATTCTGCTTTGAATTACTGTAATTTAGAGTCATGTTTAACTTAATATGCTTTGGCTTATTGTTATTTGTTAAAAATTTTCAGGTATAATTATTTTAATCTTATTGAGTAGAAGGGGTGGAAACGTGTATCGTAGGAGAAGCGCGTATGATGAAAGGTAATTATATGAATCTTAATGATTTTATATATGTTTATGTGTTTTCGAATTAAATATTTTTAGTTGCTCTTTCAAATGTTATGGCAATAGATTTAGAGATTGGATAGTTAGTCTACCGTCTGACCTTCGTTCCCGCCTCGCCTATGCGAGCTTACCGGGCAGGGTCGTGACAGAGCGGGAGAATACCTCAATTATAACTTCAAATCCTCCTATTCTGAGCAAGCATCATTCACCATGATAGTTGTCCATCCACTGAAGAAAAACGAAACTATTACGCACAGGCACCGCCATCATGAGCACCCTACTACTTGAAGCTAATCTCCCTCAATATCTACGGGTAGACAAATTTCCATAGCTACATACCTCATTATTAGACTACCCTTACCTAAAACACATATGCTTTCTCATATCATCTGCTACACAACAAACTGCCATCCCACTCCCACCTTAAAATCTATGCTACCAATGTTTTCCATGGCTTTCCCTATATCTATTAGCTGTGTATTTCTCAGCTACAACATCACTCAAAAAGTTATAAGTTCTATGACCACCTCTTAAGCAAAACATATATATCACGCCACATCATCTTCAATGAAGACAACTTTCACTATCATAACCCAATCACCCCATCTCACCAAAATTTCCCCACCATAAAACAACCTCCCCTATTACCCATTCCCATATCAAGCCTCTTAAGATCACAGGCAGAACAAACTGCACCCATTTCGCATACACAACCACAACAAATTGCACCCACTCCCCCAGAAACTCCAACATCTACAACCAACAACAATACCAATCCAATGCGCCCACCATTAGCTTGGTTCCCCAAACTACACCCATTCCTTTTCCTTCCACTGTCTCAATTCCTCCACCAGTCTTCAAATCTCATATCTCACTACAACCCATCTAGGTAGGCTATCCCATGCATAGTTGATTCAAAACTGGTCATCTCAATTTCAAACAACACCTCAATCTTTTTCAAACCACCACTTCCACTAACCCAAGTTGCTGCTCAGCCGCAACAAAGGACAAAAAATAACATCACGCCAATATATTAGGAGTTCTAAGCTCTACAAGCCCAAGGAACCTAGATCCTTGTTTCTCCACCAACCAACTAGCATATTATGGCCTCCAAATTGACCTACAAAGTAAAAAACAACTCAAACAATACTATAGCTCAAGGCTTTAAACAATACAAAGTAAAAAACAACACAAGGCTTGCCCAATAGCTCAAGGCTTTAAATAAGAACAAGGTATCAACTAAAATGAGATATTTAGTCCAGCAATAAAAATATTAAACAATTGTATTCTTCTCAATTGCGTCATTTACGAGAAACTGGCTAATCAACTAGCTTGACTTCTCCGACACCTTTCTTCATGAAAACCTTGCTAAGACAGTGCATGCATCCCAAGGTTTCACGGATTAGCAATTCTCTAATCATGCTTGCAACCTTAAATGGAAATCTGCAATCTCTGCCAAGCTCCTCGCCCATGGTTTGCTACGGTCACTAGATGTAATAATCTGAATTTTTTTGAAATGATTTTTTTTTAAATAAAAAATCTGAATTTCAACGCTGTCCCTTGCTGAAGAGGAGAGAGGGAAGAGAGATAAGGTTGTTCAGGGCTTTCCTTCCTTCAATTTTTATTAGAAATTTCTTCTATTTATTGTAAGTAACTCAAATATTATTTTAGTTTTCAATAATTTTGATTATTAAATAGATTTTCTTATATTGAATAGAATTGATTATTTTCCACTGTATTTTGATTGTGGCATTTGCATAAGCAAGAAAGGCTGATTGTTAACATTATAAAATGGTTTGACTATTAAAATATAATACCCTGCGCAGGAGGGTGGGCCGATGGGCTTTCCTTCAAAAATGGTTTGTGGTATTATCCCGGTTGTAGCATGTAACATATGACCGATTATGCCGACGGGCAGAGAGTAACGACTCTTTATTGATTTAATGAAATCACATGTAATGATAATTGATTAATTGGATAAGTAATAATTGATATGATTGATGACCAATTGGAAATTAGTTGGGGTAAAAGATGTTGAAAATATCATGTTAAAGCTAGATGTCCTACCTTATTAAATCATATATTGATGCATGCATATATTGATAGCACTGATGACATTGACAAATACATTAATATCATCGACAGTATTTGATGCAATGATAATGCATAAATAGATGATGCATATGAATAGATAAGATAGATTTCTTTAGTGATTTATAAATGATTTATGCACCATTTTTATCGATTTATTGAATTTTATATAAATTATTGGTTTTTAGATTTATCGTAATATTTCACTACTTTTATGTTGATCATTTTGAGTTTTATTGATAATATTTTATTACTAACTACATTGAATGCTATTGATTATATTAGACATGGTATTTAATATTGATTCTTTAGTCCTTGCATTCAAAGATTTAGTGAGTTTTAAATTATTGTTGGCTTTTGAGCTCATTATATATGATTTAAATGATTTCAGGTCAAGAAAGGGGCCAGAATCATTTGAAGTTAGGTTGACAGAGATCTTCAGGTTTTCTTTAGATTTTGTTATATATTTTATTTTATTCTTTTGTAGTCAGGAGCTTGTGATAGATTAGTGATTGTAGTGATCTCCAAGCTAGTGTAAATGATATATTGGTGAATGAATAGCAAAATATCTTGATGTGTGTGATTTTAGCTGCTTTCACTAGTTATTGTTTATATTAATGATTTATAAAAACTCTGATATATTCTTAAAATGATAAATAAATAATTTTTCTAAATTTGATTCTAGGGCATTAAATTAGGCACTTATAATGCCTAGGCTTCTCGTCTAGTACATCAGACCCTTGTTTTGGCTCTATCAACAACCTAACTGCACTCTCTACCTCCTACCCTATATAGACAACATTTTACTCATTGAAAATACACACACAATCATAATAAGTCTCCTACATAACCTACATGTTCAATTCCACATGAAGAATCTAGCTAATGCATCACACTTTAACATACATCAAAGTGCAGCCAACACCATATAACATTTATCTTAATCAGTCGCAGTACGCCCATGCCATTCTTAACCGCTTAGTTATGATTGACTAAAAGCCTACACTGTCACGACCCGACCCGAGACGAGACGGATCCCGCCCGCGCCGGATCGCGACGGAGGATAATAGCTAACCAGGATCTGGCTTTGGATTAGGTTACTGAACTGATCTTCCAAATTCTTAGCTCAACCGAAGCACACAGAACAACAGAGCTACTAAAAAACATCAAATGCAGCGGAACAAAACATCTATCTTTTCATTTCCTCAAAATAATCATCTACAGAACAGTACATGGCTTTCAACAGAAAGAAAGACAGAACAGGAAAGCCATGACTGTACAAAAATCAAAAGTACAAAAGTACCTAATCTGATCAGACTCTGAAATCTAATCCTGGACTTCCTTGCCCTTCCCAGAACCTGAAAACCACCAGAAAGCAAGGGTGAGCTCAACAGCTCAGCAAAGCAACAAACCACCAATCTAAATCCTCAGAAAACAAAACCAAACTTATCAGACATAAATCAGATCAGAAGTCGGAACAGAATCGGAAATCAAAACTTACGGACAGATATCAAATCACATCAGAGTCGTACAGATCGTATCAGAACAGAACAAATCAACAGAGTCAGAAACAGAAATCAGAATCGTACGGATCATATCATGTCATAATCACAATTTCGTACAGAACAGAACAGATACAGAAAATAGTACAGATACAGATAGCTAAATGCCCTGACACTGACGGAATCTCTACGGATTCCGGCCCCTTATGCCTCCCTTCCCAGACACTGACTGAATCTCATAGGATTCAGGCCCCTTATGTCTCCCTTTGTGCTCACGGCACCAAAACAGATGTGCTTATAGCACCAAAACAGAATTCATCGGATCCGGAACAGAACAGATATCAGATTTCAGATTGAGCTCATTTCAGATTTCCCGTTTCACTAACTGAATCTCATAGGATCCAGGCCCCTTATAACTCCCTTTTTATAGCTTATACACATAGCATTTCAATTCAGAAGAAATACGGACAATTCAGAAATTTCTCAAAAAATCGGGCAGCACAACGGCAGTATACGGAATTTACACAAAAATTCCTGCAAAGAAAATTTACCGAATTCGCACAGAATATAGATATCAACATTTCAGAACATTTATTCTACTACAGATAAATTCCAATTTCACAGAAAAATCCGGTCGACTAAAAACACAGTCGAATCAAAAATACCCGGACGAAAATCTTCAAAATATAGTCAAAACGTGCACACCCGGCACGGCAACGATATACAAAAAGTTACGCGGCAAAAACTGAACCGTTCAAAAGATACGGACGAAAATCATTAACGAAAACGAAATCCGGACAGAAAATACCGCCAAACACGACGGTTCTGAAAATTTAGAAAGTCGGATTGTGCCTTACCTCGTGCACAGCAATTTCCTCAACAGTCTCCTCGGACGAAAACAGCTCGGCGTCGCCCGAAAATCCGCTTTTCCACTTTTTCCTTCGTTTTTCTCTCTCCTCAGCTTTTTCTCTCTCTTCAAAATATCTCATTTCTATATATATCCAGACTGATCGTCCTGGACGATCGAGCTTCGTACCAGACGATCCATGAAGAGAAGAATTCCGTCCAGACGACAAATCACATATCGTCCCTGGCGATGGGTTCACGGGAGAATTTTCGTCCAGACGATCTAATTTTCGTCCCGACGAATTATACAACCAAAACTGATTTTCTGCACAACCTGTACCGATCGTCCCGGACGATCCAACTTCGTCCCGGACGAACCTGGAGCAAAAACTGATATTACAATCTCCCCAACTTAAAAAAAAATGTCGTCCTCGACATTATCCAATCCAACCTCCGTCAAAACAAGTACGGGTACGACCGTCTCATATCAGACTCCTTCTCCCAAGTTGCTTCCCGTGCAGTCCGGTGCTTCCACTGGACTTTAACCATCGGAATCTCTTTATTTCTTAACTTTCGGACGTCGTACGCCAAAATAAGCTCTGGCTCTTCCTTGTACACCAGATTCTCCTGAATCTCAACTTCATCAGCAGACAACTTCTTCCCAGAGTCTGAAACCCACTTCCTCAGAGTGGATACATGAAACACATTATGCACATCAGGCATAGATTCAGAAAGTAATAACTTGTAAGCAGTTTTTCCAATTCTTTCCGAAATCTCAAATGGTCCAACATACCTTGGACTAAGCTTGCTCACCTGACCAAATCTGCTCACACCTTTCATCGGGCTGACTTTGACATACACAAAGTCACCGACCTGAAACTCAACAAATCTGTGCTTCTGATTGTAATACTTCTGCTGACGATCTTGAGCGGCTTTCAATCTTTCTCTTATCAAATTGATCTTCTGAGCAGTTTCATCAGCAAAAGTGGCCCCCAAAGCCTGTCTATCTCCGACCTCCGTCAGAGTCAAAGGAGTACGGCACTTCCTGCCATACAAAGCCTCGTACGGTGCCATACCGATACTAGACTGGAAACTGTTGTTATAAGCAAACTCAATCAGCGGAATATGATCCTCCCAACTTCCGCTAAAGTCCAGAACACAAAGCCTCAACAGATCTTCCAGTACCTGAATCGTCCTCTCAGACTGTCCGTCGGTCTGAGGATGAAAGGCTGTACTGAAATGCAGTTTCGTACCCAAGCCTTGCTGAATGCCTTTCCAAAGTCTGGAAGTAAAACGTCCATCTCGATCAGATACGATCACACGAGGCACACCGTGCAATCTGACTATTTCCTTCACATAAATCTGTGCCAAGCGATCAACTGAATCCGTCTGTCTGATCGGAAGAAAATGGGCTGACTTCGTCAATCGATCTACAACCACCCAAATGGCATCATGACCTTGTCTAGATCGAGGAAAACCCATCGCAAAATCCATCGTTACCTCCTCCCATTTCCACTCAGGGATAGGCAACGACTGCAACAGCCCACCTGGTCGCTGATGCTCTGCCTTCACCAACTGACAGGCTTCGCATCTCGACACAAACTCTGCCACATCTTTCTTCATCCCAGGCCACCAAAACAAAAGCTTCATGTCAGCGTACATCTTACCACTGCCTGGATGAACAGTGTAGCCAGAATGATGAGATTCACTCAGAATCTCCCGCCTCAAATCTCCAGACACAGGTACCCACAACCTGTTCTTACAGAAAATAACACCAGAATCAGAAATTCGAAGTTCAGGAGTCTTACCAGATCCAATCTGTGCAATCAACTTCGAATAACCAAAATCTGACTTCTGGGCTTCTTGAATCCGTGCTTCCAAAGAAGGTTGAATACTCATCTGAGCCAACTCCAAATCACTGGAGGAAATCACCTCCAACTGCAATCTCTCCAAATCACGAACCAGAAAGTCATCACAGGTAAGCTGAATACCTGAGAATCCAGAAGACTTCCTGCTCAGAGCGTCCGCTACCACATTCGCCTTCCCAGGCTGATACTGAATAGTCAAATCGTAGTCCTTGATCAACTCGAGCCACCTCCTCTGTCTCAGATTCAGATCCTTCTGAGTAAAAATATACTTCAGGCTCTTATGATCAGTAAAGATCTCACATCTGACGCCATACAGGTAATGACGCCAAATCTTCAAAGCAAAAACAACTGCAGCTAACTCCAGATCATGCGTCGGGTAATTCTTCTCATGTGGCTTTAACTGTCTCGAAGCATAAGCAATTACCTGACCATGCTGCATCAGGACACAACCCAATCCTTTCAGTGAAGCATCACTGAACACCTGGAAACCCTCCGTACCTGACGGAAGTACCAACACTGGAGCTGAAGTCAAACACTCCTTCAATCTCTGAAAACTCGTCTCACACTCCGGTGTCCAAACAAAAGCTACTGACTTCTGAGTCAGTCTCGTCAGAGGAGTCGAAATCTGTGAAAAACCCTTCACAAATTTTCTGTAATATCCGGCCATACCCAAGAAACTACGTACCTCAAATACCGTAGTCGGCCTTGGCCAATCAGCAACAGCCTGAATCTTCTGGGGATCTACAGAAATGCCTTCTCCGCTAATCACATGCCCCAGAAAAGAAATGCTCTTCAGCCAGAATTCACACTTAGAGAACTTGGCATACAGCTGATGCCTCCTCAAAGTCTCCAACACAATCCCCAAGTGTCTGGCATGATCATCCTCAGATGCAGAATATACCAGAATATCGTCAATGAAGACGATCACAAACTGATCCAAATACTCCCTGAATACACGGTTCATTAGATCCATGAAAATCGCAGGCGCATTGGTTACCCCAAAAGGCATAACCAAAAACTCGTAGTGCCCGTACCGAGTACTGAAAGCAGTCTTCACCACATCAGTTTCCTTCACCTTCACCTGATAGTATCCGGATCACAAATCAATCTTCGAAAATACCGAAGATCCGGAAAGTTGATCAAACAAGTCGTCAATCCGAGGCAAAGGGTACTTGTTCTTGATCGTGACCTTGTTCAAATCTCTGTAATCAATACACATACGGAGTGTACCGTCCTTCTTCTTCACAAACAGAACAGGTGCTCCCCAGGGCGAAACACTAGGACGTACAAACCCTCTGTCAACCAACTCCTGAAGCTGAACTTTCAACTCAGAAAGTTCTTTCGGTGCCATCCTGTACGGAGCTTTCGATATCGGAGCGGTACCCGGAAAAACATCGATAGAGAACTCCACATCTCTATCCGGAGGTAAACCAACCAACTCCTCAGGAAAAACATCAGCAAACTCCCGTACCACAGGGATCTCAGAAACAGAACCAACCTCCAGGTTCAGATCCCGCACCGAAGCCAAAAATACTGGGCATCCTTTCTTCCACATTCTGCTCACCTCCAACGCAGAAATCAGACTGGAGAGAACACCTCGTAATCCCTGAAATACAACTCTCTCTCCAGCCATAAGCAAACTCACTTGCTTCTTCAGACAGTCTATCTGGGCCTCATACTGACTCAGCCAATCCATGCCCAGAATCACATCATATGACGAAATCGGCAATCGAATCAAACTAGACTTCCACTTCCTGCCAGAAATCTCGATTTCACACAAACAAAACTGTCGAGCAATCAATGGATTCCCAGCCGGTAAAATCACAGATAAAGAAACCGGTAAAACCATCGAATCCAAATGTAAAATCTCAAAACAATGCTCGGACAGAAAAGAATGACTCGCTCCAGAGTCAAACAAAACACGACAGGGCTGATCAGAAATGTAAACCGTACCTGTCACAACATCGGGAGCATCTCGAGCCTCCTGCTGACTCAGACTGTAAACTCGTGGCTGAACTGGAACAGGAGCTGAAGCAACAGAACTACTCTGCTCCCTCTGAATCGTAGGCGGTCTCCGTGGTGCAGAACTAGAACCACCACCTCTACCAGCAAATCCCTCAGGGCGAGGAGGAACAGTCCTCGGTCTTCCTGCTGCTGAACCAACAGGTCTGACAAAGCCCTCAGATCGCTGCTCAGAACGCTGATCAAATCCCATCTGCGGACATTCTGCAATCCTATGTCCCGGCTGACCACATCTGAAACAAAGACCAGCTATCCTGTAGCACTGGCCATGGTGTCGTCGTCCACAACTCTGGCACACAGGTGCCGTACTGACAGATCCAGAACTAGTCGTACTGGTAGCAGTACCAGACGATCCTCCGCTCTTCCTGGAATCTCCAGATCCAGATCCAGGAACAAATCTCCTCTTCCCAGAGGAACCACTGCCAGATGTCTCTCCTCCAAACCTCTTCCTACTCGCAGTCCACCGCTGCTGAGTAGCCGTCATGTCATTCTCAATCAGACGAGCTCGCTCCACAAGCTCAGAGAAATCAGTAATCCGGAACGGTATCAGAGGCTGCCTCAAAGTGTCTCGTAAGCCTCTCAGAAATCTGTAGCACCTCTCAGCAGACGTGCTAACCAGCTGCGGAGCGTACCTGGCTAATGCAGTAAACTCAGCCTCGTACTGCATCACCGTCTTGCTCCCCTGAACAAGTCTCAGAAAATTCTCCTGCATCTGCTGTCGTGCAGAAGGGGGAACAAACCAGTCCCGAAATACTTCAGTGAACTCCTCCCAAGTGATCAAAGAGTTCAATCTGCCTTGAAATCTGGCTGCCTGCTGGCCGTCCCACCAGTGCTCAGCCTCTCCGTCCAACAGAAAAACAGCTAACGGAACTTTCCTGTCTGCAGGACACTGCATCCCGTCAAAAGTCTTCTCCAATCTCCTCAGCCACTCCTCGGCTGCTCTGGGCTCAACAGCGCCCTCAAACCTCGGAGGTTTCAACCTCAGAAATAACTGCAAATGTCGATCAATGTCCTCAGATCTAACAGTCGAAGCTCTGCTCTGAGTCTCGCTCATCATCTGAGCAACAAGTGAAGCAAACTGTGAAAGCGTATCAGCACCGACCACTGGGGCTGTACTCCCCACTGGTGCCGCCTGATCGTCACTCTGACCGTCTGTCATGTCTGGGTCTGGCTGATCCATACAGAAAAATCCAGAAAATCCGGAAAACTATCACAAAACAACACAAAATAACACAATAAAAAGCCAAACGACTCAAAACTACCTCCCAGACAGACTCACTGATCACTTCCTAGAGCTCTGTTTTACAATCCAACCTGTTTCCAAAACCAGTGCTCTGATACCAAAAAAGCTTGTCACGACCCGACCCGAGACGAGACGGATCCCGCCCGCGCCGGATCGCGACGGAGGATAATAGCTAACCAGGATCTGGCTTTGGATTAGGTTACTGAACTGATCTTCCAAATTCTTAGCTCAACCGAAGCACACAGAACAACAGAGCTACTAAAAAACATCAAATGCAGCGGAACAAAACATCTATCTTTTCATTTCCTCAAAATAATCATCTACAGAACAGTACATGGCTTTCAACAGAAAGAAAGACAGAACAGGAAAGCCATGACTGTACAAAAATCAAAAGTACAAAAGTACCTAATCTGATCAGACTCTGAAATCTAATCCTGGACTTCCTTGCCCTTCCCAGAACCTGAAAACCACCAGAAAGCAAGGGTGAGCTCAACAGCTCAGCAAAGCAACAAACCACCAATCTAAATCCTCAGAAAACAAAACCAAACTTATCAGACATAAATCAGATCAGAAGTCGGAACAGAATCGGAAATCAAAACTTACGGACAGATATCAAATCACATCAGAGTCGTACAGATCGTATCAGAACAGAACAAATCAACAGAGTCAGAAACAGAAATCAGAATCGTACGGATCATATCATGTCATAATCACAATTTCGTACAGAACAGAACAGATACAGAAAATAGTACAGATACAGATAGCTAAATGCCCTGACACTGACGGAATCTCTACGGATTCCGGCCCCTTATGCCTCCCTTCCCAGACACTGACTGAATCTCATAGGATTCAGGCCCCTTATGTCTCCCTTTGTGCTCACGGCACCAAAACAGATGTGCTTATAGCACCAAAACAGAATTCATCGGATCCGGAACAGAACAGATATCAGATTTCAGATTGAGCTCATTTCAGATTTCCCGTTTCACTAACTGAATCTCATAGGATCCAGGCCCCTTATAACTCCCTTTTTATAGCTTATACACATAGCATTTCAATTCAGAAGAAATACGGACAATTCAGAAATTTCTCAAAAAATCGGGCAGCACAACGGCAGTATACGGAATTTACACAAAAATTCCTGCAAAGAAAATTTACCGAATTCGCACAGAATATAGATATCAACATTTCAGAACATTTATTCTACTACACAGATAAATTCCAATTTCACAGAAAAATCCGGTCGACTAAAAACACAGTCGAATCAAAAATACCCGGACGAAAATCTTCAAAATATAGTCAAAACGTGCACACCCGGCACGGCAACGATATACAAAAAGTTACGCGGCAAAAACTGAACCGTTCAAAAGATACGGACGAAAATCATTAACGAAAACAAAATCCGGACAGAAAATACCGCCAAACACGACGGTTCTGAAAATTTAGAAAGTCGGATTGTGCCTTACCTCGTGCACAGCAATTTCCTCAACAGTCTCCTCGGACGAAAACAGCTCGGCGTCGCCCGAAAATCCGCTTTTCCACTTTTTCCTTCGTTTTTCTCTCTCCTCAGCTTTTTCTCTCTCTTCAAAATATCTCATTTCTATATATATCCAGACTGATCGTCCTGGACGATCGAGCTTCGTACCAGACGATCCATGAAGAGAAGAATTCCGTCCAGACGACAAATCACATATCGTCCCTGGCGATGGGTTCACGGGAGAATTTTCGTCCAGACGATCTAATTTTCGTCCCGACGAATTATACAACCAAAACTGATTTTCTGCACAACCTGTACCGATCGTCCCGGACGATCCAACTTCGTCCCGGACGAACCTGGAGCAAAAACTGATATTACATACACAAACGCATATCCCCTTAAAAATAACTCACACAGCTGACCAACTGATCTATTTTTCTAAACCCAACCTCTATCGTCATCTTGCAAGATCCCTTCAGCACCTTACCATAACTCACCCAGACATAACCAAAATACAATTAACCGTGCATGCCAACATATGAACAAACCTCTTCAAAACCATTTCCAATTTCTCAAACAGGTTACACTACCGGAAAGTTATTATTCATAATGGCCTACCAATCCATCGAGACAATCTTTCCCTATGAGCACATACAAATTCAGATTTGACTGGTGCAAATCACCCACTAGCTATCGCGCCTTCTTCGATTAAACTTTAATATCCATCTATGCCAAAACACAATTCGCAATCACCCGCTCCTTGTTTGATGCCGAGTATTGTTCCTTTGTAACACCTACCACAAATATTATGTGCCTCAAGCATCTCCTACAATAGTTCAGTATCACCCTTAGCTCCCTAACCATATCTACTGGAGCAATCAGAACATGACCAAATTCTGACCCAAATGAAGAAGCATCTGGATTGAGATTTTGCATTACAAGACCCAAACTGAACCCAACCTATTGATATGCCTAGTCATGCAATCACGGCAATGAAACGCATGGCTAGAAATTCATTTATTCTTTTGTGAGACGTCAAACATACCTGTGCATGAACTGATTTATAATGATCAGTCTTGTGTCTTACGTTCTCCTTATGCACGTTATCATCCATGTCCACACCTAGAAGAAGCAAAATACTCTTGCTACCTGCTTTATCAATCACATAAAACATTATCAGTGGTTAATGACTTTATTCAGTAAAAAGAAAGGCAAAATATGAAACCAAGAATGCTTGTAAAAGAGGGCTCTCTATGGAAAAATTAGAATAATTATAATACAGTCCAGATTAAACAATCCGCACTGAAAAATAATAGTATCATATGCTGCATATTTAATGATTTGCGTAACAAGCATGACTTTAAAATCTTCCTTACAGTAAATATCAGGCGTGTATTTTCAATTGCCTCTGGCATCAAATTTTTGTTCCCTTCAATACTCCTCTTTAAAATCTTATAACTAACCTCGTGCCCCTTTATAAAATATATATCGGATAAGTTTCTATCCTTTATAAATATATATATTCTTATTTTATTAAAATTTATATCCTTATCTTGATTTCCCACATAACCAATCTCACCACCTTTGCTCTTTCATTGCCTCCCAGTACCAGTGCTATAGACCTTGAGCTCCCCACCTCTCTCATCCAAGCCACAAGATTAACTAGAAATTTTCTAAGCTCTCGTCATTCTTATCCCCACTAAGGCAACAAAAACAACCTCGATTTCAATTTTGCTGAGATGAAACTCGAAATAAAATTGCTAACCAATATTGATTTCCATTGATTACACATTATATGGGCCCTCTTACCAAAAGATAACTCTTTTTATACCCCCAGCTAACATATTGTCTGGCACTTGCTACCAAAAGAAAACTTCTCGACTCTCATTAGGGATCCATGCACCTTCTTAAGGACAATTGAAATGAAATGCTTCAAGCATCTGTATTTATGTTTAACTCACAAGTTTTACAGGGTAAGATCTAAGCAAGAGAAGTATCTGGTTCAATGAGATTAACTAAAGAAGTGCTTCAAGGCTATTTTTTTCCTGAAAAAGGCCATGGAAGGGGCGGTAAGATGAACAAATATCATATGATGCAAAAGCATGACAATTAATACAAAAAATAGTGCTTGTCCTTTAAGCTCTCATGCCAACTATTGATGTATCATCCGTAGTTTTTGATGAAATGCAGGGATATCGTTAAAACAGAACTTCAAAAGTAATTTGCGTGTAAGTATCCTTCTAACATTAGAAAAGAAATCCTATAAAACCCTTCTTCAGTTTGAGAGTCTGTTGGAAAGGAAGAAAATGATATGGGTTTCTTTAATCAAATATTTGCCAAACAATGGATGGAATAATTATTTTCATATCTCTGGATTCTAATCCATATGCATAGCAGGTCTAGCAGCATAGATTAGTTTTAATCCTTTATACAACACTCAACAAGAATGAATGAAAAATGAAAACTTATAAAGCTACCACAAATAGTTAAGATAAGACTACTGATCATGACATTCTCTAGTTGTAGCCAAGAAGCTTATATAATAATCTCAAATTGGAAATTGGAAACTAGGCCAGTTGCCTTAAAGCTTTGAGTTGGGAGGAAATCAACAAAGACAAAATCCTTGCAGACAAATTCAAATAAAGAGAGAGGGATAGAGAAGCAAGTAATAATGTGCAAGTGCTGGTGGATTAGGGGTTTTATTTAGAAGATACGTGGATAACATAAGAATTAGAACGAGCTCCACCATCGTGATGAATGGTTGACCTTTTCTCAGGAATTAAAATGGGATGAAAAAAGACAAGAATGAGCACATAAAAAATAACAAAAAATACAATGAATATTGCATGGCATATTTAAATAACCATATTCCACTTCTCATGACCTTGAATTAACAAGAATTATTTACCTGCCATGTCATCAGAATTTAAAGTATGGTTAACGGTAAAAAGGCTATCTCTGCTCATAATTATGAAGCTCAAACATGTAATTGCAATCAGTCTTTTAAATTCAGGTTGAGAATATGGTCATAGCGCATTACAGAAAGAAATAATTTACTCAGCTTAATATATGCTATTATTAGGGAACAAACTTTCTGGCAAGCCAGGGATTGATATTAAAATAGGCGCCTATAAATGCCAACCCCACACTCCCAAAAAACAAAAAGAACAAATAACTTCTACTGCTAGACAAACACAAATAGAAGGAATTCACAATGGGATATAGAAGATAAGCAAGAATAGCATTTTGATACAGCAGGAGAAGTAGGAGCTATGGGAGCGGTAGGAGAGCTGGGCGACATGAACCAACTTACCAACCCAGCGAGCCAATTTAGCAGGAGCCAAACTAGCCAAGGGCTGGCAAAAGTAGGAGGAAAGCCAGGGGGAAATTCGACACGCTTTGTGGGGCCCAAGAGAGGTAATTAATTCAGGAAAGCTTTAATACAATTGGAAGAGAATTAATTAGGAAAATAAATCAAATTTGAATTTAAATATGAGAGAAAATTATTTAGGAAAAGGGGTCTGATTTGGGAGGGAATTAGGAGAGCTTATTTAATGCTAACTATAGGGTGATTTTAGATTATGCTTGATTTTGCTGAACTAGTTTTGTTTAGGTTGAGTGGGCTCTAACCAACGGCTAGGGATTTGGGAGAGCCGGATTTTCTTCTCCAATTGAAGATTCAACTGTATCTTGTTATTTCTTTCATATATCTTGCACTAAAAAAAGAGTTCTTACGTGTTTTGCTTCCTAAATTTCTTGTTTATTTTCTGATTTTGCTAAAATTGCATCCATTTCGTATCAAATTAGTATCAGAGCGAGGTTTTAGAGAGATGACAACAAATAAGGTGGATGAGTTGGAAGGCAAAGTGGAGCAAATCAAATTTCAGATGGAGAAAAGTTCTCAACCATGGAAGGAATGTTTTCAACCATTTAAGGAAGGATTACAATCATGGAGAGTCGATTGGGAGGGATGGAGGAAAAGAAGTTGAAGCTTATTGAGATGCAATCCAAAACTTCACCGACAATTCTGATTACTAACCCGAACCAAGATTGCACTGGGATTCCCTTGACCAAAACTAAGGGAAAGGAGATTGGAAGGGAGAAGTTCAACGATGATAGTTTCTTTCATCAAGAGCCACCTTTTAAGGCTTCAATAAGGTGTGAATCAGGGTTTCTAGATTGGGGTGGGGTGGGGGCAGCAAAGAGGAAATTTTTTGGTGGAGGTGGTAGGATGGCCAACCACTATGGGATGCATTTCGGGCAATGGGAGTGGGCCATCAAAGGAGGGGATCAAGAGCCGCCTCCTAGGGGTCCGATAAGGGACGTAATAGGGTTTTCAGATGGGGGGACAAAAGGAAGGGAGTTTTGTGGTGAAGGTGGTGGGGTGACCAACCATTATGGGAGGTCATTTGGGCAAGGGGAGTGGACGACCAGAGGAGGGGGGGTGGGCCGAACCATGTGGGTCAGATCATGTGACGCAGAGGGAAAAAAGGTGGGATTCCTACCCTTGATACACGGGGGAAACATGCAAAGATTACGACAACCATTGCACTGGAGGAGGAAGAAGCTATTGGGGCAGTGGCAATCCCAGGGACACTACATATTAGTCTTGATGTGAAGCAAGCTGAATATCTTACGGCAAGAGCTGCACCTATTCATCCCGATTCTCAAGAATCTAGTTCATATGGTGGAAGAATGGATGTAGATCCACATGCTTTACCCACTCTTGGCAGTCCTCGGTATGGCACACCATAATCAACTTCAATTTTAGGAGCTCCAAGGCGGAATATTGATGATCTCAACTATACTTAAGGGTCAAATGTTGCTTATGGCATAAGTTTACCCCGAGGGTGTGATTATATGTCAAAGGCCTTCTTGGTTATGCTGGAACTGACTACCAAGGAAGCATTATTCAACGTGACCACTAAATCTTAGAGTCCCAACAATTCATGAACTACCTGGATAATTCATGACATTTATGTAGTCCAACAATATTAAAGAGCTCTTTTACAGTTTCCGTCGAGATGATGTCCCAACCGATTCTATTATGCATAAGTGCATCGTATATCTTGTTCTCCTTTACAAAAAGCTGTCAATTCATTCTCAGCATCATGGGTTTGTTATTCAGAAAGTACTTATCAAGTGAAAGGATTTATTAGAGCACGAATCCACATGAGAACCTTACAAGTGTATCCCAGTATTTTTATATATTTTTTTTTATAAATATTTGTCTCACCCCACCACCTCTCTCGCTTGTTGCTTAGTCAAGATGAAATTGAAGGAGGAGAAGAAGAGGAAAGAGAGATAAAGGTCTTTGGGTTGTATTTGCACGCCGTTTATTTTACGATATTTGTTATATATGTTATAAGTGATTAATCTCTAACTCCTGTTTTTCATGGCTTTAATTTCTATGGATTTCATATCTTTAAAATCTGCAAAAAATGCACTATCTCCTGATCTAGTAAGCTCATTGTTTAATTTTTGATATATTATAGATTTGATCATGTTATATATGTTATAAGTGATTAATCTCTAACTCCTGTTTTTCATGGCTTTAATTTCTATGGATTTCATATCTTTAAAATCTGCAAAAAATGCACTATCTCCTGATCTAGTAAGCTCATTGTTTAATTTTTTATATATTATAGATTTGATCATTCTGAACTATTTGATATGATTTTATTGCATATTCATCAATTAAATTTATGTATATAGATTTTTTTTTGAATGAGTAGTGAAAAAGTATATTGAAAATGAAATGTTCTGATATGAGTGATATGTACTGGGATACAATACTGATACTTGAGTAGTGAAAAAGTATACTGGGAAATGCTAGATGACATTTGTCTTTTTCAGAAGATAGTTGGTATAAGACAAAAGGCATCGATCTTGGTAGCAATAGCATATTCCTATTTGATAAACATAGTGAGTGCAATTAACCTAACATAAGCATTGTTGAAAGCTTTTGAATATATGCCATCTAGCTATCAGACTTTATTAGGACGCAGTTAATATATAAGAAAGAAAGACTTCTTCATGGCTGCATGGCAGCTATGAAATATGGACACAAACGGGAATGAAGCAAACACTATCCAGACATATGAGAAATAAAGTGTTTAAAAAATAGGGCATTTTGTTATACCAGGGTGCTAAAAATATATGATGCACGTGCATGTCCATGATAACAATTAACAAAAATATATGATGTGCGTGCATGACCATGATAACAATTAACAAAAATAGATGTATAAATGTATAATAGTGACTAATAGTAGATACACTAGATTATCTAGGGACTAGGCACGTACACATTCTGTAGTTTAATCATAAATGGAAGAAAATAAAAAATAATTGTCCCGTAAACATCACAGATACATTCTTTACTACCATGCATATCAAATTTCTCTAAATTTCAAATACATTACTGTATTTTTCAAAATTTTTAATAGAATATTTCTTTGTCACATACATACAGAATCCAAATGTTCTTTCAGAAATTTTCCCCAATACATTAAAGAATGTCAGATATTGAGCATTGGAGAACTTAAAATATGAGCGCCCAAAAAGTATCCAATATAGATATCCCACGCCTTCAAAAGTATCCATTCCTCATGGACAAAAAGAAAAGGAGATGGGCTTTTAAATATTTGAATAATTGTAAAATATTATAAATAGTAAGACAGTAGAATAAATATGTACATTTGAAGTAATGCAAAAGTAAGAAAATAGATGACAGAGGAAAGGATACAACACAAACTTTAAAGTGAAAATTGAATGTGAAATAGAAAAGTTGCAAAAATGCATGAAAAAACCTACATTGAGATCTAATTGTTCAACTTAACATGATCACATCATATTCATTACTGGCCATCAGACTAAGGAAACAAACCAAATTAAAAGCAATCAAAGTTTTCATTTAAGGGATACAAACTTAAGGAAAATTTGAATATGAAATAGAAAATTTGTCAAAATTCATGGAAAATTTTATATCTTATGGTCAACTTATCATCACGTCACGTCCATTCCCGACCATCATATGAAGGAAAAAATTCAAGATAAAAATTACGAGAAAAAAAGGCTAGAGATAGATTTCCTTGATCAATCATCATTTCAATGATCATCATTAACCTTATACTAAGTATTTGGGGTCTGAATTAAACCAACTCTACACAAACCTTTTTGTACAACTTCTATTCATATTACCTTTGATCTACCAATTTTCTACATATACTTTGATGTTCATTTTATTTACCAATCTTATCAATGTGTTTTAAAACATTCATTATAAATATCCAAAATATTTAAGTTTATCTTCAACCATCTAATATTCATTTGATGCAATTCCCATCATTCCAATCAAATATTATGAAATGTGATACACTTCGTTACAATACTATTGAAGTGTACCCAAATCCAGCAAGCCTCTTTATTGGTGGGCAGGAAAGTGTTGATGACTAAGCATGACAGATTATCACCAAGTTTATCATAATTATTAAATCTTCGCTAGTTTTTCAATTAAAACCAATCTTGAATAGACCATTTAGTGTATAAATATTCCTTAGAAATCTTCAATTGCATGTCTAAGTCCAACTTACACAGACGTTTTAAAGGATTCCATCTGTATGCATATGTTGAATCGAAATTTGTCTGTCGGTGTATCGGTGTACCTAGACCATACTTCCAGGGCTTACAATATTTCAGTATGTGATAGTAAACAGGAGGAAAAAAAAAAAAAAAAGAGATAGAGTGAAAAGATATATATATATATATATATATATATATATAGAGAGAGAGAGAGAGAGAGAGAGAGAGAGAGAGAGAGAGAGAGAGAGATTCAAAGTATTCTAAGTCTTATTTTTCTTAATTTTACTATGACCCTTTATCACATGGAAAGGTAAGAGTAGAAATGCATATATAGATTACTATTTCATCACAAACTTTCGTACAAGATACATTAGGAAAATAACTAGTACATGGTAATTCTATGGCCCCTGCAGTCATGAGAAGTTTTTATGTAACATTGACTACTTTCTATCGCAGCAATAACAATAAATGAAAAAAATGGACCAGGGTTTTAAACAAGCTACACTCAATTCACACAAAGTACCCGGGACACTTTTGAGAAAGAATCCAACTCTGGAGCAACCTCTACAACAATTCACAGCTGCCTGAAATGTTTCCTATGCAAATAAGAACTCTAATGCACCCATCTATTGTTAACAACGAAAGTTGTACTTACAAATGCCTTCCAAGCATCTTCGCCTTTATCGCATGCGCAAACAAGGTCAATTCCAAGTTTTAATCCAATTTCCAAAACGTTCATCTTATCGCTTCATAGATTCAAGAATAAGAAAATGAGTATGAGGTTAAACTGAAAAGTAAGTACATCGGTCAATCCAGTATCGATCGGATCAATAAGGCAGATGATAAAGCAAAGCCAAGAAAGGGGCAAAATATCTGCTAGTCAATAAAAATCAAAACTATAAGTTTATAAAATAGCAGAACATCGCCCTCCTTAGGGAAAGCAAGTCGAAATCACATAGAGAGAGAGAGAGAGAGAGAGAGAGAGACTAAAGCTCCTGAAAATCCAAATACGAAACACAAAACCGCTCACCTCTGATAGCTATTCCAGAGAGAAAGGAGTGAGGAATCTCTCTCTTTCTCTCTTCTGATCGGCGCACCCCCGCTATTGTTCTCGCAGTTGATTTTCCCCTTTTTACTCGATTCTTTCTAGATTTTCTTCGTCAAATATTGCCATTCTCTCCCAACTTGTGAGATTTTTGAAATTCACATCAAACATTCAACCAAAAGACGAAAGTAGATTCAACCACACTTAACCCTCAAGAATTTTGCCAAGTGTATGATTCAAATTTATCCTCCAGAAAGAACCGAGGATAAGATGCTGAGTAGAATCCCTCCCTCAGTACAGTAAAACGCGCGAAGAGCGTTCAGGTAGAAGTAGCGGGATGACTCGATCGATAGGGTCACAAGACTGGGGAAGAAGATGCCGTTTGGGTTTGGATTACATTTTAAGGGCTGTTCGGCTGCAAGTAGGATGATCGGATAAGTAGCACTTCATATGTAGGAATAAATTATGAAAAATTATTTAATAAGATAAATATTAAATTTAATGAAATTATAATAATTTATTGGATTATTTAATTCAGAATTTAAAATAGTTATAAGATTATAATATTTTATTTTATTGACTTAACCTATATAATTCCTAATTAAACTAACTAAACTATAATTAAGACAATATCCTAATTAATTCTTATTTAACAATTTAGTTATCTCATTAAATACAATGATTTCTATTTTATCAATTAACCCCATAAATAATTTTTTTGTGTCTTGGAATAATTTGCGGTGGTAGAGAAGTATAAAGTTTAACGTATTAGTTTTGTACGAAGATCCAGCAAACAAACAAATAAAAGATAATGTGTGGCATTCATAAGAGACACCAGAGTTTTTACGTTGAAACCCCTGAAAATGGGGGGAAATCACGGGGTCTAACCCAGTTTAAATGAATCACTATTATTTGCAATCGATTACAAATGAGGCCCTTCCTTGGGGGAATGGCCTTGGGTTGATGTAGTAAATGTACATCATATTACATAGTGGGATTGGAAGAATTAGTATTGAAATATTAATTTAGTCGGCATAACCATAGTCGGCGGGCGACGTAGGTCAAAAAGAGCGTAGTCTGGTGACGGTGGTCCGAAGGATCGTTGTCTGGCGAGGGAGGTCGGAAGGACTGTAGCCGGTGGAAGACTGTGGTCAGAAAGATCGTTGTCTAGCGAGGGAGGTTGGAAGAACCATAGTCGGTGGGAGATAGTGGCCAGAAAGATCATTGTCTAGCGATGGATGTCAGAAGGATCGTAGTAGGCGACGAAGGTCAGAAGGACCGCAATCAGCAAGAGATAGTGGTTAGAAAGACCGTTGTCTGGCAATGAAGGTCGGAAAGGACTGTAGCAGACGACGGAGGTCGGAATGACCATAATCAGAAGGAGATAGGGGTCAAAAAGATTGTTGTTTGACGATGGAGGTTAGAAGGATCGTAGTCGACATGAGATAGGGGTCAGAAAGATCGTTATATGGAGATGGAAGTCTGAAGGACCATAATATGCGACGGAGGTCGGAATGACCATAGTTGATAGGAGATAGGGGTCAGAAAGACCTTTATATGGCGATGGAGGTTAAAAGGACCGTATTGTACGACGGAGGTTGGAAGGACCATAATCGATAGGAGATGGGGGTTAGAAAGACCATTATCTGGCAAAGGAGGTCGGAAGGATCATAGTAGGCGACAGAGGTCGGAATGACCATAGTTGAGAGGAGTGTGGGGGTCCGAAAGACTGTTATTTGGCAAGGGAGGTCGAAATGACTGCAGTAGGCGACAGAGGTCGAAAGGACCGTAGTCGACGAGAGATAGTGATCAGAAAGACTATAGTCATAAGGCAGTGATTTGAGGGAAATTCGGGTGTTATTCGGTAGTCTAGAGTAACTTTGACTTCTGTCATTGGCCCAACGAAAGTTAGGGCCTCAGTCGGTGGTTGAGGAGGAGTGATGAGGCAAGAGTGATCTCCAATCTCTCTCTTGTTCTCTTGCTTGAGGTGTCCTCCCTTTCAAGAGGAAGAAGTGGTATATTTATATATTTTCTAGAGTGACATGACCCATAAATAGGAGGAAGATCAAGGTTAAATGGGGAGTGGTTTGGATGGACAACTGATGTTGAATCCCTTGATCGTGAACTGTTTTCTAGACATTTCAAGTTTTTATTGATGTTAGAATTCAACGATATTGGGCTTGTTTTATTCGTCTCGTCGAGTCATTCGATTCGACTATAAGCATGTCATGTTTGGAAACCGTTTGGTAATCCAGATTGTGGTTTGAACTTTTCAACGGAGCTTCGGGTCCTTGATTTGGACTCATTTGAGCTTGGGTTGAGTCAAATTTGGTGTTGTTGGTTTCGTATTCTTGAGACGTTCAGTTCGACTGTAAGTTTGCTTAAATCGGAGTTCAGATGATCCCAAATTTAATTTTCAAAGTTTGCAACTTGATTTTGCCTTGAGATTCATGCCCGATCAAGATAATTTTTGATGATACATCAAATATCAATTTCTTTAAGTTAATATTAATTATTATGGATAATTCTATTTTGTAATTAATGCATTTCTATCTAATTTATTTAATTAAATATTAACAATATTATATGCACCAAAAATCAATTAATTAAGGTCATAATTAATATAAGATAAATCCATAATAATTATTATTAGTAGTTGGTTAAGTTAACTAAGCATAATAATTTTATTCACAAATAATACTAATTTATTTATTTTAATTAAGTAGCATTAGTTATTTGAGCAATATTGGACTCTATATCCATCATAATGCACATAGTTTAGACAATATATTTTTTAATATTTTTATTTGACCAAATATCCCGAAAGTCTTTTACGGCCAAACTATATTTTGCTATAAACCCAAAGAAGCATAATTTCTAGCTCCTTCACAACATCCTTACATTTTCTCGTATAACCATTATTGATAATTTATTTGTTCTTTCATGTGAGATTTCTTGTTATAATAGGATAAGAAGATTGTGATAATATCATTGAAATTGGCGACGTGGTTTAATCGAATAATGATAGCTATGGTTAGCAATTTTAATGTTTAAATAACTTTATAATATATGATTTAAATGATTTTTAATTATTTTTATGGATTATATTTATTATGAGAAAGAAAATGTATAAAAATGGAGTTCATTTTGATAGATTATGAAAATAAAATCAAATAATTGATTTGATTACATATGCTAGAACATGATTTGATCAATAGCCGAAAAAGAATGATTTAATTAGAAGTTGGAGGCGATATATGTATCATGTTAGCAAACAATAATCCATCATACTAATTCTTAAAAATATTTCTAAGAATTTCTTGCTATTTTTTTGGTATAAATAGTTCTAATTTTGAAAAAAATTGTACTAAAAGTTGCTTTAGAAAATAATTAAAAAATTGTCACAAATGAAGTCATAATCATCTTAATTTAGCATTTTATCCTATTATACTTTCTCAAATGATTTTATCATAGGGCTCAAAAGATTATTTTGTAGATTACATATCAATATTTAGTTAATATAAATTATGTGGAATGATTGGTAGCATTAGAACAAGTTATTATATAATTGATACGATTAAAATAGATTTTATTTGTGAAAATTTAATCATGGAAGGGTATTAAGAATTTCATGAATATTTGATTAATAACATTTACTATAGAATATTTAACATAAAAATATTAAATAATTCATTTATATTTAGGACTGATTTTAAGGTATGATGACAATCTTTTGAAACTTTGCGGTAACGAAGCTTCTCCTTGCTCCGTCGAGCTGTGTCCAGCGAGGCCAGCCACTGTATTAGTCACGTTTGAGGTTTTGCCCGCCTCCATGGCTAGGGGCAATCATCAGGGCTACTCGTGGGCCGTGGCCGCCGGACTTAATGCCGCTCTGGCTGCAGTCTCCGCCAAGCTTTTCGCTTCAGTGGTACAACTACTTAACCTCTACCCTCTCCTCCATTCTTCTGCCTCCTTCCAAATACTTTGCGCGATTATTCGCCACAGTCTACTTATCGGATCCTCCAGCCAGTTCTCCCATCACTTTAAACCTATGATTTAATTAATTTTTTTTCTGGCCTGATTTGGCTCGCTTTGATCAGGAGACGACTTTTGCTTTCATTTCCTTTGATCATATCCACTCTTCTTATCAGACAAGTGTACCAGATATCGATGTAAGAAGGGTGAGGAGTTGCGAGAAACCCTAATTGTGCTAGTAAATCAAGTATGATTGGAGCCTTCTAAGAAAACCTGGCAGAGCTTTCATGCTCAAGTTAGATGAGTCACTGCTGCATATGATGAGTTATTTTTGCTGGGTTGCTTTTTTCTGATTTAAACTGTGGGTAGTTTCTAATTCTGCTTTATTTGTTTAGCTGATAGCTTATCTTGCTATATTGTTCTGTAATTTTCGTAGGGCTCATTTGGTAGCTTGTAGAAGTTTTTGATTTTCTGTTATTTTCAAACATTGGACCTTCACTTTAGAGATCAAAGGCAATATCACTCAGTCAAATAGTTGGTGGTTGTTGATATATGTCTTGGAAAAAAACATATTTTCAATTTCATTCATTTTATGTGTGAAAATTAAATCATCACTTTGAGGCTAGGATGCACGGACACGGACACGGCGACACGGGACACGGCATTTTTTAAAAATATAGGACACGGGTGCGGCGTGGATACGGCATAATAATTTTAAATATAATATATATAAATTAAGGTAATATTATATTAAAAATGGCAAGCAATATTAAATCAAAGTCATGATAACTTGTTTAGCTCATAACATAAAGATGTTTAGTACAAAATGTCTAGTACAACCATAAAAATATAACCAAAAAACCATTTAGTACAACATGAAAGTTCAACTACTCAATAGAGGGAATGATAGAATTAGATTCAGATGTTGGTCTTTGGCCTTCAATATCATCATCATTGAATATCATTGCTTCCAACTCTGGTTCATCTAAAGAAAGATTTGCAATCTCCAATAATCCCATTTCATCAAGGCACTCGAACCCATCTCCAGCAACATCCCACATCTTGTTATCACCTGTCATATAAAGTGGGGTTTTCCTTGATAGAAGATGAAGATTTGTATGCACATAAACTAAATCTTCAGCTCGTTGTGGAGTTATTTTATTCCTTTTCATTGATTGAATAAATGAGTATGTGCTCCAATTTCTCTCACAACAGGAAGAGGATGATACTTGACCATAGATTCAGATGTTGGTAACATGAAGCCATAATGGCTTATCAGTTTCTACAGATTGTTCTTTTGAACCTTCGCCTAATCCACTCCCACCAGCTGTAGAGCTCATTTTGCTTTAAAATGCACTGGTAAAATGGAAATAATAAAGGCATTGATAAGCATTTTATTATACTACTGAGCATGCTATTGCACCACTACAACGAACATGATGTAAATAGAACATTATTGTAAATGCAAACTACTAAGTACTAACAAAAGACTACAAGGCCACCAATGCTACAATGACCATAATAAATTTACTGATACCCTACTCACAACATTTGATGCAAATGAAGAGCAAATTGGATCAACAAATTCATTAATCATTACAAATTAACATTTAATTCAAGCACTTTAGTTGATCATATTTCTTCTTTGATATTACCTCACACTCATTCAAGAATCATTAAAATGACAATTTCACATTTCAATGGTTTTAACGTATTTAGAGGAGTTATTGCAGCAATTAAATTTTATTTACATTTTAGAGGGCAAATTTACAGGTTTTAACATATTTAGAAGCTCTAATAGCGAGAAATATTATTGAAATCACATTTATAATTATTGAAATCAATTTCAAACTAATTCCAAATGAATGAAACGAAAATTAACAATAGCAAGTTTTGTGGTAACCTCCAACGACAAAACAATAACAAATAGGAAAGAGCAAGAGAAATTTCCCCATGTTAAATTGGCTCCTTGAAGACAACAAACATTCAACAGAGGATGCAATGATCAATAAATAACAAAAAAATCATTAATGATGAATCTCAAAATAGTTGCAACAAGTGAACACAAATCCACATGATAAATCCACATCTACAACCTAGGGTTGCAAAAAAAAACAAGAAAAATCTCACAACAATCTACAACCTAGGGTTTGATTTAGGTAAAAAGTAAAAACAATCTACAACCTAGGGTTTGATTTAGGTAAAAACAAGAAAAATCTCACAACAATCTCTTGTGAACACAAATCCACATGATAAATAAGAATAAATTGAGAGAAATGATGAATAAAAAAAAAACAAAATCTAACTTACAGAAAGCCGATGGTTCACTCGACGGAACGCGGACGAATCGCGGGTGCCGCTGCTCGCGGCGACGGTGGGCTGCTCGCAGCGACGACTCGGCTTGAAGGACTGCTCGCGGCGGCGGCGACTCTGCTCGAAGGGCTGCTCGCAGTGAAGTCGCGGAATGGTTTCGCTCCCGTGAAAGCAACAGCGGGCGGGATTAGGGCGAATAGGAAATGAACCGGTTTTAATCCTTATGTTTTTTATTTTATTTTATTTAAAATATGAAATAGCCGGACACGCGTGTCGGACATGCGTGTCCGGCTTAAGTTTTTTTTTTTTAAAGTGGACACACTCAAAACGTGTCGGACACGTGTCCCCGCCGTGTCGGGCGCGTGTCCGTGTCCGACACGTGTCCGACACTGCACTGCCTCTTAAAACGGAGTGTCGGTGCATCATAGCTTTGAGGGTTTCTTGGAGCTCAAACGCAATCTAACCATATCCAACCAAATGATGATTTCTAGTAAATTTTACCTTTTTGTGAAAGATTATTTCTAACTTCAAGAAACTAAATGGGCCCTGAAAATTTACCTGAATCATGATGTCCTTAATGTATAATGACTATTGGTATTTGTAACTTAAAATCTTTTAATGGAACTTTATCTTCGAAGCTTTTTAGAACATGAGTGGCTTATGAACTGTATATTCCTTGTGCAACATTGTGCTGGTTATTATGAGTGTTGCTTTATATAGAATTACAATCCGCTACTGTTGTAGTTTTGTTATGATTATTAAGCTTATACAAACTTTAGAATGCATTCAAAACAGAAACCGAAGATAATTTTATTAGGGAGAATGATTTAACCATCTTTATTCCATTGATTGCCTTTTGGCTTCATATTTGAGGAGGGCCTAATGCAAGGACTGACATTTATGCTCTTCCTGCAGTTTCTTAGATATGGCCTAGTCTTATTCTTCAATGTGACAATGTGGGGTTGCTATATCAATAGCCTTAAAGCGCTTTCATCTCTCCAAGCTACAGTTACAAACTTTGCAACTAACTTCTTATCTTCAGGTGTAGCAGGGTTTTTTCTCTTTCAGGAGTCGCTTCCTTCTCGGGTAAGTTTTGCATCTATATTCATAGGCAAAATGTTCTCTGTGATTAAAAAACAATTTAATTTTCTTGATGGCTCCTTTTTATAGGGGCTGATATTTTATGGCTTCTTTTGGTTCAATCATACTTTTGTTGTATTGTATGAAATAAATCATCATTTTCCCACCCATGATCATAAAGAGATCCAAGGCATGTGGCAAGATTGATTTTGTTTGGCCAAACCAACATCAGATGTATGGTTAGTCGCTTGGGATCCAATAGGTAACGATGACTTATTCAAAATAACAATTTTTGTGTTCTTCTGATAGAGATGCCTTAGTTGGTCTAGAAACAAGCTGAGGAAGAAGACATCTATTATATTGGAATCCACAAATTAGGAAAATGTGTGCTCCTCAATTACCAAACAACACATATTCAATCAATTACAAAATGTCTCGTGTAGTTAAGAGCTCCCAAATCAGAGGCTGAGACATGTCCAATTTACTTAATCATGCCCCATTAGTTATAAAAACACTTAGATGTCTTTTGTTTATCTTGTGATTTTTTTTACCCTTCACTAGGTGGGAAATAATATATGATTGCTTATGAATATCTACTATGATGCTTTGTCTAGCAGAGAGTCTTGAAATAGGAATAAGTATTCCACTTGATTGCTCCTCTTCTTCAAATCTATTTTCCCTTTAATCTATGTTCAACTCAAAGAGTATCAATTTCACATCCCAAGTTAATATTTATAACGGTTGAACTTGGGAAGCCTTGAGAATTAGGACAAATATAATGAGACTGAAGTTGAAAGAATATGTCAAATGGCACAAGATTTTTTATTGGTTCAACTTCTCAATCAAGCCTACACCAACTCTTCTTCAAACATGTTTTTTTTTTTAAATTCTTATTGTAATCCTTTTCATTTTGACGTGTAAAGTGCTAGTTCTTACATCTTTTTATTCAAGGCACAATGAGTAAAACAAGTCTTTTTCTTGGGATTTAAAAAGACCCCTGGCACCATTTATTTTTTTAAAACTCAAGAAGAAAAACCTTTACTTCTCCAAAGATGAAGTCAAGAAGTTGAGATAATTGTGTGAAGATAAGGCTTTACCAATTAACATTGAAAATATAATTCAAATATAGAAGAGAGGCTCTACAGTTTCTAGTGAAACTGGATGATGTGATGTATGAAAGCACGCAATTCATATTTGAAATTCATAGCTCGGAGTACCATCAATTGAACAATTATTTGCTAATTTTTTTATGAAAATTTGAAAATATAAACAATCCATGGCAAATGATGATTTAAGAATTTTCTAAATCGAGTCAAATTGATTTGAATTTACATCATAACAAATTTGATTAAAAATCAAGCATGTTCACAAAACCAACACAAAATATTTATTCCTTGCATTATGTCCGCTTGCGCGTGTATTGTAGATGTGGTTGCGAACATAATGAATAATAATTGTAGCATAGTTTTTACACCCGTCCTTTCTTTGTCTTAATATAATTAGATTTTAGCTTGATGGCCTCATGGGGAATCACTATCACATTTATAAATAAGAGCTCTCTTGGTTTCATTTTCATTCGAAGTTTAGTTCTTTGAGTGAGTTCTTGAGGGTTGCAAATGTTTATGAGAGTTAGTTTTATTCTTGCCCTAGACGAGTTCTCTAAATTTACTATATGTCCCCTTTGAATCCTATTCACTTCATTTTTTCTCATTTTTTTCTTTTTTAATCTCTTTTAATTATTTTGGTTGTTTCAAATTTAGCTTATCATTTTTATTTTTTATTTATGTTCAATTTTTTTATTTTATTATGTGCGGGTCTCTTATCAGTTTAAATTTTGATAGTGTTCATATTTGACACAAATCACCAAGTCCCTGATATGCTACGTAAAGAGGATGATCTCTAGATATCACAATGAATGAATAAAAAAAAGAATAAGAGTTCTTGTGTCAACCATTGGAAAATTGGTATATTTGTGCTTTGTTAGTTCATAAATATCACAATGAAATTCTCTGATTTTGGTTTCTATGAATAATGAAAGAAATAAATCTTTGAGAATACGAATGATGGGTGAGTAAGTCGTTGGTGTTGAAGCTAGGTTTCTTTTCTTTGTTAGATATAAGGGTTTTTGAGAGAAGAGATAATACTGAAGGTTTTATCAAGTTATCTTACTCATTGGATTATTGAAGATGTTAGTGACTCTTCCTATCTTTAACGAGCCCAATTGTTATGCCTGTTTCTGAAAGACAATATGATGGATAAAACGAAATACTTTACTTGGATTTTTTTGTTAGCTTTTAAATGGATAATGTATTGATAAATAGTTTAGGTACATGGATGACATTTTGGGCTGTAAGGTACTTGTTTATAAGAATATCTCCATGGTGATCAATATGATGCCCTGACCATGGTTAATTTTTTGTTGTTAGGACAAGAGATATATGAAATAAATTTGTTAGAGGAGTTGATCAGATGATATGTAGGTTTTTAATCAATGATATCTAAGTTGGAAATGGGCATTTTTGAGACTTCAGAAGTATGGGAAGAGGTTGTAATATCTGAAAATACTAGAGTACAAGTAACTTCTGTAGCTATTTTTTCAGGTGATGCTAGAAAGACTTTTTGTCTTTCTGTACCTTGTAAATGACCCAATTTAGTTATTTCCTTAAAGAACCTAAGAACCATTCACGGCCATTTTAGGTAAGTCTATTCATTTGTCTGATATGTTGTATGAATGTTTTATATCTTTCTTGTTGGATTTAGATTGCATCCCTCGATTCCAAGAAAACTCATGACTAATGGTATATGGATATTATTATTATTGTAAATGGAGAGAGATTTGTTGTTTTGTTTGCAGAAATAAATGAAAGAAATGCAACATTGCAGTGATGAAGGCTACAATAATGGGACCAATTTGTAGGAAGATCCGATGAAGTCTGTAATAATGAGAAAGATTTTAGGCAATGCACGATGAAGACTTCGGTCCTAAAAAAGTAGGAGAAAAGGAAGAGAGTGAAGCAATGAAGGCCTTGTGATTATATTGATGTAATGCTAAAGGTTGCGACTGATACCATTTTAAGAATTAGAGATCAATGGTTGAGTATTTTATTCCAACATATATAGTATTTAATAATTGTATAATCCTTGTAGAGCTTACTTAATAAGAAACATACAAAATCAAAGTACTAATTATATAATAATTACAATAATCTATTGATTGATGAGTAGGTAGAATAATAATTATAATAGTTCACCGATTGATGAGTAAGTTGTAATGATACCACAAATCAATGAGGTGACAATGAAAGGGGAATATGGGGAAATTCTGGAATCCATGAGACCTATGTTGGTTCCTTATCAATCAATTTGGGCGCTCTAATTAAATCAACAACATGATGATTTCCACCTCATCAATTTATTAGTACTTTTTTTATTTCCATTAATTATGTACTAATTTGTTACTTTGTTTTATACTAATAACTGATTGTATTGCATCAATAAATATGTACCTCATGTATCATTTGGAGTAAGAAAGTATTCTACTTTTTTCTTCTTTTATTTGTCTCTTATTTTAATGTTGTATCAAAGTGAGTTTTGGTATTTACTCGAAGCTTCGTTGAACTCACCTAGGCTATTTAGTGTTTGATCTCCTGATGCAAGTTCCGCTCATGATTTTGTCTCATTTGACCTAACTCAAAGTCTTGTATGTTGGTGCATCACTCAACTTTGCACAAAGCATTGTTCAATGTTTCCCTACTGTGTAGAGCCTCACTCGAGCCTTGCAATCTCACATGACCGCTCACAAAGCCTCACTATAGGCTTGTGATTTCCACATTGAAGTCTCGCACGTATGTTCTCACCGGGCACCTTCCAATCCTTGCGCTTATGCAAGGAGTGTTTCAATTCTTCTTTTAACATCGTGAGTTTGCTTCTTGCCATCACTTTGGTCCTCTCTAAAAACTATGAGTATGGTTAAATGTGGAATGGATTTTGAGAAAAGTTTTTTCCCCCCAACGTCACTTTGAATCATGGACCTATCATTCATGGCCATGTCTACAATCATGAAAGCTTATCCTTAAATCTACCTCTTTAGTACACAAATTGAATGAGCAAAACTATTTTTAATGAGCCCACTCAATTATGATGTTCATAAGTGGGAAATGCAAGGATTATCTCATGAGTGTAGTCGTTTCTCCTTATCAAATATTGGCGATAAATTGTTATGTATTTGCTCATTAACACCATGAAAAGTGAAATTGATCAAAATTTTATGTCTTATGTTGTGTCAAAAGAAGCTGGGATGAAATAAAAATGATTTATTCGAGTAATGAAAATACCGCCAAGATACTCGGAATAAAAATTGCCCTTCACGATCTTTTGACAAGGTGATGTATTTGTTATTCAATATTATAATAATCTTAATAGATATTGGCAATGGTTGAATGTCTTTGATGAACTTGATTGAGAGTGCTTAGGAGATGCTATCAAGTATTGAAAATTTATTGTGATATATATGATAGCCAAATTTCTTTTTCGATTAAATAAAAATCTTGATGATGTTTGAGGAAATAATATTTGGAATAAAAATCTGCACAAGAATTTGGGAAATTTTCTTGATGTTTGGAGAGAGGAGTCGAAAGAAAAATATGATGCTAGACAAAGGTAGGAGTGTAAGTGAGTCAAGCTAACTTGTGAATCAGCTCGAGTTTGGCTTGCTTAATGGATCATGTTTCGAGCTCAATGAGCTAACGAGCCAAGATTGAGCCAGCTTGACTCAACTCTTTAACTAACATGTTAGCTCATTTAAAAAATATTAATATAAAATACACTTAAAATATATTAGCATTCAACAGTTTAAGTATAAAATTATTAAAATATCTAAATATGATATCTCACTTCATTATATCTAGTGATTCTTTATTAATTCTCATTTTTTTCTCTCTTTTTTAATCAATGAGCTAAGTTGTTAGCCGACTCAAACTCGTATGAAGCTCAAGTTAGGGTAATTTGAGCTTGGCTCGACTCGTTTACACCCTTAGACCAAGGCACTCAAATTACTCAAAAAAAACTCCACAGTAAGCAGCAAGAACTCCTCAATGAAGAAAAAGCCCTGGTGTGATCATTGCTTGAGGTTTGAACACACAAAATAAATGTGTTGAAAATCATACAATTAGAAGCCACTAAGCCAGGGAAGTGAGTTGTGGCTTCTTAGCTACCAACAGTGAAACTCTGAAGCTAGTTGCCTCCACACTTCCACCATTCAGTCAATGGTAAATGAAAATGCTAAAAATGGTGTTCAATCAACTCCAAACCAGTCCCATGCAAGATACTTCTGATATCAGCATTAGATCATACTCATTCTGACAATTGTTACTTTGTCGAGATAGCTGATTTATGAATACTTCTACTAAGGAACAGCTTTATGCAGGCTGCATAATACTAACTTAACGAAAAAAATTTTTGGGGGAAGGTCAATTATTCAAAAAGAAAACATACAAGTTTATATTTCATTGATGCTGACTGAGTTGAGTCCATAACTAATTGAAAATCCACCTATGGCATTCCTTATTTGTGTGGGGAAACCTTGTCACTTGGAATTACAAAAGCCAGGTGGTTGTTGTTAGTTGTAGTCTTGAAGCAAAATTTAGGATAATGGCTTTTAGAATGTGTGAAGGAATGTGACTCAAAAGATTGTTAGAAGATCTAAATATTCCCAGTAAAGAATCAATGATAATGATATGTGATAATAGTCCCAAAGATCCCGTCTATTATGATTGAATTAAGCATTTTTAAATTGATAGACATTTTATAAAGAAAAAAAATTGATCAAGGTATCATTCAAATACGACGCACTTAGATAAAACCTCAAATAGTTAGTACATATCCCGAATAAAGTCCTTGATCAATCACAATTTGATAAGCTAATTTTCAAGTTAAGAATAATGAACATATTTTCTCAGCTTGAGGGTTACCCTAAAATCATGGGATCTGGTCTAGTTGCAACATTCACTATGTAACAAGTGATACAAAAATCCTTCCTTCTTCACTGTTGAAGAAGAGGAATACTACACATATCTAATGTTTATACCTTATACCAAAAAACAGGGCCTAATCTTCCCAAAGGGATTTTAGAAAATTGGCGTCCACATGCGGGCAAATATACCTAACAATAGGGTCAGATCTTTCCGGTATTCAGGAGATGGTGGTGATTTCTGATACTGGTCGTCGGTGATGATGGTGGTTATCGGTGGCTATAGCTGGTGGTGGTCGTCGGCAGTGATGGTTGGAATATGCAAGACTAGTTATCTCTTCTCCTCTCCCTCCCCCCAAATGTGAAGAATGGGGCCTCCTTATAGGTTTTTGGGAGTTGCATGCTCCGTAAATATGAAGAATATCTAGGAATTAGGAGTGCTTCATCCAACGATCCATATCGTTTTCTTTGATCATAGAGCTTTCATCATGCATTTAAATGCCTTAATGATATCCGAATTAAGTGATCTTGGGCTCGTTGGATTCGTCTCATCAAACCGATCAATTTGACTGTAAGCATGTCATATTCGGAGATAATTTGATTATTCAATTAATGCTTTGAAGCTTTCAAATATGCTTCGGCCCCTTTATTTGGACCCATTTGGGATCTGATTGAATCGATTTTGGTGTCGTTGGGTACGTCTCTTCGAGACCTTTAGTTTGACTGTAAGTTTGTTGAAATTGGCATTCAGATGATCCTGAATTTAATTTTTAAAGTTTTCAATTTGAATATGCCTCGAGATTCAGGCTGGATCAAGAATATTTTTGGTGTTGGAACAGGTATGATGGTAATCTAAATCCAATTTTGACCTTCCAATAAATTGATCTATGCTATCTTTGGGAGCAATTTACCTTAGCGCTTTCTCTGGTCTGTGTTTGACTTTTGCTCTCTTCTTCTTCTCCGCCAAAGCACCCTTGTGCTGTATTCTTTGTGCTTACTAACATCAAATACGAGGAACTTCTTTTTCTTTCATTTAGTCCCCCGTTTGCTTGGCTTAAGTTAGAAAACTCATTGAAAACAAACGTAATTTTACTATATTATATTATTTCGTTGCATGCAGTTAGAAATCAGATTTTGTTTCTAACTCTATAAGACTATAAAAAACTTCAAAACCACCACAATATTATGAATTTATTTTCACTTTGAAAATGTTTGAAAAGAAAATAATCATATCGTAAAACGTGTTTTCTATCTACTGCCAACAGAATGAGCCCTTGCAGCTCATGTAGATTAGATGGACAACAGCTACGCATTTATCTACTTTCTTCTCGGCAAATGCCATCTTGGCCGCTTACTATGTCACTTCTCTAGCCTGCAGTTCTTCCCTGAAACATTTGACCATGGATTTGGCTCTGGCCCATGCGCGAATCTAGAATTTTTTTTTAGTAGGGTCATTATAATAAAACTTAGCTTTATTATCTTAAACAAATTGTAATTTGGAAAAATATTGGTGTTGATTCAAGAATATCTCTGGTATCTTCTTTTAAGAGCGTGACACATTTTTTAATTTCTTCTTCTACATTAATTCTTTTTCATATTTTATTTTTTTTGCAAATGTTTTGACCATATAATTGTTCTTTCATTTTATGGAGCTCAACCATCATTAAAAGCTCTTGGTATTTCAGTGGTTTGCAGGTGCATTTTTTATCATCATTGGGGTTTTTATCCTCAGCAAATCAAATATTGAAAAGAAGCCAAGCCAAGATTAAGAACAGCAGATTCGTAAAACTTGTTTTTTTTTTCTTCTTTACCTTTTAATTTGCTCGTTTTGAAGACAGATAGCATCTGTTAGATTGTGCATTTTATATTGATGACTCATATGGATTTGAATTTTTAATATCGTTTCAAACTAGAGCACATAACTCATTTGTACTTATAATTCGGTCTAGTGGATGTTATGGATTCAAATCCCAAAAATTCTTGAGGCTCAAACTTAGTTGATATTAATTATTTGAGAGATTGTGATAGGCCATTATTGCAGGTTATTGCTCTAACTTTCAAGTCTTGGGAGGCTTGCTTGTTCTTATGAAAAGTGCTTCTGATGTGAGTAAGCAAAGATATATTTTTTCCCTGAAATATGAATGCCTCTTTAAGTTATTGACCTCGTAAAATGTAAAATTTTATTTTATTTAGTTAAAAATGCTTGATTGATTTGTTACTCTTACTTTTTTTTTTCTGGAACAATTGTTACTCTTTTCATGTTCTTATTTGTAATGATGAGAAAACGTGGTCAGAACAAAAAAAGTATATGTTGAAGTAAATACATTTAAAAAAGATGAAACACCAGCACAAAGAGATTTAATTCAAGTCAAATTTATATTCACAAAGGCACAAAATGGAGATCCAAATCTCACTGCAAACTCAGTCCAATAATCAATAAGAGTCAAACACTTTATATAAACATATATTAAGTGTATATCCTACCATGAGAAGTATCGATGTTTAGCTTGGTTTGGTAGGCGAGTACGGTTGGGAACGTCCAACTTGTGCTTGATTACCCTCGAGCGGCAATGCCTTTTAAGTTGGGTCCAATCATGTGAGGGCCAGGAGGTTTCTGGGGTGGGTGTGATGTGAAACATATGCATGGAAACAAGAATTGTTTGGGGATTTTAATATAAGATTGTTAAAGCTTTACTAGTTATAGAATTAATGCTTACCCAAATTAAGTTCTCGGAATTATCAAGTCGAAATTAAGTAAGGCATGTGGTTACAACTAGATTAATGGGACAATATCAAATTGACAACATAAAATTAGATAGTAATGTTATGGAGAGAAAGAATAATCCACAATTAACAAATAGAACTTTTCACCTTGGGTCTCTCACTCACTCTCTTGTTGGTGGCACTTTTAAGGGAGGAAGATTGAGAGCAACCGAGTGATGCCACTAGGAGACAAATGGCGCACAAAGTGTAGTCCGTTGGAGTGGTAGCCGGTGGCGGGTAGTCCATGGGATGACTAGAGAGCATCCAACGTCTTATCCTTTCTTCCTTGATCATCAAAGACGAAGCCATGGTTGTTGTCGGGATCGGCCGTCCATGGATGTGGAGAACTCTCTTCTTGAGCCCTTGAAGAGCAAGGGGAAGGAGGGGGGGCCACGGGTTGGAGAGGGGAGAGGGGCGGGTGAGGCTATGGGGGGAAGAAACTCTAAATCTGAAATTTTATTCAGATTTCCGAAATTGGAGGGCTCTTAATTTCAATTTCAGAAATTTTGAATTTGAAATTAAGTTTAGGAGGGAAGGGGTTAATGGTGCATTAAAGAAAATTAAGAGGGGAGAGAAAGAGGGGGCCGACCATGAAAAAAAAGGGGTGATGTGGCTTTAGGTTTGAGTAGGTGGGGATCACATAGGATTAAATTAATATAATTAAAATTTCGATCTTAATTTTAGAATAAATTATATTAAGTAACTCCCAACTCATATGACAATAGGAGGGAATTGAAATTTGAATTTTAAATCAATTGTAACTCCCATTAATTTACTTTCCAAATTTGCTAGGGCTTGATTAGGAAAGTAATTAGGAAGGGGAAAATTCAAAATCCACAAGGGTGGAATGAGGGGAAGGAGCGCGGCAATGGGGGATCCGGCGGGCTTGTGGGTGGGCCAAGGCCTGCTGGCCGGCGGGTTGAGGAACTACAGGCCGACGGCCTGGGCTGTTCAGGAGGGCCGGTGGTAGGAGCAAGGGAGGAAAGATCTTAGGGAGGATTTCTAGGGATCCAAGGAACAAGAATCCAATTTCCCACAAGTCTCTTCAATCCGAAACTCCGCAACGACGATTTGAACAAGAGAAGGAAGAAAATATAAGGAAAAGAAAACCTAGAGCTCACAAAGAGATCTAGCTTCTTTTACGAACTCACTAAGAGATCGAGGAGGGTGAACTCACAAAGAGAACATAAGTGGCAAATTTTCATTTATCAAAAACTACTATTACATGAGAAAAGGGCCATATAAATAGGCCTCAAAATGACAAAGAAAACAAAAGACTCAAATGCCCCTTGGGCTACAATAGCGACCAAATACCCATAAGGGCAAAAGCGGAAAAACTGAAAAATAAAATAAACTACTAAATAAAATGACTCAAATAAAACTCATGATCGTGACCATCGATCTCCGGCGTCTCCTGATGGTACTTGTGTCGAAATTGCTGACGATGTCCTCATCAGGTTGCCTCTTCTAGATTAACAGAGGATTAGTCACGCCGCCAAGCACCCTTTCGGGGGTGGCAGCGAATAGATACCCTGTTCCCCTAAAAAAAAATCTCCTATGAATTTAGGATTTATCCTCAGTTAAATCTATTGATAATATAAGAAATATGACATTTATACCTTTTAGGAGTATTTTTTGTGCCAAACAGCAGCAGCAGCAACAAGTCTTTATCCTGGGTCGGTTACAATATTTGCACCAATTTCGTCCAAATCTATTAAATCGACACATTGGATGAAATAACCTAAATCATTCTTTTCTCATTTGGATGATCTAGTCCTTAGGTTACCTTGATGGGCCAACTAGGCTTAGAGTTGGCCGAGACTGCTAACGACTACTAACAACAATGGTTGATGGTCACCCTTGGTGGTGGTCTTTGATTGGAAAACATAGGACATCTCTTCTAAGCTCTCAACGTCTAATGGTTCTAAAAACGAAGGCCTATGGGAGAGGAAATTATTGGGTTCGGACAGCGTACACAGCTTATCGTCCATAGACGAATCATGTGCAGCCACGTTATCCAGTACCGAGCATTACCAAGCTTGGTACTGCTCAGTATCGAGTAGGGAGTGATGTGACGCATTTTCATTGGGCTCTGGACAGCGTACGCGGTCCGAACCCAATAATTTCCCCCGTATTTCCAAAAAATATTAGATCCAAATTAAGGGCCACATGAAAACAACAACATAACTTACACATTTTTTTGATGGAAATATTCTTCGCATGAGGATGTCTTTATACCAAAAATGACTCATGGTTTCATGGTCCGTGGCGATCTTATGATTTTGGAAGCTTTGAACTGGTCTACATTGTTTTTTTTTTGAGACAGTTAGGCCATTTAAGGCAAATTCACACACACAACGCATACACATAGACTCGAATTCTAGACCTCTTAGTTGTTGGCTAAGCCTAAGCTCTCAACCAATAGGAAAGAGAGTTGTGTGGTCTACATTGTTATGATGCGAAGGTAAATCTTGACTCTTCTTGTTGAGAGAGGTTCCAAGATGGTCTCATTTGACCCGTAGACCAGTATGGGGCAACGACTGAAAGCAAACACAACAAAATTTAACCCTCATGAAGTGCATGTAGAATATAATAACATGCTTAGATTTGTGTGATTTTGGTGCTATTGGATTTATCTCATCTAACCGTATTGTCTTTATATATATATATATATTCTGAAATTGGAGTCCATATAGCTTATGAAATAAATTTTATAATTTCTGAACTTAATTATTTTCATCCAGAAAATTAGAAAAAATCACATTTAATTGAATTAATTTTACGAATCATATTGGTCAATGATAGCAACTAGGGGTGTAAGTGAGCCAGCTGGCTCAAGCTCGACTTTTTAACGAGCTTGCGAGCCAGGATTATCGAGTTTTGAGCTCGAGAAGAATTTCAAGCTTGTTTGATTATTGAGCTCAAGTTTGATCCAGATGATACTTGGCTCGATTAATTGTCGAATGACTTGTTTAAATGTGGAAGGAGGAAGGTGAACTGGCGGTAGGCGAAGCACGGGTGAATCATGGAAGGAATATGCTCTTGCGAACTTTGGAAGGCCGTGGAAGGATTGCGAGCTGCGCGTGAGCTCGTTTTTAGTGGCATGAGCTGAGCTCGACTTGAGTTTGAACTTAAGATTTGGCTCTCGAATCGAGCTCTAGTTTGACTCTACTCGACTCATTTGCACCCATAATAGCAACTAGCCTTATTTTTAAATTTTCTATATTTTTATATTTGAACATGCATTATCCTATATATTACCGATACAAATCGTCGGTGTCTCCTATAGATATATTGTTTCCCAGTGACATATTTAGGAGTGCCAAAATCAGGTGGCGGGTCGGGTTCGAGTCGAACCCGATATTGACCCGCTATCATTTGACACGACTCAAACCCGACCTGTTTTTACAAATGGTCAAAAATTGCAACTATGACCCGACCTATCGGGTTTCCGGGTTGACCCGATCGGACACAAAAACACGGTGCGAGAAGAGCGCGAATGGCAAAAAATGGTTACCTTGGCGCAACGAGCGAGCTCCCTTCGGACCCTCCCGTCATCGTCGTTACTTCAGATTCTGATTCTTAGTTGTTTTGACTTCCGACCCGACATGAAGGAATGCCGTCGAAGGAGGCGAAGAAGTCTTCTGACCCAGCAACTCCTTCAAAGATAGTTATCTTCGCAACGAGCGAGCGAGCTCAGAAGTCCATACCCTCCTGTCGTCGTCGTTACTTCCGATTCCGATTCCGATCCAACGATGAGTTTTCGTGATTCCTGACCTGATAGGAAGTAAAGTCGTCGAAGGAGGCGAAGAAGTCTTCCGATCCAACAGCTCCCTCCGAAGATGATTACCTTCGCCACAAACGAGCTCCCACCGAAGTCCGGACGAACCAGACCCTCTCGTTGTCGTTACTTCCGATTCCAATCCAACGACAAGCTGTCGTGACTTCCGACCTTACAAGAAGGAACATCGTCAAAGGAGGCGAAGAAGTCTTTTATTGACTAGTTCAAAACTTTACGGCTTGCAGAAGTCAGATTGGTTGAGGCAGGAGTATCAGGTTAGCTCCAGATCAACTTTGAGTTAGCGGGTTGACTTGGACGGTTGGACCCGACCCGATTTTCGTACGGGTTGAAATTTGAAACCCAAACCTGATCTGTTTGCCAAATGGGTTGATCCTAACCCAAAAATTTCGGGTCAGATTCGGATCGGATCTTCGAGTCGTGCCAAATATTAACACATCTAGACATATTCCGAACTAATCTCACAATAGTTTAAGCGTTATCAAGCATCATACTAGCATTATAATAATGATATGATTAACTAAATTAATGTGTAACATCTCTATTAAAGTCGTAAGTTGGTGCACAAATTACATCAACAGCAAGAAGATAGAAGTCATACCAAAACAAGAAAAGAATCTTGTTTATAATTTGAAATTTTAAATTGTATTGGTAAGGCTGATCTCTTTTCAGAAAGCAGTGCAACCAATGTTTATAATATTTAACAAATTATAAAGCATTGTGATAGATCTCCAAAGCTATCTTCAATCTAAAGCAAATGTTAATAGAATATATAATAGGAGCTAGAACCGCGAGTGATATATATTACACAAATCTTACTTGATTTCCAAGTTATGATCAGATAATTGACTAATCTCAGCTTTTAAGCTACATCTTTTTAATACAAAAATTTTAATTTTTATAGTAAAAAAATATTTTAAAAAACAATAAAAAAGCTATCTCAAATGAAACCTAAATATTGAACAAAGTTCAAATGTTAAATGTAAAGTGAGTTTCAATTCAATGCTAGCGACTTGTTAAAGCTGCAGGTTCATCTTTACTTTGGGTGTAAAACCTCAACCGTTAATTTAAATCTGAGTGATCCTGACTAGAATGGTTCTTTCAGGGTTCAACTATGTAGTACATTTTCAGGTTTACAAGAAACCCACGCTGTAGAAGAAATTATTCGTGCGGAGTACCGACAATGAGAACCGTTCGGATTTGCTGCGTATTTATTGAGTATTTGTGCATATTTGCAAATACTCGGTAAATAATTTTCAGTTGTGAATATTACTGAGTATTTTGTGAGTATTCGTGGAGTATTCTGTGAGTATTTGTTAAATTTTTGCTGATTTATTGTGTTTTTATTATGTATTTGTTGATTATTTAAAAATACTCAGCAAATACGCAGCAATCCAGACAATTCTTCCTGTCCAAACTCTGCACAGAATAATTTCTCCGCCGTAGAGTGGACAAGTGAAGGAGCATATATTCGATGAATCTAGCTGCTAATACTATAATGCACAGCTATCAATTCCATAAAGGTAGCTTCAACATTCATAAAAAAGGTTCAAAGGGCTAATAAGAGAGAGAGAGAGAGAGAGAGAGAGAGAGAGAGAGAGAGAGAGAGAGAGAGGTCCATGTCTTGCTATATTTAGTAAGAAAAACGACTGGAAGTCACATTTGTTACTTTTACCATGCAATCTATTTTAGAGAGAAGATGAAGCCAGTCGCAGCTATCAATTAGGTAGCGGCAGTTGAACAGAAACCATCAGTGGCTTTTGTAGTTAATTCCCTCTTCACCATGCAAATCTCGCAGCCAATATTCAGTATTTTTAGTTAGGACTGCAAATTTTCTTCCATAATTGATTGCTCTTCTAAACTCAGATTTTAAGGTCCTTTTCAACTGAAATCAGACTCAAGACATCACTCGCAACAAATTTGAACGTCTTCGTCAACTGCACTAATGACTTGCAAAAATGGACAAATTACTTTATTGTTGCTCCATCATAATTATGTACTGAAAGCTAAAACGATTGTTTATGATTATTTATTTATTTATTATTATTATTATTATTTTTTATATTGGGATATCTATCCGCTGTCACCCTCGAAAGGGCGTTTGCCGGCATGACTAATCTTCGTACTGACCAAGAAGAGACCCCCACCTCAGAAATCATCCTGACCCGCACTTGATTGGACCCCAATTTATGACAGGGTTTGTCTGTGGCTCGAGAAGAATCAGAACAGCGGTTACCATACTCGCCTACCACCAAGCCTAAGCAACTGTAGAGTTTTTTGAAATTTTTAGCATGCATGAAAATTTTGTCCATGTGAAAGGGGACACTTTCAATATTTTTGAAGCAATAAGGGACGCTTTAAGGTGTAAGCAAGTGGTTCTTGAATCTTGTTCATACGATTGGATTTGACACTTCAACCGTTCGACTGAATGCCATGCAGTTTTGAAGCAAGCTTAATTAAATTGCTAAAAATGAAATTTAGATGATTTAAAAAATTTATTCTGAAGAGCTCCTTTATTGGTATACTATAAGAATTTTAAGATTTGGCCATCTACGTTAAGATTCGTATTTATTCAAATGTGTTTTTCCGGTGATTTTTAAGATTAAACTACTGATGAAAAGTACCATTTAAAAATCTGGTTTCTTGTATCTATTCCACTCAATCAAAATTGTTTGAATTATTCTTTATATTTATCACTAATCTATGTATCTAAAACTCTTTGAATCGTGATCCCTACTATGCATTGTGCTTCTAGCTTTTTACAAATATCGTTGGTTCAAATTGTCTACTAAAGAATGTTTAAGATTTTATTGGGGATAATTTTCTTACTACTTTTTAAAACATTTTTCTATGTATAAAAATTTTTTAATTCTAAAAATTTTTGTACTAAAAGTTGATTTTAAAAGTAGCAAGAAAGCTGTTTCAAATGAAATCTAATAGTAGGGGTGTCAATTTTTGACAAGACCTGAACCCGATCCGAAAAAATCCGGGTTCGGGTCAACCCGAACCCGAAACGGGTCGGGTTCGGGTTGAACAAATCAACCCATTTTAAAAATCGGGTCGGGTTCGGGTTGACCCAACAACCCGAAATTGACCCGAAGTGACACGAAAAACTCATATTTGACCGAAAACTCGAGATTGACCCTTTTTTGACCCGGGAAGAAATCGAATATTGACCCGTTTTGACCCGAAAATTAGCCAATTTTAGGTCATACTTCGTGTCGGGTCGGGTTGACCGGACCCACAAAGGTCGGGTTCGGGTCTGTAAACCTGACCCGTTTTTTAAAAAGGGTCGGGTTGTTCGGGTTGACCCGTTTGAACTCGGGTCAGTTCGGGTTCGACCCGAACCCGACCCGTGACCCGAAATTGACACCCCTATATTTGTCAATGCGTAATAATTTATGAAGGAGGAAAGTAATGTCATGCGACAAAATAATGCACTAAAATACCTAAAAGGGCATGTGAAAATAAATATCTAAATATACTTCATGAATCAATGTGAGTATTCATCATGAATTGGAGTATATTTTAAATATTGTTGAGAAAATATGAATAGCTGTCTAAGATGTTGAGAAAATATGCTATTGTTGTTTTGGATTTGATTGATTCACTCAATTGCTATATTTCTCGAAGAATAATCTCTCTCCCCAACGCTTCGCCTGCTCCGTTAGGGCTTTTCCCTAGCAGCTACTCCGGCGCGTTTTAGGGGAGTTCCGCCACTTTCGTTAAGGAAAGTCGTCCATCGGTTAAAAAAAAAAAAGGACAGAAACCTAAGAGGATATCATATTCAAAATAGATTAAAAATTTTATATAGGTCCATCGAATCAATGGCAACGTCAATCATTGCAGATTTCGTAATGATTTTATCACAGAGTTTTTCTATATATATTTTCTTCAAATAGAACACAGAAAAAATAGAGCAGAATACACATTTAAAGAAATGAACGCATTCTCCAATTGGAAGTGCCAGGCTGGGCTAATGGATATGAAAGATAAATTGAATTTGGCCCATTGAACTTTGTCACTAAACAAGCCCAGCCCTTTCTTTCATTACGATCTACTCAGTGATATGAAAATTAATATGTAATAGAAATAGCTTGATTGTATCTTCTAACGCTACACACAATTGCAATGCTATTTTTTATATTAATTATCATAATTTTAATTTTCTAATATGACAAATCTTGAATTTCACTTCAAAGCTAAAATAAAATTATAAGAAATGAACAATGTAGAAATTTATGTTTGATTACTGAAGATGATGTTTAATTTAGTAAAAGATATTCAAATATAAAACTAACTGTTATGCTTCTTGCATGAGAAAGAAGATGGAACTGTTAGGATTTAAAGGAGACACAAAAATCAGTTCGATCGTCTCCGAACGACATGCCAAATCATCGAGAAGAATTTTCGGAAGTGTACCTGAATCCATTGAAATGCAGAATCAAGGTCTTTCGATCTTCCACGTTTAGAGCGGCGTTCTCCAAGAGAGCGAGAGACCCATTCTTTTCACTCAAGATGGGAAATGAGGGAAATGAGAACTTAACTACTTAAACTGGGGACCACGACTCTTATATACTTAAAGTGTAAATATTTTATTTCAGCCCATCATTAAAATAAAATAAATACCCGGCCTCTACACAAATTTAATTCCATACAAAATTTAAATGAGATGCCACATAAGCCAAATAATAATTTAATACTTAAATAGATCACGAATTTAATTGGCTTAATTTTCGATAACAACTAATGTATAAAACTGTATTTATATGTATAATAATATGGGCCAACTTATAGAAATTTCCCAACAGGATCTTCTTGATCTTGGATGAGAGAGAGAGAGAGGGAAAGGAGGAGAGGGAGAGAGCAAGCTCAAGAATTTCTTATTCTTTTATTCAAATGGGTTTGTACAAAAGAAGAAATTATTACGTGCGGTCACCGAATGTCGTCCAGGGGTGAATTAGGACGTTCCACTTCATCATTTTGCTTTGTACCATTTTGTACTGGGTGGCGCGACACATCCCGATTCGTCTCCGAATGGTCCAGTGACCGTATGTAATAATTTTTCGTACAAGAGGGGCACCTTTACATCAGTTTATAATACTATTTATAGGCATTTACAGGGAGTGTGATAACTTATGAACAAATACACAACATTAACCTTTGAACATTTAATAATATTCATCATTCAAATATGTGCTTTAATGCTTTTATTTTTTTTATATAAAATTATTATCATAAGAACTGAATTTTGTGTCTCTTTTAATATTTAGATTTTGTTTGGAACATTTTTTTTATTGTTTTTTTAAAGTAGTTTTTAAGAAAGCCGTCCCAGACCAAACTTTAGTGAAATCATCCTTTAACTCTAAAAAATTTTTAGAATGCAACTCAGAACAAAAGACCATTCCAAAAGCAAAAGAGAAAAGCAAATTCCCAAAGGAGAAAGAGATTATTCAGAGATATGCTGAGAGAGAATAGTAAGGCACTCATGATCCCTCTACAACAACCTGTTCAAGGGAAGTATATGAAGCAAATGGTATCTATTAGAGTAAAAATCTTTATATTTTTTGTTTTAGCATGCAGTATTATCGTCCAAAGCCCACAAAAAGATGAGCATAATGAGATGAGAAATTGAAAACCATATGACGTTACCTTTCTGATAGAAGAGAGGATCCCAAAACACAATGCTAGAAAACTTAACACAAAGCAAATAGATCTCCAAATGGATTCCATTATAATTATAAAATTAATATCGGCCAAAGCATCCACCGTGTCATTGGTGTTGCATCATGGAATATTTATGGCGGTAGAGAAATATAATGTTTAACGTCTTAGCTTTATACGAAGATCTAACAAACATACAAATAAATAGTAGGGGTGTAGGATTTACAAGAGATACCGGAGTTTTTACTTGAAAAATTCTGAAAAGGGAAAAATTTATAGGGACTTGCACTGTTCAAATAAATCCACCAGTGTTTGCAGTCGATTACAAATGGGGCCCTTCCTTGTGGGGAAGGCCTTGGCTTGATGCAGCCAATGTATATTTATATAGAGAGCATTGCATGATGAGAATTGAAAGAATCATTGTTGACGTGTTTGTTTGGTTAGTAGGATCATAATCGGCGAGCAATGTAGGTCAAAAAGACTGTAGTCGGGCGACGGTGGTCAAAATGATTGTAGTTGAGTTATGAAGTTCAAAAAGACCGTCGTCGAGCGACGGTGGTCGGAAGGACCGTAGTTGGTGGCGATGGAGTTTGGAAAGATGGTAATCTGGTGACGATAGTTGGAAGGACTGTAGTTGGGCGTTGAAGGTTGGAAAGAGTATAGTTAGTGTCAACGAAGGTCTGAAAGACTATAGTCGACAGACGATAAAGGTAAGAAAGACCGTATTTGGCGAGTGACGGAGGTCAGAAAGATCGTAGTTGACAGGCGATAAAAATCAGAAAGACCGTATTTGGCGGGAGATGGAAGTAAAAAAGACTGTAGTTAAATGACGTAGGTTAGAAAGACCGTAGTCGGGCAAAGGTTGATGGCTTGGCAGAAGTCCAACGATGGTCGATGGTTAGGCGGTGGTCGAGGAGTCGAGTGGCAAGATAACTCCGATTTCTCTTCATTTCCTCTTTTCCTTCTCTTCCTTGATTCATCCCACCTCAGTAAAGAATAAGTAGTTTATTAATAATTTTCTGAGAGTGACATGATTAGTAAGTAGGGAGAAGATCAATGGCATGTTGGGAGTGTTTCGAATGGACGGTTGATATCGACTCCTTAATGATGTCAGAATTCGATAATCTTAGGATCGTTGGATTCTTCTCGTCAAGCTGCTCAATTTGACTATAAGCATGACACATTTGGAGATTATTTGATCATTCAATTTATGGTTTGAACCTTCCAAATGCATTTCTGATCTTTGATTTGAACCCATTTAGGCTCGGATTGGATCAAATTTGGTGTCGTTGCGTTTGGCTTTTTGAGACATTCAAATCTACTTTAAGTTTGTTGAAATCAGAGTTCGGATGGTCCCGAATTTAACATTAGAAGTTTCTAATTCAAAATTACGTCGAGATTCATGCACGATCATAAAAGTGATTTGATGACATATCAATTGCTATGATAGAAATATTGGGGAAGAATGTAAAACACCACTATGAAATAAATAAGAAAGTAAAAATAAGCAGAAAGTAAAATGACACCAGGATTTAACGTGGAAAAATTCAAAATAGGGGAAAAAAACTATGGAGCCACTCCACACCTAGAAATCCACTATGAATATTGGGAGAAATAAGTATATATCTCTCTTCTCTCTCACTTTCTCCTTGCTTCTCTTCTTACATTCACCATTCTCACTCTCTACAATACAAGAAATGTAAGAGAAGGCCAAGTATTAAACCACCAAGGTATGCAACCTTTGAAAAAAACAAGAAAGATAATTGTCCAGTCGGCCACAAAGTTTTGTGGCGCCAGTTAGAAGCACTGCGGCACTCAAGCCATTGTTTGATGATGTTGTGGTGCTCAAACTCCCAACATTGCGGCGTATACAACATTGTGGAGCCGAATCTAGAATGCTGTGATGCTCTGTTATCTGTCGATTAGGGCTAGGGTGATCGGGAACACAACGTTGGGGAGCGATCGGGTACACAACATCTGGGCACTGTACGAATAAATAAAATTTCGGGCGCAGAGCTCCCAAACCGAAGGAGGGGGTAAACCCCCCGCACCCTCCAGCGAGCACAAAAAAAAATGCAGTACGATCCGATTGATCAACACAATCATATTTAACACAGAACTAATAAGAAAGCCACAATGAAAACATCCAAATAGGTTGTATAGAAACTAAATGATCTTACAAAAGCTCAACACATTCTAAAGCCATAGCAAAAATACCCAACCAACGCAAAAATAAAGGCGCATAAAACTATTTCTTTCCATCCATACATTATAAATGATAATTGAAACGATGGGAGGATAGAGTTTTTTAATGGCATTGTGGGAAACTAGAGAGGATCTTTGATTAGGAGAAATCAAAGAAGAAATAATTCTAATCAGGAGCTAAGGTTCTCACCAAGTTCATTGCATATTAGCCATTTTCTTAAAAGACTTCTGGGGAGAAAAATAATTCATGTCAAAAGAATATGCTATTAGATTTCGAGAGATAGAACGGGAAACCGAAGGCCTTATTCACGTCAAGCAACCATCAAATTGATCAAAGCTGTTAAATTAAATGGAGGAATAGTTTATGACTTCACTGATAATATCATTGGGGATAAAAATATGCCCAAAATTGTGAATCTCCTAACTAAAATTTTGAATACTTCGATCCTCAATCTGTGCAACTTCAGCTCCACCAAAAAATCCATTTGTTTCATTAAATTTACCTTGAATGAGATTGTCTTTGATACTTTTAGCTTCGAGGAGCAAATCTTAATTAATATGGTTGTCTTAGAATCATGAAATGAGATTTTCTTGCACAGTAATCCATCTATTTATCAAAACGGTTCAACCTGGTCCTTTGTAAATGTAATCATTAGTTTCATTAAAAGACTGATTGAAACTTAGGCTTTGTTTGAAACAACTTCTTTGCTGTTTTCTAGAACGGTTTTTGAGTAAAAAATTTCTTGAATTAAAATTTTTTGTACTAAAAACCAGTTTTATAAAGCAGCAAAAAATCTGTCCCAAATGAAGCCTTAATCTTCCTCTCTCATCCCTTCTATTTTTAGAGATATTACTCTCTGAAGAGTCTGGTTATAATTTGCGTTTGAATTCTAATCAAAATGTCACGTCGTATGTACACTATTTTTTTTTTTTTTTGATAAAACCCATGTAAAGGGCTTATGCGTTAATGTAATAAAAAGATTACAAGTCCTTAATGGATCAATAGCCCACTAAAAATATATCATTTGAAATAAAACCTATAAGCCTTTTTTACAAGCTAATACAAAACACAAACAAAAGAAAAGAAAACAAATAAAGAAGACGAAACCAAAAGGAGAATCACCCAAAAAAAGCAACCGGAAGAAGTAACTACCAACACCTTAGTCCAACCAACACAGCAATCCAAACAAAGCAGCCCAAAAGATCTGCAAGAGCTCCCACCGAGAACAGCTACTTTAGCCCTGAGGAAGCCTGCAAAAGGAAGAATCAAACCGAACAAAGCCAAAATAATAACCACCAAACCAACAAAGAATCATCACAGGCGTCTGTACACAGTCTATGTACAACCTTGTATACAAGTTGTGTATAATACACACCATATTACATGCAACCTGACCAATTTTGATTGGAATCCATACACATCCGAACTACATACATAATTTCTCCCATTTTTAGGGCTTGATTCACATCTCTTTCCTGATATCAGCACCCCTCGAGAGACAACAATGCATCCAACAAAAACCTTCTCTCCATTACAATTTGGTGAATCCTAAACCCATCTTCAAATCTAAATTCTATTAAATTTAATGAATGATATTCAGATACACAAATTAATCTTTGAACATTTAACAATGCTCATCATTCAAATACTTCTTTCCTCTATGTTATGAAGCATAACTTAGTTATTTCATCTCAGAGAGAAAGAAAAAATACTGATCAGTTCAAAATAACAGTAAGAAGCCCATCGCCTTCTGAAGCAGTTCAGGTGACCAAAGAACATTAATTAGTGTATCGTCCTCCTCTCCCTTTTTTCCATGTGACTCTGTGGTCCATGGAAAACTGACTCGATGTTCTTTTGTTCCCAGTTGCTCAGCAATCATACCTGCTAGACGATGACTGATACAAATTTTTAGCTACCGGCAGATTGTTCTTTTATTTTGATGTGATATTTTATCTTCTTAAACTACATTTCTTGTAGAGCTTAAGAAGGTAATTAAGAGAAATCATCTTAATTACTAGCTTTTGTAGGATAGTAAAAAGAGCAATAATTAGTTGAATTGACTAGTTTTTATAAGCTCATTTATTTAACGAGTCAAGCACTATTATTAGATTTTGTCTGGAACAGTTTTTTACTGCTTTCTAAAGCAGCTTTCAAGTAGCTAGAAAATTTTCTAGTTCAAAAAAATTGCTATAGAAAGCTGCTTTAGAAAACAGTAAGGAAGCTGTCCCAAAGGAAGCCTTAATTACTTGTTCTAATATGTTTTGCTTGAAAAAAAATTATTATATTTATATATCTGTAAGAATATTCATGAGAACATGCAGGGGAAGATCTACCTAAAGCACAGGGGGGCAATTGCCTCCCCTAAAAAATAATTTTAGGAAATTTGCCCCCCGCAATCTATTTTTTAGTCTTTATTACAATAATTTTTAGACAATTGATCCCCCTAAAAGTTTTAAAATTGTATAGAGGTGTTATTACTAGGGAACGATAAACCAAATACAATAAGAAATAGTAAAGAGAATTCAAAAATATCTTTACAAACAAAATTTTTCGGAGGTAGGACCACCGACATATCTGTGAAATCTCCACACATTTACTTATAAGTTCCCCCCTTAAAATTAAGGATGGTTCCGCCCCCAGAACATGTATGTATATTTTATAATTTATGAATAATTTTTAAGTAAACTATATATATGTTCATGAACAGATTTTGCTCAGCAAGATAAGTCAAATCTATTGCCATCAAACAACTTAAAAGAAAAGCCCCGTCTCTCCGTCTGCTAGGGTTTCGCCTTTTTAGGGCTTTTGCCCTAGCGCCGCCTCTTCCTTGCCGCCGGTACGCTTCTTGATGGCTAAAAAGTTGCTTGATCCTGGATTCCTTTCGGGTAAGCATCCTAAATCATTTAAGGATGCTCTATCTGGCTCTAGTGATTCGAGTGTGTTTTTCCGGAATTTCGTATTTCTTCGAATCGGGGAATGCCTTCTCTGTGGTTTTCGGAGGAAGAATTTTTGCATCTAGCTAAGCCTTTTGAGTTTGCGTTGGTGGGGAGATTTCCCTTAAGCGTCCTTCTTTAGATTCCATTCGTAGATTTTTTGTTATCTTAAAACTTTCTGGGGAGTTTTCAGTGACTTTGTTGGATCAAGCGAATGTTTTAATTAAGCTTGCCAATGATATGGATTATGCTAGGGTTTTTGCTCACAGATCTTACCTAGTTTATGGCTGTTTTATGAAAGTTATTAAGTGGTCTCCAGTTATTGATTTGTCGGATGAATCTCTGATCGTCCCTGTTTGGTTGTCTTTTCCTGGTTTACGACCCCATCTTTTCTCTTCCCATATACTTTTTGGTTTGGGATCGGTTTTTGGCAGGCCGATTCATACTGATCAGGCTACGGCTGCTAGATCCCGTCCATCTGTTGCGCGTGTTCTTGTTGAACTTGATGTCACCAAATCCTTTTCTGATACTGTTTGGTTGGGTTCGGAGAAATTTGGGTATGTCCAGAAAGTCGTTTTTGAGGGCATGCCAAATTTTTGCTCTTATTGCAAGACCGTAGGTCATAAAAAATCGGATTGTCCTAAATTTTCATCCAAACCAGCCCCGGGTGCCTCCTCTGCTCCTCTGGAAACTCCTACTGTCCCTACTTCTATTGAAAATCCTATTATTGCTCCTGGTTGTGGTAATTCTGCTAATTTCTGTAATGTTGTCTTAGAGCCTGCAGTTTTGGATGGTGAAAATCTTATTTTTAATCAATCTGCTGTTGTGGAGGGTTTGATTGGGCCTGATGTTAATTGTCGGGTTGGTTCTCCTCCTGCGGGTGTGCTAAATGATTTGGCTCAGGGGTGTGCTTCTCCTATTGATGTGGTTACTGATGTTTCTAATGGTGTTGGTTTGGAGCAAAATAATTCTAATGCTTCTATACCTGCTTCTGTCGAGGTCGGTGCTAGACTGGAGGAGGATTTGGATATTAATTTTGTCTTATCTCCTAATGTTGTGCCGTTTTTTCCTCCTACTTTACCGTCTGTTTGTGTTGAGGTTGTGCCGGTAAATTCTGTGGGTGAGCCTCTTGTGGTTTTACCTAAACCTTTGCCTCCAGCTCATAATGCGATCTCTACGATTTCTAATAATTACATCGAAGTTCCTGTTAATTTAGTTGATACGCGATTTGTGGGCAATTCATTAGGTGACAGCTCTGGACTGGATATTAGGAATCAATTGAACTGGTTGGAGTCGTCTGCGGGTGAATCTGACTCCGATTTTTCTGATGCTGCTGGTCTGGCGTCGCCGGATTTTTGTGGTGGTTCTGACCCGGGTGGTGATTTCATTGTTGCTAATGTTAGACCCTCCTCTTTTGGGTCTCGGGGTGGATCTCGTGGCAGAGGCAGGGGTCGCCGGAGGCGTTAGTTTCTTCTGTGGAGTGTTTTTCTTTTTTTGTGGTTTGTAGTTTTATCGTTGAATGGGCAATGATGGGTTTGGGGCTCGCATCATTATACCTCGCTTGTGGCAACCATTGTTGTGGTTTTTTCGGGTTGGTTCGGGTCGACTATTTTCTCCACCTTTTGGACGGTCCTGGTGGGTTTTGGTGGTGCTGGGTGTAGTATCTCGTTCCCTTACTGTTCCTCTCTGAATTGGATTTCCCTCCCAGAATCGGCCAGGACGAAGTTGAGATCGTCCAGGCCGATCAGTGCATGGAAAACAGCTGATTTCTGGAGTGTTTTCTGGATGATTTCTGGACAGGATCGTCCGGGCCGATCGTGAGATCGTCCAGGCCGATCTGTACTGTAGAAATTATCGGCCAGACAATAGCCCTGGGTGAGGTCCAGGACGATCAGGATTTGGTCTGATCGTCCCGGGACGATGTGAATATCGGCCTGGCCGATCAGTTCACAGATATAAGAAAATCAGCTCGTTTTGAGGAGAGAGAAAGTCATTTTATAAAAACGAAAATATCTGAGGAGAGAGAAAGAGAAAAGGAAAAAGAGAAAAGCTAGTTTTCGGAGACCGCGGAGCGCTTTTCGTCCGACGCTGCTGTTGGGAAAAGTGGAGATCTCGTGGTAAGGACTCCGAATCCTATTTCTGTTTTCAAAGATGTTGTGTTTTGATCGAGTTGTGATCTGTTTTGTGTTTTCGTAGTCGACTTTTCGACATGATTTTGATTTGACACAACTTCCACCGCACAACTTCTAGTATGTTATAGATATGATTATTGTACACGATTTGACTGTATTCTACGAATTTTCTTCCGGTCGGAATTGGTTCTATGCGATTTTAATCGAATAGAAAATTATCAGGATGTTTTCTGACTTGGTTTCTATAGAATAAAAGTCTTGCATTGATGTTATAGATATTCTATTGTAATTTGGTAGAATTTGGAAATCGTGTCTTTTTGCAGGATTTTTGTGTAAATTTGACCGACTGCCGTTACGCTGCCCGATTTTCGTATGATTTCCGAATTGTCTGAGATTGATAGATTGAATCGATATGAATATGATTATTGATATGATTGCTTTATTATTGACTATTGAATTGCTTATTGATTGAATTGACTATTGATACTGGAACCCAAGTGGAACCTGGTTGAACGTTGGTGAAGATTGATATTGACCTGTACAGGATGGTGGGCCGACGGGCTTTCCTTTAAACCATTGATCATTGATATAACGATTGGGAGTTATAAGGAGTTTATATGCCGACGGGCGGCCGACGGGCAAAAAGAGTGACGACTCTTATTGATAGACCAACGTACGGACTACAACAGCAACGGATTCTACAACAGCAACATGACCAGTTGATTTTACTTGTCCAGTATATAGTATTGAATTGCATGTTTACTGTATTGATTTACGGATTTATTGCTTTATCGATTTCTGCCTTATTGATTTGATTGATCGGATTTACTGTATCGTACGATTTCATTGATTTCATTGATTGATTACCGAGCATTGATTACTGAGCATTGATATGGATATTGATAGATATAGATACTGCATTGATAGCATGGACATGGACATCGTATGGATTCATTGTATTGCCGCCTAGATTTTATAGATTCACTATTGCTATTGCTTCTACACTGTATTGAACTGCTGCATTTGATTCATTGCTAGTATAGACTGGGCTTTATTGTATTGATTTTATGATTTCATACCGATCGATTTAATTGACCAGATAGTATTGTTTTGATTGATTCGACTTGATACGATTGATTTGACTGATCGACTGATTTCCTACTGTTTATTGATTCTTCTACCGCTGCATTGACTACTGATTTGATTTCCGGATTGCATAGATTCATTGACCATTGACTGATTCAGATTGATAGATTGACATGCATATTGATAGCATCGCCGTGCTTTGATTTCAGTCATAGGTATTAGGTGACCTGCTGGGCTTTGTAAAGCTCATTATATGTGGTTGATATTTTCAGGTCAGGGTTCGGGAGCAGGAGATAGGAGTTGATCCAGATCTTCAGGTTTTAGTTCTTTTGATCGATTGATGATTCTTTTGTACTCAGGACAGGATAGATTTCTCTACTTGTACTGATAGTTTAGTTCCTGAGTATTGTACATGATGTTTTGAGATATGAATCGACTATTATATTGATGTTTTAAATGTTATAGATGTTTGATAGATCGCTTATTGAAGGTTTTAGATAACTCTGGTAAATTGTTTGGCTATTGATCGACGTTCTTTCCAAGTTAGATCTTGGGGCGTGACAGTTTTGGTATCAGAGCAGTGTTATTGGAAGAATGGATTGTTACCAGAGTTGTAGGTTTGGATTGAGAGATTGGGTAGATTGGGTAGCTTTAAGAGCTTCATTGGCATACATCGTTGCATGTGTGTATCATTTGTTTTGAATTGTGCAGGTGAAAAAGATATGGATCCTCCAGCAGAATCCAGTGTACCAAATGAGCAACACAGCGCAGCTCCAATGCCTTCAGAGAGTATGATGCAGTTGGCTACTGCGATTGCACATGTGATGGGGGACGCTCAGAGCAAGATGAGTGGAAGCAAGGAAGAAGAGGTAGACAGACACTTGCAGATGTTCCACAAGCTGAAGCCTCCGTTGTTCAAAGGGGCTGTAGGACCACAGGCTGCTGAGGATTGGATCATGAGGGTGGAAAAGATTTTTGATAGCATGCAGTGTCCGGGGAATAGAAAAGTACCATTGGCAGTATTCATGTTGGAGAGTGAGGCAGAGAGATGGTGGATCGGACAGCAGAGAGAGAAATTCCAGGGGAAGACCAATGCTGAGATCACCTGGGATGAGTTCACTACAGTATTCAGGATGTGGTTTGTACCACCGTCAGCTCAGCGACAGATGCAGGAAGCTTTCATGAGATTGGAGCAAGGCCGCAAGTCAGTGATGGAGTACGAGGCCGAGTTTACTGCTCTTGCGAGGTATGCTGCTCATTTGATTCCTACGGCCGAGGAAAAATGTTATAGATTCCTGCACGGATTGAACAGAGAGCTGAGGCATCCACTAGTACCTTTCCGGATCCATGAGTTTTCTGAGCTAGTGGAGCGAGCTCGATTGATAGAGATTGATCTGGCGACACCGGTACCGAGGTACGAGGATACCAGAAGGAGGAGAGATGAGGTACGACGGGATGATTCTGGTAGAGATAGAGATAGAGAGAAGAGAAGCAGATATGAGAGTTCGAGAGGATCTGCATCGGGATCTGTACCGCGATCTGCATCGGTAATATCGTCTGGTAGTTCTGGAGCATGTGTTCACTGTGGTAAACGACATGCAGGTCGATGCTACCTGTTGACGGGGCAGTGCTTTCACTGTGGACAGCAAGGGCACAGAGCAGCAGCTTGTCCTCAGAAAGGACTGGGTGGACGGACTGATTCTGGCACGGGTTCAGGACAGCAGAGGACTGTTGGCCCGAGGACTTACAGTGAGAGATCAGGGAACCGGATAGATGATAGAGCTGTCAGAGATCAGAGAGAGACAGTTGCGCCACGACCTCCTGCACTTCCTCCAGTGGTGCCACGCATCTACAGTCTACAGAGTTTACAGCATCAGGATCAGCAACGACCAGAAGGTTCTACTGGTAAGATTGATTTGACTAACCGATTGATATTGACATATGAACATTGCATATTGACATTTGATTGATTGCATTGTGTGTTTTGTATGGATTTCGACGAGTTTTGTTTTGGATTTGGATTTCGATCGATTTGGTTTGCTTCGTGTTTTGCTTCGTACCTTTAGGGAAATGTCGGGACGACATTTTTCTAAGGTGGGGAGATTGTAGTATCTCGTTCCCTTACTGTTCCTCTCTGAATTGGATTTCCCTCCCAGAATCGGCCAGGACGAAGTTGAGATCGTCCAGGCCGATCAGTGCATGGAAAACAGCTGATTTCTGGAGTGTTTTCTGGATGATTTCTGGACAGGATCGTCCGGGCCGATCGTGAGATCGTCCAGGCCGATCTGTACTGTAGAAATTATCGGCCAGACAATAGCCCTGGGTGAGGTCCAGGACGATCAGGATTTGGTCTGATCGTCCCGGGACGATGTGAATATCGGCCTGGCCGATCAGTTCACAGATATAAGAAAATCAGCTCGTTTTGAGGAGAGAGAAAGTCATTTTATAAAAACGAAAATATCTGAGGAGAGAGAAAGAGAAAAGGAAAAAGAGAAAAGCTGGTTTTCGGAGACCGCGGAGCGCTTTTCGTCCGGCGCTGCTGTTGGGAAAAGTGGAGATCTCGTGGTAAGGACTCCGAATCCTATTTCTGTTTTCAAAGATGTTGTGTTTTGATCGAGTTGTGATCTGTTTTGTGTTTTCGTAGTCGACTTTTCGACATGATTTTGATTTGACACAACTTCCACCGCACAACTTCTAGTATGTTATAGATATGATTATTGTACACGATTTGACTGTATTCTACGAATTTTCTTCCGGTCGGAATTGGTTCTATGCGATTTTAATCGAATAGAAAATTATCAGGATGTTTTCTGACTTGGTTTCTATAGAATAAAAGTCTTGCATTGATGTTATAGATATTCTATTGTAATTTGGTAGAATTTGGAAATCGTGTCTTTTTGCAGGATTTTTGTGTAAATTTGACCGACTGCCGTTACGCTGCCCGATTTTCGTATGATTTCCGAATTGTCTGAGATTGATAGATTGAATCGATATGAATATGATTATTGATATGATTGCTTTATTATTGACTATTGAATTGCTTATTGATTGAATTGACTATTGATACTGGAACCCAAGTGGAACCTGGTTGAACGTTGGTGAAGATTGATATTGACCTGTACAGGATGGTGGGCCGACGGGCTTTCCTTTAAACCATTGATCATTGATATAACGATTGGGAGTTATAAGGAGTTTATATGCCGACGGGCGGCCGACGGGCAAAAAGAGTGACGACTCTTATTGATAGACCAACGTACGGACTACAACAGCAACGGATTCTACAACAGCAACATGACCAGTTGATTTTACTTGTCCAGTATATAGTATTGAATTGCATGTTTACTGTATTGATTTACGGATTTATTGCTTTATCGATTTCTGCCTTATTGATTTGATTGATCGGATTTACTGTATCGTACGATTTCATTGATTTCATTGATTGATTACCGAGCATTGATTACTGAGCATTGATATGGATATTGATAGATATAGATACTGCATTGATAGCATGGACATGGACATCGTATGGATTCATTGTATTGCCGCCTAGATTTTATAGATTCACTATTGCTATTGCTTCTACACTGTATTGAACTGCTGCATTTGATTCATTGCTAGTATAGACTGGGCTTTATTGTATTGATTTTATGATTTCATACCGATCGATTTAATTGACCAGATAGTATTGTTTTGATTGATTCGACTTGATACGATTGATTTGACTGATCGACTGATTTCCTACTGTTTATTGATTCTTCTACCGCTGCATTGACTACTGATTTGATTTCCGGATTGCATAGATTCATTGACCATTGACTGATTCAGATTGATAGATTGACATGCATATTGATAGCATCGCCGTGCTTTGATTTCAGTCATAGGTATTAGGTGACCTGCTGGGCTTTGTAAAGCTCATTATATGTGGTTGATATTTTCAGGTCAGGGTTCGGGAGCAGGAGATAGGAGTTGATCCAGATCTTCAGGTTTTAGTTCTTTTGATCGATTGATGATTCTTTTGTACTCAGGACAGGATAGATTTCTCTACTTGTACTGATAGTTTAGTTCCTGAGTATTGTACATGATGTTTTGAGATATGAATCGACTATTATATTGATGTTTTAAATGTTATAGATGTTTGATAGATCGCTTATTGAAGGTTTTAGATAACTCTGGTAAATTGTTTGGCTATTGATCGACGTTCTTTCCAAGTTAGATCTTGGGGCGTGACAGTTTTGGTATCAGAGCAGTGTTATTGGAAGAATGGATTGTTACCAGAGTTGTAGGTTTGGATTGAGAGATTGGGTAGATTGGGTAGCTTTAAGAGCTTCATTGGCATACATCGTTGCATGTGTGTATCATTTGTTTTGAATTGTGCAGGTGAAAAAGATATGGATCCTCCAGCAGAATCCAGTGTACCAAATGAGCAACACAGCGCAGCTCCAATGCCTTCAGAGAGTATGATGCAGTTGGCTACTGCGATTGCACATGTGATGGGGGACGCTCAGAGCAAGATGAGTGGAAGCAAGGAAGAAGAGGTAGACAGACACTTGCAGATGTTCCACAAGCTGAAGCCTCCGTTGTTCAAAGGGGCTGTAGGACCACAGGCTGCTGAGGATTGGATCATGAGGGTGGAAAAGATTTTTGATAGCATGCAGTGTCCGGGGAATAGAAAAGTACCATTGGCAGTATTCATGTTGGAGAGTGAGGCAGAGAGATGGTGGATCGGACAGCAGAGAGAGAAATTCCAGGGGAAGACCAATGCTGAGATCACCTGGGATGAGTTCACTACAGTATTCAGGATGTGGTTTGTACCACCGTCAGCTCAGCGACAGATGCAGGAAGCTTTCATGAGATTGGAGCAAGGCCGCAAGTCAGTGATGGAGTACGAGGCCGAGTTTACTGCTCTTGCGAGGTATGCTGCTCATTTGATTCCTACGGCCGAGGAAAAATGTTATAGATTCCTGCACGGATTGAACAGAGAGCTGAGGCATCCACTAGTACCTTTCCGGATCCATGAGTTTTCTGAGCTAGTGGAGCGAGCTCGATTGATAGAGATTGATCTGGCGACACCGGTACCGAGGTACGAGGATACCAGAAGGAGGAGAGATGAGGTACGACGGGATGATTCTGGTAGAGATAGAGATAGAGAGAAGAGAAGCAGATATGAGAGTTCGAGAGGATCTGCATCGGGATCTGTACCGCGATCTGCATCGGTAATATCGTCTGGTAGTTCTGGAGCATGTGTTCACTGTGGTAAACGACATGCAGGTCGATGCTACCTGTTGACGGGGCAGTGCTTTCACTGTGGACAGCAAGGGCACAGAGCAGCAGCTTGTCCTCAGAAAGGACTGGGTGGACGGACTGATTCTGGCACGGGTTCAGGACAGCAGAGGACTGTTGGCCCGAGGACTTACAGTGAGAGATCAGGGAACCGGATAGATGATAGAGCTGTCAGAGATCAGAGAGAGACAGTTGCGCCACGACCTCCTGCACTTCCTCCAGTGGTGCCACGCATCTACAGTCTACAGAGTTTACAGCATCAGGATCAGCAACGACCAGAAGGTTCTACTGGTAAGATTGATTTGACTAACCGATTGATATTGACATATGAACATTGCATATTGACATTTGATTGATTGCATTGTGTGTTTTGTATGGATTTCGACGAGTTTTGTTTTGGATTTGGATTTCGATCGATTTGGTTTGCTTCGTGTTTTGCTTCGTACCTTTAGGGAAATGTCGGGACGACATTTTTCTAAGGTGGGGAGATTGTAGTATCTCGTTCCCTTACTGTTCCTCTCTGAATTGGATTTCCCTCCCAGAATCGGCCAGGACGAAGTTGAGATCGTCCAGGCCGATCAGTGCATGGAAAACAGCTGATTTCTGGAGTGTTTTCTGGATGATTTCTGGACAGGATCGTCCGGGCCGATCGTGAGATCGTCCAGGCCGATCTGTACTGTAGAAATTATCGGCCAGACAATAGCCCTGGGTGAGGTCCAGGACGATCAGGATTTGGTCTGATCGTCCCGGGACGATGTGAATATCGGCCTGGCCGATCAGTTCACAGATATAAGAAAATCAGCTCGTTTTGAGGAGAGAGAAAGTCATTTTATAAAAACGAAAATATCTGAGGAGAGAGAAAGAGAAAAGGAAAAAGAGAAAAGCTGGTTTTCGGAGACCGCGGAGCGCTTTTCGTCCGACGCTGCTGTTGGGAAAAGTGGAGATCTCGTGGTAAGGACTCCGAATCCTATTTCTGTTTTCAAAGATGTTGTGTTTTGATCGAGTTGTGATCTGTTTTGTGTTTTCGTAGTCGACTTTTCGACATGATTTTGATTTGACACAACTTCCACCGCACAACTTCTAGTATGTTATAGATATGATTATTGTACACGATTTGACTGTATTCTACGAATTTTCTTCCGGTCGGAATTGGTTCTATGCGATTTTAATCGAATAGAAAATTATCAGGATGTTTTCTGACTTGGTTTCTATAGAATAAAAGTCTTGCATTGATGTTATAGATATTCTATTGTAATTTGGTAGAATTTGGAAATCGTGTCTTTTTGCAGGATTTTTGTGTAAATTTGACCGACTGCCGTTACGCTGCCCGATTTTCGTATGATTTCCGAATTGTCTGAGATTGATAGATTGAATCGATATGAATATGATTATTGATATGATTGCTTTATTATTGACTATTGAATTGCTTATTGATTGAATTGACTATTGATACTGGAACCCAAGTGGAACCTGGTTGAACGTTGGTGAAGATTGATATTGACCTGTACAGGATGGTGGGCCGACGGGCTTTCCTTTAAACCATTGATCATTGATATAACGATTGGGAGTTATAAGGAGTTTATATGCCGACGGGCGGCCGACGGGCAAAAAGAGTGACGACTCTTATTGATAGACCAACGTACGGACTACAACAGCAACGGATTCTACAACAGCAACATGACCAGTTGATTTTACTTGTCCAGTATATAGTATTGAATTGCATGTTTACTGTATTGATTTACGGATTTATTGCTTTATCGATTTCTGCCTTATTGATTTGATTGATCGGATTTACTGTATCGTACGATTTCATTGATTTCATTGATTGATTACCGAGCATTGATTACTGAGCATTGATATGGATATTGATAGATATAGATACTGCATTGATAGCATGGACATGGACATCGTATGGATTCATTGTATTGCCGCCTAGATTTTATAGATTCACTATTGCTATTGCTTCTACACTGTATTGAACTGCTGCATTTGATTCATTGCTAGTATAGACTGGGCTTTATTGTATTGATTTTATGATTTCATACCGATCGATTTAATTGACCAGATAGTATTGTTTTGATTGATTCGACTTGATACGATTGATTTGACTGATCGACTGATTTCCTACTGTTTATTGATTCTTCTACCGCTGCATTGACTACTGATTTGATTTCCGGATTGCATAGATTCATTGACCATTGACTGATTCAGATTGATAGATTGACATGCATATTGATAGCATCGCCGTGCTTTGATTTCAGTCATAGGTATTAGGTGACCTGCTGGGCTTTGTAAAGCTCATTATATGTGGTTGATATTTTCAGGTCAGGGTTCGGGAGCAGGAGATAGGAGTTGATCCAGATCTTCAGGTTTTAGTTCTTTTGATCGATTGATGATTCTTTTGTACTCAGGACAGGATAGATTTCTCTACTTGTACTGATAGTTTAGTTCCTGAGTATTGTACATGATGTTTTGAGATATGAATCGACTATTATATTGATGTTTTAAATGTTATAGATGTTTGATAGATCGCTTATTGAAGGTTTTAGATAACTCTGGTAAATTGTTTGGCTATTGATCGACGTTCTTTCCAAGTTAGATCTTGGGGCGTGACACTGGGAGCCTCATCCACTAACTGAGCCCGCTTTTGGTTTGGTTTTTTCTTTTCTTTTGTTCTTTTTCTTTTCGAAATATTGTAGTTTGTAATCGTTTCATTATCTTTAATATAAGTGTTTGGTTAAAAAAAAAAAAAAAAGTCAATGAGCCGTACACAAATAAAAAATTGAATCAATAATGATTTTTTGGATACTCTCCATTGAATTCAATAATAACTTTTTTGTTTTTTGGAAAGATAAATATCCAAATCAATAGAAAAAACAGACAAATTACGCAAAATGTTATTTGGGTCCGACGTGGGGCTGTTTTGCTCTGCTACAATCTGGCGAATATGGAGAGAAAGTTGATAGATTTTACTTTGAAAGGAATGAAATCTGTAGCCAATTGTCCGCATTGGCTGCAGGAGAATCATAGGTGCGACAGAAGCAAAACCCGTTGATCATCATGAGAGGTGGCTATGGGAGGAGAGATTATTAGGTGCGGAGTACGGACGGGAGAACCGTCCGCACAAGTATTGGGTATCTAGCGGTACCGACATTCGGTACCGCTAGATACCCAATACTTGTGTAGACGGTGCGCGCTCCGAACCTAATAATTTTAGTGGCAGAATTATTGGCATAGGAGAGAGATGGAAGCAGAGAAAAAATCTATTGGTGATCGGTGAAGCCCTCTTAGATCTAAAAATAGATAAAATGATAACATCAGCAGCACCCTTTGTTTGAAAATAATTTATGAATTAATTTTTATGTAATTTTGAATTTTGTGATATATATGATTAATTTCTATAAAATTTGAAAAGTTGTAACGTTAGGCTTTATTTTGGACAACTTTTAGCCACTATTTTTTTATTATTTTTAATAAATTTATTACAAAAAATTTTTTTGTAAAAAGCAATAAGAAAGCTATTCGAAACTACATTTGAGACAACTTTCTTACTACTTTGCTTTTCATATCACAAGTCACAACCACAATTTTAATATGGTTATTATTTTTTTCGTTGTTTTCAAAAAATTTCTATGCTATGAAGTTGTTTTTTACAACAACATTATAAAAATTATTTTCCTCATAACAGCTTTATAGCCACCTTATAAAAAATTATAGCTGTCCTATACGAGAAATTATTATGTTCAGAAGCCGTACGATGTTTACCGTCCGGAGACTAACCTAAATGTGCCATGTCAGCAGTATCGAGCCGTGGTACCGAGCAGTACCGAACCAGGTGCCGAAAAGGGGATGACGTAACGCATTCTGGTTAATCTCTGGAAGGCGTTCGACGTCCGAACAAAATAATTTCTCTTCCTAAACAAACCCTTAATCATCTATTATTACAAACTTGCGGCATCTCTTGCATCAACTTATATGAGGAGATTTAACATTGAGAAGCTATCGCCTATATGAGGAAGAACTTCAAGAATTATTTGAAGTGGAAGAAAAGAGACGAGCATTGAAGAGCTGAACATGGGACTAAAGGTCTTCACTAGCTAATGTTCTTTCCAATACAGCGAATGCCAATATGGTGGAGAATGGCTAAAGTTACAAGAACATGCATGCAGGACATAACATTTTACGTATAACTGCAAGTTGGGATTAATACATCATCAGCATAATACTATCAAATAACTGCTTTTAATTAGAATCTTAAGCTTCATTTGGGATAATTTTTTCTACTTTCTAAAGTAATTTTTTAGTATAAATATTTTTATCTCAACAAATTTTTATACTAAAAAATTGTGTTAGAAAGCTGGCCCAAACAAAGATACTTAATAATTAAGACTTTGTTTGTGACAGCTTTCTAAAGCAATTTTTTAGTATAAAAAATTGATAGTACTATGATTGGTCAATAGCTTTCTAAAACAATTTTTTAGTTTTATTTATATTCAATCTCCTAAAGGCTCAATTTCATAGAAATCTCATAGAATGAGGTGAGTGTTTATGATTGAGATAACTTTTGGTCATTATTTTTTCATTTTTGTTTATGATTTCTCTATATAATAAACAAATTAATATTAAACACATTTCAGATTTTACAAAAATTAACTCAATCATTGTACAATCTCCACTTGACCTTTCAATGACCCTGTTAGGAGAGTAGAGGTATTAGATTTGACTTATGTTAAGAAAGGCAGAGGCAGACCTAAAAATACTTGGTTAGAAAATATTAGGAATATCTTTTTTTATTAAATTTAAACGAGAATTTAACCTTTAATAGGTCACAATTAATGGAGAAAAAGGATTCATGTAGCCGACCCCACGTAGTGGGATAAAGACTTGATGTTGTTGTATTGTACAATCTCCACTTGACTTCCAATGATTTCACTTTGGCATCACAGGCTTAGTTGGGAAGATCACAACTCAGCCGTTAGAAATTTGAGAAAGAGTTCTGCTTTGTAGGTTTTAAATGAGAAAAAAGGATTTCAAAGCTTTTCTTGTAATGTAAATATGTGTACATATTCAATTGAAATTGTGCATATTTAATTTTCAAGTAAATTTAAACACAGTCAGATTTGTTTATGTATCATGACAAACTAGTTTATTTGTTATTCAAAAAGTAACTTGTTAAATGCGACGGGAGGCGGCGGTTGGCGGCCGATGTGCTGCGGTGACAACAGTGGCTGGTGGAGAAGGTGGTCGTAGGCGGTGGTCAAGCAAGGAGAGAGCGGTGTAGAGCGCTCTCGATCAAATTATTCAAGAATGCTTAGTTCATTTACTTTGCTTTGAATTTGCTTTTCATCAAATCAAAAACCTAGAAGTCCAACCAAATAGCCCCTTAATATAATCCTTTCATATCATACTAAAAATAAACAAATCTAATATATAATGTGCTCATCTCGGCTCAACTCGATTACAACCCTGATAATACGTAACTGTAGGCAAGGAACGAAGCGGCAGAAATGGTAAATTTTCTTAAAGCTTTGCTTGTAATGCTAATTTATGTACATGTAATGATATATCATTTAGTAAGTAAAAAGACATTCCAGATTATTTCATTGTGACAAAATCAGATGTTAAATTTGAATAAATAAAAAAAATTATGTATTTAATTAATACAGTAATTAATAATAATGAATTTTGCTAAAATAAATAAAATAAGCATTAAACTAAAATGAGAAACTATGTCAAAGATGGTTCAACATATTTTTTACACATTTATAGTAATATAAATCATAATTTTTAAATTTAAGTGTTTATGTGACTGAATTTTTCATTGTGAGTTTAAGCCAAATGAAGTATCATTTTAAAAATTAAAAATCTAATCACCTTATGGACTCCAATGTCTTAGGCTTCATTTAAGACAGCTTTCTTATTGCTTTCTAGATCAGTTTTTTAGTAAAAAAATATTTGTACTAAAGAGTTGCTCTATAAAACATTAAGAAAGTTGTCCCAATTAATTGAACCCTTAATTAGCCTCTAACACATTTATTGAACTTGACTTGAGCTATTCCAATTGACCTTAATATGATGGAATGTACTTAAGGATTTGTTTGTGACAATTTTCTTATTGCTTTGTGAAACTGTTGCAAAATTGTGATGTCAATTACGTGCGGAGTCCGGACTGTCCAGATTTGTGATGGTACACAGTAAATACACAGTTTTTTTGCAAAACTGGCTATGTATTGTTGTGCACCCTCATAAATTCCACCGCATCTTGTGTCCGAACTCCGCACGTAATAATCTCTCCCCCAATAGAGGTATGCCATATATATTTTCAATTACATATTTTCAAAAAATGGTGTTGAGACTCAGCTCTTTTTTTTTTTAAAGAGAATGCTATTCAAATTCATTTTAGACTCCTACATAAATCCTATTTAATCTAGTGATACATATTCTGGCTCCTAACAAAGAATCTGTTTGAAATGGTAGTAGTGTTTTATAAAGTTGATTGTGAAGTTACTCGGGAGAAAACAACTTCGATATTATAGTTACAAAAAACCGCTTTTTACAACAGAAATTTCTAAAAAACTGTGAGAAAACAGCAAGAAAATAGTAGCCAAATAAAATTATGATTATTATATGAAAAATAAAAAAGCTATTCCAAATAGATCCTAAGAGATCATGTTCCATATTTCTAACTCTTTAAAGTTCTATTTCTTTCTTTAGAAAAAAGACAAAAAAAAAAAAGAGAGACATAAATTCTACTTTGCTCTTGTATCAATAATTTGTCAAATTCTTCTTAAAACTTATAATTAGCTTTATGCTGACTTTATCAAATATACAAAAAAAAAAAAAATTGGACTGACAATTAATGCAATAGAAAGCTCAAGCTGCACCTGATATTTATATGGCAGAAGGATTATATTAAATGTGAGTCTTGTTCCCACATAATTTGATTTATTTTTGGACAGTTCAATGGTAGGATCTTTAACTATATCTCGTTTGCAAAGTCATGGAGGACATTTGTTATATTCTAAGAGTGGATAGTTCTTGTGTTACGATGAAGTACTTATTTTTAGAGCCCATAAATAGGAATTTTTATTAGGTCCAGTGTCCTGACGTAGCTCTACGTTTTGACGTAGCTCTACGTTCGGACGCCTGTAAAATGGTGCTACGTGCTCTTACTCTTTATCGCGCGGCCCGATGACCCGACCTGGACCGGACCCATGTGCTATGTATTGACTGATTTATGCAGACTGTGGTATTGCTATGTATTGCTCGATATTGCTCATCAATAACGAGAAATACCTTTATGTGAAAATCAATACCTAGCAATACCAAGCAATACCGAGCAATACCTAGCAATACCGAGCAATATCGAGCAATACGCGAACATAGCAATCCCAGGTTTCGTTCCGGGTCGGGTTGTCGGGCAGCGTGGTAAAAAGTAAGAGCACGTGGCGACATGTTATTGACGTCCCAACGTAGAGCTACGTCAGGACACCGGATCTAATAAAAATTCCATAAATAGAGACCCCACTTGCCCGAAATAGGTAAATATTTACCTATTTTTACTCTAAGAGTTAGTTTGGGATTCCTCCAAATTTTTATAAAGTTGATTATAAAGTTATTATAAAAAAATAACTTAATTACTCTGATTATAAAAAATAATTTTCACCATAATTTTTTTTGAAAAAATAATGAGAAAGCAACAAGAAAATATTATCCAAATGAAATCATTATTGTTACATGAAAAGTAAAGCAACAAAAAAATAGTCCTAAATAAATCCTTAGGTTTCGTTTGACATAGCTTTTTTACTGCTAAAGCAATTTTCTAGCACAAAAATTTCAAATTAAAAAAAAAATAAATTAAAAAGTTGTTTTATAAAATAGTAAAAAAATTGTCCCAAATAAAATTTAAATCTTAAAAAAATGCTCAGCTCTCTTATAGTTCTCTATATCTATACTATTTAGCAATTAATAAAACTCTCTCTTATTCTATCTCTGAAGAAATTATTAAATTTTTTGAATGGATAGTGAGCATATATTATCTACTCATTGTGTACTAAAAAAAATGTGAAGCACGCAGCTAATACACGACACAGCATTCAGCCACTCAGTACTCCACATATTTCTCCCTTCATGTATAATATATTAACATCCACGCCTAATAATTATTTCTTTTATTTAATTTGAATCTGAAATAATCAAGCAAATCCGATATGATTCTAGCAAAAAAAAAAAAAATTAATAATGGGAGATTTACATACATACCATCATATACTATTCTATTTACATACTTAACACCTAAAATTTTAATATTACATACATATCATCTATAGTACATTTCATATATTTAATATTCAAATAATATAGAATGGTATGTATGTAATATTAAAATATTAGGTATTAAATATGTAAATAGGATAATATAAAATGATATGTATGTAAATTTTTTAATAATGATGATAAAAAAAAATGATTGCAGCAAGCTCAAAATGGTGCACGAAACATCTATCTTTTGGAATGCAATCTAATGCAGCAAGCGTCTTGGGGGCGGGGCCCGCAGCCATGGACGGGGAGCAATTATTAGGTCCTTTCACTGGATGTAGAGGAAGGTTCGGTTTTAGGCAAAAATAGGTCAAAAAGTGCAAATACCGAGTTTTTTGAAAAACTCGGTATTTTTTCAAAAAACTCGGTATTTGCACTTTTTTAGGCAAAACCGAACCTTCCTCTGGGTCCTTGCACCGGACCAAATAAAAGTTCCATGGACGGGTCGTTTTCATGCACAAGTACTCCAAAATTATAATAATTGCAAACCCAAAATAGCATCAGTGTAATGACTATTTGTAGCATTACACTTTATTTTTTTTTGGTACATTTAGATAAAGTAAGATAAATTTATCGCACATATTATATTTATAAGTTTAAAATTTAAAATAAAGCTACTTAGGGCATCTCCAACCGAACTCCAAACGCTTGAATGGAGCTCCCGACCAGCTCCAACCGAACTGCAAAATTTCCGCTATATGGCTGCGGGTGAACAGTGGGACGCCAATATTGACGTTGCACTGTTCATCTCCGCCATTTTTACCACTATACCGAACTTGTTGCGGGAAACAAAGAGGCGACGGTTACCTGCAAAAGGGTGAAAAATGCGTTCGATTGGAGATGAAATCACAGCATTTTGTAATTTCCGACATTTTGGAGTGAAAAATGAGATTTTCGGTTCGAGATGATCTTCCTAGCAGATCGCCATTTTCTCATTCGATTTCCTTTGAAATCTTTTTCCTGACCTTGTTGTTTTCACCCAGGCCACATGCAAAATAAAAAAGATAGAGACAAATGATTAATTGTTTGAATAATGCAGTTCGACCTGCACCCAATTTGATCACACACGGCTCTCAACATGCACCACGTGGCCAATACGTGACGTGTCATTACGACTTGCTGCCACATTAGAATTTTATTAATATAGAAGAAGGAATATGTATTAACTATATTCTTGTCTTGTTGAAATAAAGCTTTTGTTGACCTGTTATGATCCTAAATGGCTCATGGTAGCCCTAGTTGACCCTAATATACTATTGGCCTCTATCATGATTAATTCTTAAGCAAGGAGCAACTAAAAATCGCATGAAAAATTATTCTATGCGGACGTCGAACGTCGTTCGAAAACTAATCAGAATGGGTCACGTCACTATTTTGCTTGGTATCACGGTTCGGTGCTGCTCAATACTGTGGATTGATACTGCTGACATGGCTGCACCTGATTCGCCTCCAGACATAAAGCTGGGTCCGACCTCCGCACAGAATAATTTCTCCTTATTGCATGGCATTCGATGTTTGGAAAAGATTTTATTTGAGGAGGACAGGGGTGGGTTGATAATTGATTTATTTTTTATTTTTTATTTTTTTGCTAATCTACAATAGTTATTCTTTTATAGTATCTCTTCATATCTAATTTAAATAAAAAACTAGTTATATTTTTTTTTCTATACCGAGTAATAAATGAAAAAAAAAAAAGAAGAGCTACATTTTATTAATAAAAAAACATTTTATTAATATAAAATTATATTAAAAATATGACAGTTGCAAAATTACAATACAAATATTTTAACATTTTTTTATTAAAGATTGCAATCCTCTTCTCCGTAAAGTATAAGATAGAAATTTTTTGGGTTCAATTACTTACACTTTCTATGAAAGATATTTAGAATTTTTTAAAAATAATTAAAAAAACTTCCATGATATTTTCAATTTGCAAACTAAAAATAAAAAAAATATGTTACTTTCTCAGGTCCGGGAGAAAGAGAGAGAGAGAAACGAGAAAAAGAATATTAAGTTGGACGATGAGAGAGAGAGAGAGAGAGAGAGAGAAAGGAAAAGAGAGCTGTCAAAATTACCACCAGAAGATCTATCTCCAACCAAAAATCTCATTTTATATTTCAAAATACAGTAATATTTTAATATGCGATAATACATCTCCAATCGAACACCATTTTTAACATAAAAAAAGAGTATACCAAGTATATTCTCCAACCAGAAGAAATGAAGAAAAAATTTGCGTATGATATTGACGTTGCACTGTTCACCTCGTGCAAAAGGGCGCTGAATTGTCGTTCGGTTGGAGCTCCACGGCCACTTCAAACATTTATTTGGGGTTCGGCTGGACATGCCCTTATGGGTGTCAATTTTGGGTTATGGTCGGATTCAGTTCGGTTTCAAAACTGACACAACACTATTAGGATCAACCTAAACCTGACCCATTTTTGCAAACAAGTCGATTTTTGGGAACAGAGATAAGAGGGCCCTGTGGAGAATGTGGTCAGAAATCCATAATAGAGCCCGACCACAACGACCGAATTTATTATCTTCATGCATGAGGATAATGGATTACCTAGTAGAAAAGATTTAAAAATCATCACAAACCTCCCTTTTTTCTAACCGAACCTGACTCGCTTAAGGTTCATGTCAACCCGCCCCGACATCGATTTTTCTCACAGGGAATGGGATTGGAGACAGGGAGTCCATTTGGAACTTGAAAGGGCTCTTGTGGCTCACATAAGGGCGTGCCCCTGTGCATGGGAGTGGGACGACTAGGATGGCAGACGCGAGACGCTGAGAGTGACGCGAATGGCGGATGCGAGTATGCAACTGAGCAGACCGGCGACCCTATGAGTGGGAAATAGATGCGAGACTGCTGGAGGAGGCGACAGCTGGCTGAGGCGACGGCTGGCGGACGCGACAGCTTGACGCGGATGGCTAGCGGATGCGACGGCCGACATGACACCTCTTCAGACGCGATAGGATGGACAAAGAGCGAGAAACGGACGGTTTGGGTCAAACAGGGTTGATTTCGGACTTTCGGGGCAACCCTAACATGTTCAGTTTTTGCAAACGTGTCAAAATCTCTAACCCGAACAGGGTCGTTCTGATTTGGATTGACCCAAACCCAAAATTTTTATATTGAATTCGAGTCAAATTTTTGAGTCATATCCAATATTGACACTCCTAGATGCCCATGCAATTTGTATCGAAATTGCATGTATCTAAGAATAAAAAGAGCGGGGAAAGAGAGTCACAACTTTAACTAAGTTTCAATCTTACGTCTTAATCTGATTCGTACCGTCCCATGTTTAGTTGATGCCTCCAAACTGGACAGTTGGGGCCCATTAACCCCACACTTTAATTATATATGCACCATCGAATATTCGAATGGGAAAGGACAGCGAAAGTTTTGATATACGTTATTTTCTATTTTATTTAAATATTTTTAAAATTACAATATTATGATTTATGAGTATTAGTCTAAAGTGCAATATTATTGGTATGAATAATATTTAGTCTGAAGTAATTTCAAAATCGACTTTATTGAATATTACTAAATAATTTACCCTTATGAATATTCATTTCATTAGAAAAAAACTTTATAAATTTTTTTTGCAGCCACATTCAGATTTTGGATAAGATTGACATTGTTCTTGGGATGCCGTATTAGTGATGTTATTTGGTGGTGAATCTTAAAAAATTTAGAAGTGAAGCTCAGCATGCTCTCAATGGTGGGGGAAAAGTACAGGTAGTGTAGTTAAATTGACTCCAATTTTAATTTTATGATTGAGATATTAGTTCTATTTGGAATATTATTGTGTCGCACAATTGGATTATTTTGTTGACCCGGACCTTAATTCCATCAATTGAGCTAGTCAGGACCTCAATTCCATTAACCGAGCTCGTCAGGAGATCATCACATGATTTTTTTTTATGTACAGACATATAGCAATACGATAAGTGTTATATACTTGAGCATTGAGGCTCTATAGTCTTGTGTTAGAGATATAGAGCAAAGCAATGTGACGATGTAGGCGGCTACACCATGGCGTTGTAAGATAGGCTAGAGATAGAGAATATAGCACCCCGACGCTCCAAACCATAGTGTCTCGCCGCTATGCGTTACGATGGATATAGCTTTATTTCTCGTTTTCATGCTTCACTTGAAGGGTTTGCATCCTTTTGTATGATTTAAGTGCATTTCTTTGTTTATTGTGTAAAGTGAACAAAAAAGAGAAATGAAGTGAGACAAGGAGAGAGTGAGAGAAAAAGATTTGTATAATTTCTCTCATTTTCATATTGAATTTTTTGGTGTAGTTTGGCTCCGCTTTTTTGTTCCCGATTTCGAAAAATTCCAGTCTAATCTACTATAATTTTTTTATTCAAAATATGGATCTTGAAATAATTTAGAAAGTTTGAGTTGGAGCTCAGTTTGATGCATTTCAATTGAGCTAGTACAAAAGGAAATATGGGTTGGGGAGGGGCAAATGAGTGCCTAGGGCTAGGGTTAGTTTTGTGAAAATAAAAAATGGAATAGGTACTAAAGTAGCCTTCTTATAAATCATAAATTAGCTATAAATTTAGTTCAATTGAGTAATTTTCTATAACTTTTTGAATCCATGAAGAAATTCTATTGTTTATTGTAAATATTAACAAATGAGAAAGTGTTGATGCTCGATGATGAAAAACACTAACTTATTGAAGATAGACACACTAATTATTGAATAGGTGTAATGTTGCGTGCTACCAATAGATATAATTACACCAACTTATTATAAATGCATTTTTCACTAATGAACATCACGCTTTCTAACAAAGACAAACTTGAAGCTAACATTTCGGACATTGTCCCAAACAACATAGTTTCATTTGTAGTTATTAGAGATGATGCATCACAAATTGTGTTGAATGTAACTAAATATACCACTCGTATATCTCTATACATGGCCTATAATTATGGCTAAAGATACGAGTCTAACAAAGACGAGTCGCCCAAGACATCGAAGAAGGAGAAGTTCACCACATCTCGCCAATTCGACCATGATTACAAACTTGTCAATTCAATAGAGAAGCCGCAATTTTGCTAGCTCAACAACAACCATGATCCATATCATCTCACCCCAAAGAGATTGCCATGAGCCTAATGTTCCTAAGGCTCGCCAAAATTTAAGCTTCACACATCTACAATAGCTAGTCTACCTTCTCTGCAAACCCTTATGTAGGAAGTTGAAAAATATGAGAGCCTAAATTTTAATTATCTAATTACACAAAAATATGTCTTAATCTTTGTAATTTGTAAGTCAAAGCACATTTATTTTAAATGGGTTGGACATCACATAAGGGCTTCTCCAACCGAAAAACCCATTTTCCACTCCAAAATCCATCAAAATGCAGCAATTCATCTCCAATAGAACTGCATTTTCTCTCTTCTTTCGTGCGCTTCCTACGAAGATAACAATTTTCTACTCTTTCCCGCGCTTTTCTTCCCTTTCATGCGCTTCTTCGGCAATCCCGTAGACCAATTTTTTGGCGTAGGCGAACAGTCCGACGTCAATATTGGCGTTATACTATTCACATGCCGAACTTTGGCCTTAGATTTGGAATTCAAATGGCCGATGACATACAGTGATATGCAGTTCGATTGGAGATAATCTAAAAATAAATGTCATCTAGTTTAGTTAGGTCAACAATTTTGCATGCTGGAGAAAGGGTCCAGCATTGAGAGGGATATTATAAGCAAGCCATCAAAGGTAGAAGCATCAAACATCAAAGAGTTTTAAATCATTGCCCAACAGTCTCTGACTTGTTGACAAGAGCCCACGCACCAACAAGACAACAATTAGCAAAAGAGAGGGGCATAAAACTTTCTAAACTAAGTAGAACCCCATAGTTAATGTAGAACATCACCAAAGAAAGAAACCAAACAAGCAAAATTAGAAAGTACAATCAGAGCTAATCCTTCATTAAAACAATCTAACATAGCAGCGATCAATTTGCAACTCATTTAAAAGTTTGATGGAGAGCAATAGGGTGGAAATAAAGAAGAATTGACGTGGGAATATTTTTCTATACCTTTCTCTGCAAATATTATAAATAAGGCAAGAAAATTATGGTATTTAATCAAGGTTGTGAAAATCGGACTGAATGTCGAACCTGAAAAATCAAAGTTTCAAGATTCAATGATTCGATCGGGGATGAACCGGTGGTTGAACCAGATGATGTAATAAGTATTATAATTATTTAAATAAAAAATACATAATATAATAATGATATAATCATTTAAATTTGTGGCTAAAAATAAATTTAGCTTATATACAAGCTTATGCATTTAATATAATTATTACTAATTTATGTTAAATTTCATGTAATTTATAACAAATTATTATTTATTTATATTTTATCTTTAGACAAATTTTACAACTATTGATTATATATTAAATTCCCATTATATTTTTACTTCTATAATTCATTCATGTTATATTATTATTATTATTATTATTATTCATGTTATATTATTTATAATTGATATATAGATAAAAATTAAATTTTAATGATGTATATTTTAAAAATAAAAAATAAAATAGATTAACAATTAAATATAATTAATCAACAAAATAAATATTATTCTCAATATTAAAAAAGTAATTGAAAAATATATAACATATGTATTTTGAAGTAGAAATTTCAATTCCAACTAATTTATTTAGTCTCACATCACTATCACTTTGAGAGCATTTGTTTATTTTATATAGTTTTTTTTTTGTTATCATGTGTTAAGACTTAAAGAGCCCACATGGGGTGGTGGTACCATATGGACATGTTGTGTTGGTGCTTAGATTGTAAATAATCATTATAAAAATTTAGATATATTATTTTAGTTAAATATTTTATATTAAATTAATTTATTTAATTATTTAAGTAAGATATCAATTGAACCGATCGATTCTTAAAAACCAGAACTAGTTCAATAGTTAAACCGGTGGTATAATTGTGCCGACTTTTAAGGAAGACCAGACCAACATATGACCGATTCACAATTGAACCGACCGGTCCAATTTGGTTTGATTTTCAAAACCATGTATTTAACCAATAATTCTTTTCCCCAATGTTTTTTTAGACTTTTGAGCCTATTAAGTTATGCTGAGATTTAATGTAGAAAAATCTAAAATATGAAAAAATACCACTATAAAGGTAGGAGAAAGTGTGCGACTATATGAAAAAAAATTAAGGGCAGCCCCACTCATGGCTTGACTAACAAAATTTAGATATGAGTTAATAATACAATCCAATAGATCGGCACAATTAGATTCCACACGGAACTAATTTTAGTGCTAATTAACCAAATAATTAGAATTTCATAGAGTAATATTAGTGCTAATTAAACTTATCTAAGGTGGCTCGCAAAAAGTTCCTATACTTCACAAGTTATTTGTATATAAATAATCTGCTTGGAGAAGACAGGACCAATCAAATTAAGGTTTTATTTGAAACGATTTTTTTATTATTTTTAAAATAATTTTTTAAATACAAAATATTAATTTTATATAAAAATTTATTTTAAAAAGTAAAAAAAAAAAAAATTGACCAATGCCTACTTGGGATGAGCTCCAAATGAATCAATTATGACTCAAGTACAGAGTACTCCTTTAATTAGATATAAGCCTAATGTTCAGATCTGTGTCACTATAAAAAATATACATATTTTAGCTTCATGTTTATACTGTGCATGCCAATGAGTGGAGAAATTATTATGTACGGATACCGGACGTAGATTTTTATTCGAAGGTGAATCACATCACGCCACATCACTCAGTACATAACAGATATATAGCTGCAGGGACGCGGCGTGATCTGATTTACCTCTAGACACAAAGCTACGTCCGGACATTGTCCGCACATAATAATTAATCCAACGAGTGATAGCATAAAATAATAATCAACTAAAATATACCATAAATATTTTAATGCTACACAAAATAATAATTAATGAACTAAAATCTATTAAAGAATTATTAATGAAGTGTAAATGATTTGCATTTTGCATACACAAATTAATAATAAAATTAAATTAGAATCAAATCAAATTATAAAAACTTATTTACTAGGAAATCAGAACTCTAACAAAATTTTTTTTTTCATTAGAATGAAAAATAGCTGTAGAGCAAAAGGAAGTTAAGTTCCAAATAAAGAACTGAATTAACTGAATGCGACCCTCAAATGAGAGAATCCGGCCTTCATTTGCAACCTTCCAGCAATCAAAGAAGCCATGTTTTCTGAGTAATCTTGCATGGTGGCGCAGTTCGCTGGGTGCCTCTCAGCTTAGCAGAGCTGGGCGATGGTGACAGTCTCTTCTCTCCTCCATGTGAAATCAATCCTTCAATTGAACCCAACACTGTCGCTGTGGTCCATCCAGCATTCCAGCCCAGTCCCTGTTGCATTACCAAGTATTAATTAAATGTCTTCTTTTATTAATCTCAAAGCTCTTAGCTGTAGCAGCCAGTGATATAATGGTGCTTCCTTTCGTCCTCTCCCATGGCCGAGAACTTTTTTTCTGCAATTATTAATGATTCTGCTCAATATCTATCAATCTGGAGGAAGAAGACATCAAGTGCCCAGTTTTTCAAATACAGTAAGTGTCAGAGTCATTCATCATGGCAACAGGAGCCAGTGATTTACTTAGTAGATCACTACCTGGAGATGTTTTTGTGCAGTGGTTTTTCATGGATACTTCCTCTTTTAGAGCTGCATCATATTAGATCCGTTTCCTTTTCGTATACAATATTGCTGAAGCAACTGATCAACCGCAGGAGATCGATAAAGCTACCTGTTAATTTGATTGAAGGAACAGTTGATAATCAAAAAGATTTTTATTTTTTTTCTTTTTTGCCATAAATTGGACTGAATCAAAATCAGTGAGATGCCTATAAATTGAATTTAGTTTTGTGGGCTACGTTCACCTGGTAGAACAATAAAGAAATAAATAATTAATTCGTAAAGCTTCAGATTGATCCAGAACTCCTGATGATGACTATCAGGCAATGACGAGTTTAATTGCGCAAGGCTTTGAACTCCTATCAATCAATCTTTGGCTTCGTTTGGGACGGCTTTTTTGCTGTTTTTTAAAGCAGCTTTCTAATACAAAAATCAGCTTTAAGAAACAATAAGAAAGTAATAGCTCATATTTGAACTAGGCTCATTAATGCGCCACTTGCTCTTCTCAAGTCTTATTGATGAAAAAAAAAAACATCTATTGTATTATTATGTAAGTTCTATAAATATATACATTAATTAAATCATTAATCTTGAGAAAATTTTAATTAAGAATATTCTTACGCCAATTTAGTTAACATAGTCTTCATAGCCGTTGAATTTTTACTAAAATTAATGCATGTTATTCATCTCAGCGTATAAAGCCCAAAGATATGAACCTCATTACAATATTTTCCATTAATCTCACGGTCAGATCAAATAACTATTCAAATCTTGTGCGGAGTATCCAACATGAAATCGTTAAACAAACCGGAAAGACGTTTAGCCTTTTGGCTACTACATAAAAGGCTTTTCTGGGTCCTATTCCTTATAGTGCCTACAGTATACAAGGTCTATAAATTTGTCTCTTGTCAATCTTTGGTCTCTCTCTCTCTCTCCCCCTCCTTATCTCAACTATTAAGCAGCAAAAGAAGAAGAAGAAGAAGAAGATCTAAGTTTAACTATGGGAAAGATGAAATCTTCCATAAAGTCCATCCAAGAATCGATCACCAGCTTCAAACCGACAGCTCCCAGCTGCATCCAAGAAGCTAAAACTCACTCCTTTAGAGCAGGAGACGACCCCTGCTCCAACTTCAGCTATGTCTACCACACTCCTTCTTCCTCATTTTCTTCTCCTTCTTCCTTAAGCCTCCACAAGCCACAACACATCATCCACCACCAAACAACCACTCACATGGAAGACTCTCCTTCCTCTTCATCCTTCTCTACCTCCTCCTCCTCCCTCACAACACCAATTCCAAAACAGAAGGAACAGATCACCTGCAACTTGCTTCCCAATGACCGCATAAACCCAAAAAGATTCTTCTTTTCTCCTCGCAACACCAACTCCATAATGGAGGAAGTGAAGGAAGAAAATGTCAGCAAGGCCGCCACCAGAAACTTCTTCGAGGAGAGTGAGGCCATTGCTATGGTCTCCGATGACCCTTACAGAGATTTCAAGTCTTCAATGGCGGAAATGGTGAAGGCTCATGAGCTCAGAGACTGGCCAAGGCTGCAAGAACTATTGCATTGCTACCTTCAGCTTAACGATAGGAAGAATCACAAGATTATAGTGCTTGCGTTTGTTGATTTGCTCATGCATCTCATGACTCATGAGAAGCACTTATTCTCCTTCTCCTCTCCACCTCTGTGTCTTTCTCTTCGTGATTTGGATAAATGAGGAATTAATGTTCTTCCTTCCTTTATCTCTGGAATTTTTTCTGATTTTGAGGATGATTTTATTCTCTTCTTTTGTTATGAATTAACCTTCCCTTCATTTTTATTTATTTTTTATATGATTCTAAGTGATTAGTTCATATCTTCTGTTGAATTATCGTTACAGAAAGGTTTGACTTGTTGTTACTGCCTGCATTATTGTTCCAGAACTCCTAGAATTCTGGGATGAAAATAAATAGTTTAAAATAATTGAGTTAAATTCTGACACAATTATTATGATAATATTTCTTACCTTATTATTATTTTTTAAAATTATTTTATGAAGACTCATCTGACAATATTATTATTGTCTCAGTAATTTTTTTAATCCTTTTCTTCATCTTATTCCTACTCCGGAATCATATTGAGCTGAATATTTATTAAGATTTTACTTGGAACAAATTTTTATTATTTTTAATATATTTTTAAAAAAATTTTATTTAAAAAAATAATAAGAATGAAATTAACCTAAAAATCATTTATCACAACATCCAAAATATTTTGTATTAAAAAAATTAAAATGAGAAGTATTATATATATAATATAGTTCTATGAGATTTCAGATATTCTGAACAGTTTTTTTTTTAATGCATTGAAGTTTGTTTGCAAGGGATGCTTTTTTGGAAGCCTCCATTGGTCTGCGGAAACCAAGGGGACATTTGAATTACTACGAATGTCTTCTAACTTTGTAATATTAATATGGGGCTATTGTAGCTGGAAGGAAAATATGTCAGTATAAAATAATATTAAAATGATTTGAATTATTAGATTTATTTTGAAAATAGTAAAGCATAATATATAGTATTAATTCAAATTAATTTCAATAAAATTTGAATTTATTTTAATAGTTTGTATGTATATTTTAATATAATTTTCTTTTCAATAAAGCTAAAAAAAGACAACAACATAATCTATAAAAATATGAATTTGTAATCTTCACTTTTTTATAATTCTTCTTATGTTTAAATTGTATATAATGTCAAGAAAATTAATGGTAATATTATTTCTAAGATTTATTAAAATGAATTTTAAAATTTCAATTTTGATATAAAATAAAATTTATTAATATAATATTGATTAATGATTATTTTTTTGCTCAGCATAAAATAAATACAAAAATTGTCCAAATATTCTAAGGAGCTATTTGTTTGGAACTAACATGAATGTAAAGTAAAATGAATGCAAATGTATTGAAAATTTTGGAGTTTGGTTAGAAGAAAAACAAATTTAAGGTAAAGTAAATTAAATGGGGTGTATTCTATTCTAGTTCATTTTTAAGGTAAATTGTTCTCACAAAGCTTTTCTATCACTCTTACTTAATTTTGTTGTGGTTTTTTCGTTTTCTTTTGTTTGGCTTCATCGTTTCGTCCTCCTCCGGTTGTTCGCAGCCGGAATGGAGGGGAAGCGATTATGCGATCCCGGTTTAATGAATGGAGCTATGAAATCGTGCTCTTTCATTGATGTCCTTGCTGGTTCCCCCTCTAATGGTTATTTCCCTGAGCATCATTAGTCTTCCTTCCGTGGTTTACCCTCTTTGTAGATCTCACAAGAAGAAATTTTAGTGCTTGCTGTTCCATTTCAATTCGTGTTGGTTGGTTTTTTCCCATCTTGATGGCCTAGTTTGGATTTCATACGTAGGTTTTTTTTTTCAACCTGAAGCTTATTGTCAAGTTCTATGTAACTGTTCTTAATTTGTCACATGTTCTGGTGAAACTGTCGAATGATTTAGATTATAGTAGAGTTTTTGTCATAGGTCATATTTTGTTAATAATTGCTTCATGAAATTAGCTAAATTATCCATTTCTCTTGATATTGTTGTTGAGTCCCCAGTGATTCCCATTTAGGTTTCCTTCCCTAACTTAAGGCATCATCTCTTCTCTCCTAAGATCCTTTACGCTTTGGATTCTATGTTTGGTTAACCTTTGAAAGTCGACAATGCCACCTCTATAGGCTCTCAGTCCTCCCTTGTGCGTATATTAGTTGAGTTGGACATTACCAAAAAGTATGCAGACAAAATTTGGCTTGGTCCTGAGAATTTATGGTATATCTAAATGGTTCAGATAAATTTTCCCTCCTATTGTGCTTCCTGTAAATGTCTTGTTCATCTTAAGGGTGAGTGTCACACCTAGTCTTCTATTTCTTTGCTTGTTCCTAATAGTAAGTCTAATCCTGGTTGGTCTGATGGAATGATAATGGTAATAAGATTGCTGATTTGATTTTTTCTGCTAATGATGGGATGACTGAAGGGGATATTAAGGGTGTTTCTGGTTCAATGGTCGTCATGGTCGGGGCAGAAGTGCATCTCAATTATGATAGGATTGATGTCAGTAATCCTTCTGCTGATATTTTGTGGGTTGATGTTATTTCTGCTGTGAATGAAGTTGTTCCTCCATCGTCTATGGTTTTGTAACGACCCCAAGATCTAACTTGGAAAGAATGTCAATCAATTTCACAACAATTTACCAGAGTTATCTATAAACCTTCAATAAGCGATCTATCAAACATCTATAACATTTAAAACATCAATATAATAGTCGATTCACATCTCAAAACATCATATACAATACTCAGGAACTAAACTATCAATACAAGTAGAGAAATCTATCCTGTCCTGAGTACAAAAGAATCATCAATCGATCAAAAGAACTAAAACCTGAAGATCTGGATCAACTCCTATCTCCTGCTCCCGAGCCCTGACCTGAAAATATCAACCACATATAATGAGCTTTACAAAGCCCAGCAGGTCACCTAATACCTATAACTGAAATCAAAGCACGGCGATGCTATCGATATGCATGTCAGTCAATCACAGTCAATCAATCTATATCAGTCAATGGTCAATGAGTCTATGCAATCCGGAAATCCAATCAGTAGTCAATGCGGTACGAAAATCAATAGTCAATAAAACCAGTCAATGCAGCGGCAGGCAATTCGATAAATCAACGCAATCAATCAATATCCGTCAATCAAATCAATACGGTCAAATCAGTACGATCTAATCAATGAAGTCAAAAAAGAAAAGCGATACGAGACAAGGAATCTATAAAACAGTCAATACGGTGTAGAACAATAGCAACAGTGAATCTATAAAATCTATAGGCAGCAATATCAATGAATCTATACGATGTCCATGTCCATGCTATCAATGCAGTATCTATATCAATCCATTTCTATATCAATGCTCAATGTCGATGTACGACAATCAATCAGGGAAATCAATGAAATCGTACGATACAGTAAGTCCGATCAATCAATAAGGCAGAAATCGATAAAGCAGTAAATCCGTAAATCAATACAGTAAACATGCAATTCAATACTATATACTGGACAAGTAAAATCAACTGGTCATGTTGCTGTTGTAGAATCCGTTGCTGTTGTAGTACGTTGGTCTATCAATAAGAGTCGTCACTCTTTTTGCCCGTCGGCCGCCCGTCGGCATATAAACTCCTTATAACTCCCAATCGTTATATCAATGATCAATGGTTTAAAGGAAAGCCCGTCGGCCCACCATCCTGTACAGGTCAATATCAATCTTCACCAACGTTCAACCAGGTTCCACTTGGGTTCCAGTATCAATAGTCAATTCAATCAATAAGCAATTCAATAGTCAATATTAAAGCAATCATATCAATAATCATATTCATATCGATTCAATCTATCAATTCCAGACAATTCGGAAATCATACGAAAATTGGGCAGCGTAACGGCAGTCGGTCAAATTTGCACAAAAATCCTGCAAAAAGACACGATTTCCAAATTCTACCAAATTACAATAGAATATCTATAACATCAATGCAAGACTTTTATTCTATAGAAACCAAGTCAGAAAACATCCTGATAATTTTCTATCCGATAAAAACCGCGTAGAACCAATTCCGACCGGAAGAAAATTCGTAGAATACAGTCAAATCGTGTAGAATAATCATATCTATAACACTCTAAAAGTTGTGCGGTGAAAGTCGTGTCAATACGAAATCAGGTCAAAAGTTCGACTACGAAAACACAAAACAGATCTCAACTCGGTCAAAACACAACATCTTTGAAAACAGAAACAGGATTCGGAGTCCTTACCACGAGATCTTCACTTTTCCCAACAGCAGCGTCGGACGAAAAGCGCTCCGCGGTCTCCGAAAACCAGCTTTTCTCTTTTTCCTTTTCTCTTTCTCTCTCCTCAGATATTTCTGATTTTATAAAATGATTTTCTCTCTCTTCAAAACGAGCTGATTTCCTTATATCTGTGAACTGATCGGCCAGGCCGATATTCACATCGTCCCGGGACGATCAGACCAAAACCTGATCGTCCTGGACCTCACCCAGGGCTATTGTCTGGCCGATAATTTCTACAGTACCTATCGTCCTGGACGATCTCACGATCGGCCCGGACGATCCTGTCCAGAAATCATCCAGAAAACACTACAGAAATCAGCTGTTTTCCATGCACTGATCGGCCTGGACGATCTCAACTTCGTCCTGGCCGATTCTGGGAGGAAAATCCAATTCAGAGAGGAACAGTAAGGGAACGAGATATTACAATCTCCCCACCTTAGAAAAATGTCGTCCCGACATTTCCATAAAGGTACGAAGCAAAACACGAAACAAACCAAATCGATCGAAATCCAAATCCAAAACAAAACTCGTCGAAATCTATACAGAACACACAATGCAATCAATCAAATTTCAATATGCAATGTTCATATGTCAATATCAATCGGTTAGTCAAATCAATCTTACCAGTAGAACTCTCTGGTCGCTGTTGATCCTGATGCTGTAAACTCTGTAGACTGTAGATGCGTGGCACCACTGGAGGAAGTGCAGGAGGTCGTGGCGCAACTGTCTCTCTCTGATCTCTGACAGCTCTATCATCTATCCGGTTCCCTGATCTCTCACTGTAAGTCCTCGGGCCAACAGTCCTCTGCTGTCCTGAACCCGTGCCAGAATCAGTCCGTCCACCCAGTCCTTTCTGAGGACAAGCTGCTGCTCTGTGCCCTTGCTGTCCACAGTGAAAACACTGCCCCGTCAACAGGTAGCATCGACCTGCATGTCGTTTACCACAGTGAACACATGCTCCAGAACTACCAGACGATACTACCGATGCAGATCGCGGTACAGATCCCGATGCAGATCCTCTCGAACTCTCATATCTGCTTCTCTTCTCTCTATCTCTATCTCTACCAGAATCATCTCGTCGTACCTCATCTCTCCTCCTTCTGGTATCCTCGTACCTCGGTACCGGTGTCGCCAGATCAATCTCTATCAATCGAGCTCGCTCCACTAGCTCAAAAAACTCATGGATCCGGAAAGGTACTAGTGGATGCCTCAGCTCTCTGTTCAATCCGTGCAGGAATCTATAACATTTTTCCTCGGCCGTAGGAATCAGATGAGCAGCGTACCTCGCAAGAGCAGTAAACTCGGCCTCGTACTCCATCACTGACTTGCGGCCTTGCTCCAATCTCATGAAAGCTTCCTGCATCTGTCGCTGAGCTGACGGTGGTACAAACCACATCCTGAATACTGTAGTGAACTCATCCCAGGTGATCTCAGCATTTGTCTTCCCCTGGAATTTCTCTCTCTGCTGTCCGATCCACCATCTCTCTGCCTCACCCTCCAACATGAATACTGCCAATGGTACTTTTCTATTCCCCGGACACTGCATGCTATCAAAAATCTTTTCCACCCTCATGATCCAATCCTCAGCAGCCTGTGGTCCTACAGCCCCTTTGAACAACGGAGGCTTCAGCTTGTGGAACATCTGCAAATGTCTGTCTACCTCTTCTTCCTTGCTTCCACTCATCTTGCTCTGGGCATCCCCCATAACATGTGCAATCGCAGTAGCCAACTGCATCATACTCTCTGAAGGCATTGGAGCTGCGCTGTGTTGCTCATTTGGTACACTGGATTCTGCTGGAGGATCCATATCTTTTTCACCTGCACAATTCAAAACAAATGATACACACATGCAATGATGTATGCCAATGAAGCTCTTAAAGCTACCCATTCTACCCCAACTCTCAATCCAAACCTACAACTCTGGTAACAATCCATTCTTCCAATAACACTGCTCTGATACCAAACTTGTAACGACCCCAAGATCTAACTTGGAAAGAATGTCAATCAATTTCACAACAATTTACCAGAGTTATCTATAAACCTTCAATAAGCGATCTATCAAACATCTATAACATTTAAAACATCAATATAATAGTCGATTCACATCTCAAAACATCATATACAATACTCAGGAACTAAACTATCAATACAAGTAGAGAAATCTATCCTGTCCTGAGTACAAAAGAATCATCAATCGATCAAAAGAACTAAAACCTGAAGATCTGGATCAACTCCTATCTCCTGCTCCCGAGCCCTGACCTGAAAATATCAACCACATATAATGAGCTTTACAAAGCCCAGCAGGTCACCTAATACCTATAACTGAAATCAAAGCACGGCGATGCTATCGATATGCATGTCAGTCAATCACAGTCAATCAATCTATATCAGTCAATGGTCAATGAGTCTATGCAATCCGGAAATCCAATCAGTAGTCAATGCGGTACGAAAATCAATAGTCAATAAAACCAGTCAATGCAGCGGCAGGCAATTCGATAAATCAACGCAATCAATCAATATCCGTCAATCAAATCAATACGGTCAAATCAGTACGATCTAATCAATGAAGTCAAAAGAGAAAAGCGATACGAGACAAGGAATCTATAAAACAGTCAATACGGTGTAGAACAATAGCAACAGTGAATCTATAAAATCTATAGGCAGCAATATCAATGAATCTATACGATGTCCATGTCCATGCTATCAATGCAGTATCTATATCAATCCATTTCTATATCAATGCTCAATGTCGATGTACGACAATCAATCAGGGAAATCAATGAAATCGTACGATACAGTAAGTCCGATCAATCAATAAGGCAGAAATCGATAAAGCAGTAAATCCGTAAATCAATACAGTAAACATGCAATTCAATACTATATACTGGACAAGTAAAATCAACTGGTCATGTTGCTGTTGTAGAATCCGTTGCTGTTGTAGTACGTTGGTCTATCAATAAGAGTCGTCACTCTTTTTGCCCGTCGGCCGCCCGTCGGCATATAAACTCCTTATAACTCCCAATCGTTATATCAATGATCAATGGTTTAAAGGAAAGCCCGTCGGCCCACCATCCTGTACAGGTCAATATCAATCTTCACCAACGTTCAACCAGGTTCCACTTGGGTTCCAGTATCAATAGTCAATTCAATCAATAAGCAATTCAATAGTCAATATTAAAGCAATCATATCAATAATCATATTCATATCGATTCAATCTATCAATTCCAGACAATTCGGAAATCATACGAAAATCGGGCAGCGTAACGGCAGTCGGTCAAATTTGCACAAAAATCCTGCAAAAAGACACGATTTCCAAATTCTACCAAATTACAATAGAATATCTATAACATCAATGCAAGACTTTTATTCTATAGAAACCAAGTCAGAAAACATCCTGATAATTTTCTATCCGATAAAAACCGCGTAGAACCAATTCCGACCGGAAGAAAATTCGTAGAATACAGTCAAATCGTGTAGAATAATCATATCTATAACACTCTAAAAGTTGTGCGGTGAAAGTCGTGTCAATACGAAATCAGGTCAAAAGTTCGACTACGAAAACACAAAACAGATCTCAACTCGGTCAAAACACAACATCTTTGAAAACAGAAACAGGATTCAGAGTCCTTACCACGAGATCTTCACTTTTCCCAACAGCAGCGTCGGACGAAAAGCGCTCCGCGGTCTCCGAAAACCAGCTTTTCTCTTTTTCCTTTTCTCTTTCTCTCTCCTCAGATATTTCTGATTTTATAAAATGATTTTCTCTCTCTTCAAAACGAGCTGATTTCCTTATATCTGTGAACTGATCGGCCAGGCCGATATTCACATCGTCCCGGGACGATCAGACCAAAACCTGATCGTCCTGGACCTCACCCAGGGCTATTGTCTGGCCGATAATTTCTACAGTACCTATCGTCCTGGACGATCTCACGATCGGCCCGGACGATCCTGTCCAGAAATCATCCAGAAAACACTACAGAAATCAGCTGTTTTCCATGCACTGATCGGCCTGGACGATCTCAACTTCGTCCTGGCCGATTCTGGGAGGAAAATCCAATTCAGAGAGGAACAGTAAGGGAACGAGATATTACAGGTTTTGTCTTATGCTAACAATGAGGGTGTTATTGCGGTGATGAGGTTATAAGCTTGTATGACTAATTTTAAATCCCTTTCCTTTGAGTATCCCACTTATGGTAATGTGAGTGTAGTGGGTGCTTCCCTTGCGGATATACATGCTTTTGATGTTGGGGTTCCGTCAAGGATCAAGGTGTCACTTCCTATTGATTCTGAGGTTGTGGATGTTGTTGATCATGGTTCGGAGAATTTGGATGCTCCTAATGTTAATTTAGGTGGTAATGAGGTTGATGAAGGTTTTTCTCCTGCTAGTGAAGGAATGGTGCTAATGGCTGATGTTTCAGTTTCTATTATATCTAATGAGGATTTGAAAGCTTGATTGGCATTGAATTTGAATGCTACTGGTGTGGACCATTCTGGCTGGCTTGATGGATCCACTTCTCACTTTGTCGGGGTGAGGGGGAGGAGATTGAGGAACACGAGGATGAGCTTAGTGCAATGTTTTAACTTGAGTGTGAATCGCATTGTTGAGAATGTCTTTTCCATTGGGGGTGGTGAACGTCACAAGCTTAAATCTAATAGTAAGTAATGCTATTTTTGTGGTTTTCATGTTTCTGGTTGGCTGGTTGTGGCTACTTTTGGTGGGGTATATAGTGTTTTGTCTTGCGGTTGGATGCTACCATGCCAGTAGGAAGTCATTAGGCTGTGTTGGTGTCTATTCAGATGATGATGAGGCAGGTTTCCTGCACACCACCCTGGATGGCCATGTCTTGCTTTGGCAACCATGGTGGTTCTTTCATCTGCATGATTAATGGTGGCTTTCTGGGTCTTTTTGCTGATATTTTCTCCACCTCTAATGGATGGTCCAAGCATGACAACTAGGTGGCGATTCTAAGTCTGAGTGGCTTTAGGGCCTTATTTAACTTCTCCAATTTTGGGATTATCTTTCAATTTCAGATTGCTTTGCAATATTTTGCTTATTGTGGTATTATAAACTTTATTTTTTTAGTATTTTTACCTCTTTAAGCCTATGGTTGTATCATGTATGTTCCCCTTTTTATATGGAATAAAATTATTTGGTTAAAAAAAACCCAATCTCCAAAATATTCTTTTCTACGTTACATTCTTTTTACACTCCATTTTTTTTACACTGCATTCCTTTTACATTAAATTTCATTTCCGCACAATCAAACAACCACATAAGAAAAAATTTATTTCATGATATCCATATCTACAAGACTACAACGTGTCAAAATGGGCCTTAAAGATGTTTTAAGGCTAAATTAGTGATATATATATGATATTCTGACAAGTAATATTAATTTCGTTGCAAAGTTTGAAATTTATCAGAATATTCTCTCTTTTTTTTTTCCGTATGGTAACTCAATTTTTGTTCTATGTAACTAATTTCTTAGGTGTTGCCATTTATTTTAATTGGAAAAGAATTCAGAATTTTTTAAGAATATAAATTGAATAATTAAATAAATAATTCATGTGACAACCTGGCCGGCATTTCTTGTCCACAGCGTAATAGTGCCCAATCTGGGCTGCTGTTGATGGTCCCAACCGGATCAGATTTCATCATATAAAGTAAAGAGAGTATGAATCGCTTCTGTAGAACTAATTTTGCTTTTATTTAATAAAAATACTTTATTTAATGAACATATTCACAACAATATTTTTATGATATGAAATAACAATAATTATTTAATTAAAATTTTTAACTTATATGAATAAGATTATTAAACTTGGGAAAAAAAACTCATAAATTGACCAAAAAATAACAACAATAACAATAATAATAATAATAATGATAAGTTTCTATCAATTTCAATCAAAATAGTCAAAAATTCATCAAAAGAAACAATTGCTTATAAATTACTCTGTGGCTTTATGGATTGATAAGAATAAAAAACTCATATTTGACTAGCTCGTTATGATAAAGTGTCAAAATTAAACTAATATTTTGGACTCTTTTTTTTTTAATGAGTTAATATAAATAATTTTTTTACAATTAGGTACGACTCATTAATTATTCACGTACACAGCTCACCATCGTTGTTAGTCTGTGCGGAATTTGGTTGTATCATCTGTTGAGTTGTTTTGTTGTCTTGGACCTCAAGTCAATTTCTCGTGCTCACTGGGGGGGTGCGAGGGGTCCTCCAACGGCTTAGATTAGAGTGTGTAAAATGCCCCGACGCTATATATCCAAACGTCCCTGTAGTTTGCAAAGTTTGCTAGGTAATGGAGCACCTCATCACTGTCAGGCGGACTCGAAGCAGAGTGTTGAGAACCACAACGCTTTGAGATGAATTAAACATTTTTCTTTCTCATTTTTCTCTTTTGCTTAGCGTGTGAGAACAGTGTAAGTGAGAGAGAATAGAGATATATATGCACATATTTCTCTCAATTTTTATAGTGAATTTCTTAATATGATGTGGCTCCATTTTCAGATTTCAGATTTTTCAACGCTAAATACTGATGTCATTTACTTTCCGCTGAATTCTATTTTTTTTCTTACTTATTTCGTTATGTGATTATCTAAATATTATTTCATACATGCTCTAAATTAAAGAGCAATTCTTTAATTAATCTCATTTTATTAAGTTCCGAGTACCAGTCTCGTAATTAAGAGTGTTCATCTGGACTGAATGGACTTTTGCTTGATCCTTTAGTATCTTCATTATTGTGTGCATGTTTTAGTATGTGAACGTGATTAAATCTTACAAGGTGAGCATATAAGCGGCGTATATGCATCGGATTTGATGACTTCATAGGTATTGGCTTAAGGAAAAAAAAGAGTAATATAGAAATAGGAGAGAGAAAATGTTAAATAATTAGATCAGTTTGCTCTCTCTCTAAATTCTCTCCCTTTAATATTTCTTTTTATCTCTCTTCTTACATAATGAGCCTCAGTTATCTAATATGCGCTACAAGCAGAATATTCTTTCATTGTAACGGAAATAAATGGAATTTTATATAAAGGAATCTTACCAAGTATTAAGTAAATGAATATTCAACATAATCTCTTTATTTTATATTAACACTACAAAAATATTATTTATTTACGATCGAAACTTGAGATCACTTGCAAACATCTAATAAATCAATTCTTCCGTCCTAGCCGGATTTCATCCCCTCAAAGATTTACTATATCTTTTCTCAACTGCGCATATGACCGCCTATGATTCCTACGGTACTTTCCTCCTCTCATCATATTAGTTCCATCTCTCGATTTTGACTCTCTTATCTTGTGCTCATGTCGACTGCCGAGTTAAACTTATGCTACCTCCATCCCTTAATCCACCTCACTCCATGCACCTCTCAATTGCGGCCCCACCTCTTCCGACCATCCCCATGCATCAACATACTCCTAGTTCATCCCACCTCATGCCCCATCTCCTATCGACGCTCATGTCCACCCACGACTCAATGCCGTTCACCACCATTCGTTGTCTTACTCCTATCATCACCCCGCCCTGTAAGAGACTTTCTTCTTCTTAGAAGTTTTCATATATGTTATTATAGAATATGCTCTATTATAGGACATTATAAACCCACTCAAATACGTACTAATACTTAAATGTCTAGCCTAACACATTTAAATTGCACACACAAGATTATGAGTACATAAAAAAAAATCATCCATAGTGGTGTTTCGGTAAAAGGAAGTGAGCATGAAGACCCAAAAATTGGCTGTTATAGAATTTGATAATTGTGTTGGGTATATGATATTATTTAAGTTTTGTTGATATGTTATATCTAGAAGAGGACATAATTTTGACCACCATGGTCTTATTCAAATTAAATATAGATATAAAAGTGCAAATTATGGTCCATTCCTATTAGCACTCCAAGCTATATAGTTTATTTCGTAACTTACTCATCTAAGTGTAGAGATGTGAGTGAATGGTGAGCAATTTGTAAGATGGATACACATGGCAAATAGAGTGTCATAAGTACGTATTGATAATAGCAATGATCATAATATTACTTATTACTATATGAAGAAAATGCACATATGATACATTGCATACCACCATCAATAAAGCTTGACCATCTAAGAATGCTTGTTAACGAGGAGGCAATTGAGGAAGTTATAGGAAAATTATCATTAGTAATTAGTGAATGCATCACATTATTTCATATATTTACACTTTTATTGGTCATACTATGACAAGGGTATTAGTGAAAGATTTAAAGGACGCATTTACACATCATTGTCATACTTGGGCTTACCGTTCCGCCCATTATGAGGGAGAGTTTATGGAGCGATTTGAGATATAAATTAATTTTTGTTGTATGAACCAATGGTTCTATTTGCATAATAGTATAATCTACAACTTTAATTTTTTTACATTTAAGGGATACTTTTCTTAGATTCCACATGAGGCATCCATTATGAGGGATCCATGGGAGAGAAGCATTAATGGAATGCTTCTCACTTAAAACCTCAAATTGCATGCAAAACTACCCTTAATAAATCCAATACTTATCACATTTGCTATACAAAAGGATTTAGGCTTCAATGGATGAATGATATCGTGTGGGATGATCTTATCATATATTAATGGCCAAGTGAGGATTGGCGGAAGTCCTCAACAGTGGCTTCTAGCAACCATCTTAGTCGAGGAATGATAGTGACAAAATTTTAAGAAGGCTCAAGTGCATTTGCTTCACATGGCATGGGCTTGTGCAAAATTTAAATTTTGAAGCACTTCTAAGTATTAAAATGTTATAATGAGCATCTTATTATGATAATTAATTAATGTGTTATGTACTATATGAAAAAGAACTTGAATGAGCTCCAACAATAATGAGCTCTTTCAAATGATTCATAAGGGCACCAGTATCAACTCTTATTCATACAATGTAGTCGTAAGCATCAAATTAAATTTCATTTTTGTTGCTAACTTGCATAAAGTAGAAATATATATACATATATATTGAATACTATGTAGGAAAAATATGAGGCGACCATAACCTCAAAATATAAGAAGAGTGCAAGCTAGCATGAGTTTGACCCGGCTTGTGCATGAATGGAAGGGATTAGGGGAATACTTTGTTGCGTCGGTATGGCTTTAGAGGCCATTTAAAGGATATAAGCTGGTATTTATTGGCATTACAAAGAGCAGAATAAGCAAGTATTAAGGGCAACAAATCACACAATTTTTATTTTTGTACTATAAAGCTGCTTTAAGAAGCAGTAAGGAAGTAATCCCAAACGAAGCCTAAAGCATGTCTTGTTGGTCCTTACAAATGACTTTGTGTGTATAATATAATGGGGAATTTACATACATACCATCTTATATCGTCATATTTATATATCTAACATTTAAAACTTTAATATTATATGCATACCACCCTATATTACTTTAATATCAAATATGCAACTTATAATTCATTCCTATCACCCATATTTAATATGAAAGTGATCTATAAGTGGTATGTATGCAATAATAAAATTTTGAGTGTTAAATATATAAATATGATGATATAGATTAATATGTATGTAAATCTATATATCTAATATAAATTAAAATTTCTTTTATAAAATTGTATTATTATTATGCAGTTATTTTATTTAATATAAAATAAATTTGTTATTTTTTAAATAAATATAAACAAATATGAATGTATAATAATTTTCGTAGCATATAAAAATTATATTATTTCAAATTACTAAGTAAATAGTGATCCATGGGAAGACACCACCATGAAATTGGTGAGGATTAGGTGGACCACGCAAGAGATCGACGTGCTGCAAATTGTGTGGACCACAACTATTGTTATAGAAAAAAAAAGGCTTTAATTTTTTAGCTGGACCGATTAAAATGAGAATATGATACTTCTTATTTGAGAAATTTTTTTATTGATATATTACAACAACAAAGGGTGTCAATATTTAACACGATCTAAAAAACTAATCAAAATCCGACCTAAGATTTTCGAGTTAGGGCCAACCCATTTGAGAAACGGATTGGGTTCAGATTTAAAATCCTGGCCTGATTGCCAATTTGGGTCGGATTCAGGTCAACCTGAAAATTCGAATTCAACCTGAAATCAAACCGTTCCTTTGACTTCAACCTATTCCTTTGACGCCTAAATTCGAGACTTTGACACCACCTTCTATCCTTCGACGCCATTCCTAAGTTCCTTCTATCGGGTCAGAGGTCACAACAACTCATCGGTTCATCTCCTTCAACGTCATTCCTTATGTCGGGTTGGAAGTCACGAGTCATGCCAGGCAGCTTCGGCGCCGCCTTCTGTCAAGTTGGAAGTCACAAGTCTCCCCTCCTTCGAGGCTTCGAGGTTCGACGAATCGATGCCGCCTTCTGTCGAGTTAGAAGTCACGATGGCATATAGCTTGCCTCCTTCGATGTCATTCCTTCTGTCGGGTCAGAGGCCACGACAACTCACCTTTTGAAAAAACGACGGCGGGAGAATCATTGTATCAAAAGTAACGATGATGATGGGAGGGATCGTTGGATCGATCATCAGAAGTCACAACAACCCTTAATGTTTGTTGGATCAGAAGTAATGAGGGAACTCTCTCATTGCGAAGGTAACCTTTTGCTCTCGTGGTTTCGTGTCGGGTCAGATCAACTTGGAAATCCGATGGGTTGGGTCCGGTTGAAATTTCTAACCCGTTTGAAAAAACGAGTCGGGTTCTTATCGTGTCAAATAATAACATGTCATAATCAAATTCGAAGTGAACCCGACCCCCAACCTGCTTTTTACACCTCTAACAACAACAACATCAACATCAAGCATTTATCCCACCACGTGAGATCGACCGATGCATGACTATTAAACTATATAACGTATCACTTTTAAAAATTGCACCATCATTAATATAATATATTAAATAATTCATATTATGATTATTCTTTTGAGTTTTACCATAGTTATGGCTACTAATAACCACAGTATTTTTTTTTAATTTATATATTAATAAAAATAATAAATATTATGTGATATGAATTTTTGAATATATATGTTTTAAAGCATAAAATATCTTATTTGTAATTGGTTGATACACTGTAGAGCAGTTAGTTTGGATATTTTAGCCTCTTGCGCTTGAATCTCCTTGGACCATTAATTATGCCTGTTCGCGGGGCATGGCCACGTGAAGTGACTGGCCGATCTTTGATCAGTCTGGGCCATTGAATACGGCAACAAATTATGTACATAAGATTTTTTTTTTTTTTTTTTCTAAATCACATATATAAGTTTTGAATTCAGAATTTTTTAACTGATAGGATCAGATGCCGAGTATCGTCCGGAGATCAATTATAATGAGCCACATCGATATCGTGACTCGATACTGCTCGGTACCTAACTCAATACTGCGCACTCATTCTGATTGATCTCCGGATGTAGAGCAGCGTTTGACATCCGCACATAATAATTTTTCATATATAAGAGTATATTTTTATTTTTATTTTTTAACTTTGAGCTAATTGAATTGTTAATTTTTATAAGTTTAGAGAGATAAGATTTTGATTCCTTCGCGGTTTCTTATAATTTTCAAACTTATTTTGCACGGATGATTGTGAATTGCAGTATAAATGTTATAGGCAGAATAAGTTTTATTAATTTCAAGATCATTTGAGAAATAGAAGGTCAGATTGCATACAGAAGTTAATTTTACTGAAGATTTCACCGATCAAAATCTTCTAATGTAAGCGAAATTTAATTTAAGCCATTTTAAATGTGTTTTATCTTTTCATGAAATTAAAATATTGATTATAAAAATTTAGAAGCATTCAATTAATGATCAAATAACTTTAAATTTTATTGAAATCTGATGTATTACTAATTTTAATGTTATTTGGATTTTATATTTAAAAATAATAATAAAAGCAATACCAGAATATTTCTATCAATTTTTTTATCACGTGTATGTTCGAACCCTCGAATCTATTTTAAGATTAATATAAAATTAAGATCTATTTGAGATGGCTACAATTTTTAATAAATTTGATTATGAAATTACTATGAGAAAACTAAATTAGGCTTCATTTGAAACGACTTTCTTACTGTTTCTTAAAGCAACTTTATGAAGCAAAATTTTTAATTTTTATACCAAAAAACTACTTTAAAAGTAATAAGAAAATTATCTCAAGTTTGGGTCGACTTTCTTACTGCTTCTTAAAGCGACTTTCTAAAAGAAAATTTTTATTTTTTATACTAAAAAAATATTTTTAAAAACAGTAAGAAATCCGCCCAAATGGAACGTTAATTATTCTAGTTACAAAAATTAATTTTTCATCCTAAAAAAATTTAAAAATTGTGAGAAAATAATAATTAAATAATATTTGATTGCTACTATCTAAAAATTAAAATATTGAATAAACTATCCCAAATAGAAAACTATTTATTTTCTTTAATATCATGAAAACTAATATATACGAGTAGGTGGCATTGACGGTAAGCAAATAATCAAATAAGAAAAATAAGCATTCAAACAAGTAAGCCTTCTATTGTCTGTTAATGTCTCGCAGAGGTAGGAAAGCTTAAGCTGCTTCGAGAACAATTCATAGCTAACACATTCAAAGGACGGCCGTTGCAAGGTCCGCAAATGGATCTCAATACTTAGTAAAATTAAAAAAATGTAGAATTAAATCAAACCACCCAACCTTCACAAACATTTAAAAATAATAATCTCCTACACATAATTTCATTTACTTTGAATTATTGAAGCACGTTCAAAAAAGCTAGAGACAATGCCGCATAAATTATTGCTCATTGATACTCCCATCACTGTCATGATACAAACAAAATGAATATTATTATCGTAGCATTTAGGACTTCAGAAGAGATATTTGATTATTTTTTTTGTTTGCAATGACTGCAATTGTTTTGGATGGCTTTTGGCTACTATTTTTTAGCCACTTTCAAAAAGAAAAATAAAAATAAAAAGATGTTTTAGAAAGTAGTAAGAACACTGGGCCAAACGATGGCAAAGCTGTTCATGGGAAAGCACCTTTTTTTTTTAAGTAATTGCGGATATTATGGTTTCGTTTGGGACGGCTATTTTACTGCTCCTTAAATCAGCTTCCGAGTACCAAAAAATTTTGTACTCGAAAGCTGCTTTAAGAAGCAGTAAGAAAGCCGTCCCAAACGAAGCCTATAAGATATATTCTTTTTAAGGAAAGAAAAAAAGCTGATTTCTGAAAAGTAATGAGAAGGCAATAGCAAATGAAAAAGTAGTTGCGATATAAGAAAATAAAGTAAGGAGGAAGTTGTCACAAATAGACTCTAAATATTCCGCAGGTCTTTTGCATTATTTTTTCTTAACTAACAAAAAATATAGACCAAAATGGCAGAAAAATATGCGACATAAAAACATGAAAAAAAATTTCATGCATTCCAGACTTCTGGTTGTAGACAACGAAGGCAAATCATTTGCTAGTTTTATAGATCCCACAATATCTTATATATATATATATATATTACATAAAGAAATGTTCATCAAATCATATCTACAAACAAAGTCAAAGTTCTGCATTACATTGGCCGAGAACTGTGACAGATGAGCAAAGTCAATCAATGCTCAACTTACGATAAATTTCCCCAATCAACAATATTTACTCACAATTCAACGTGAAATAAACAGAGGAAAAAATGATTTATATGTACAAGTTGATAGATGATTACCTTGTTTCTTCGTGGGTTGCTCCAGTTTTCCAGACAATATCTTTGATGCCCGTAGAAAATTTCTTATAGAACTGCATGTTGTGATCATCAGTAACTCAGATGGAATTTAAGGCTTCGTTTGGGACGGCTTTTTTATTGCTTCTTAAACAGCTTTTTAGTATTAAAATTAAAATTTTTGCTTTAAGAAGAAAGAAAGCCATCCCAAACCAAGCCTAAGTCTCGAAATTCGAACTTATTAAGTACAAATTGACTTGCCTTGTGAAACTCCAGTGTGTCACCTCCAGTTTTGCGAAGCTCAACCATGTGAAGAGAAGGGGCTACCTCAAAAACCTGGGAGCATGGTTGAGCAGAACATTAGGCCGTGTTAGGTTCCAAGGAAATTTGTATAAGGCTAACAAAAAAGGAATGTGTTTCATACTCATTTATGTTGTTTATTTAAGATATAATTAAATGGGTTATTTAGTTGTTTGTAGAAAAAAAAAATATGCTGAAGTGATAATTTAGTTTTCACCTAATTTGTGTGAAAATAAAATCATTATATTTGAGTGATTTATGAAGTTGAAAATTAATGTTTATTTCTACGAAAATCTAACCAGATGATGAAATCTTGCCCAGTTCAGCATCTTCTAAAATATATATTTTTATCTACAAATCACCAATGGGCCTAAAAGACAGAAAACTTAACTGAAATATATCAACCTCGAGATTTTCCTACAACTTTTTCGACCAATTTAACGTGAAATATTACTGGAAAAATATTAAAGGCTCTAACATGGATGATCGGAGCTCCTGGCAACCAGTTGGAGCATTCTGCCGGCCAGATCTTGAGCTGGTTGGTGGCCGGACAGCGCTTGCTTGCAAAATGTCTTAAAACATTTCCCTAATATTGTTTCTCTAAACAAAGGAAATTATACTTGCAAATTTCTTTTCAGGTTCTCTCCACCATTTTATGCCATTTCTAATTTTTCCTCGCAATCAAATAGAGCCTGAGGAATTGGCCATGATATATCTGATTCATGCATCATATCATGAAAAATGGATACAAATTTTTTACTACTACTCAGTATCGGCAATGGGTTTGAAAGAGTATCTAAATGGATGAAATTGAGATATTTGCACCCTGTCGAAGTAAGGAACCATGACATATATGTTTGAAACTGATAGGAAACACTTGTGTTCGCAAGTATTCCTAACTCAAATCAGTAAAATTTCAGCAGTAAACTGCTGTCCACAGCAGCCAAACAGCAGGAATTCAGCAGAAAATAGGGAAACGGGAAGAAAAACACAATAATATGCTTGTATTTCACTAGAAAATCAAGGAAAACAGCAAAGATACACTTGATCCTCAATTCGAAAGGAGGATCGATCTCTCCCAAATCTCTAGACGCCGCTAGAGCCCAAAGAAAACCTAAATCTACGAGATCTCAAATTTCAGCCAAATTCAAGATACCCCAAACCCTAGAAAAATCAACTATTTAATACATACAATTCAAAAGGAATTCCCTAAACAGTCTCTACAATCAATTTCCCTCCTAAACACCATTCAAAAACCTTCCAAAAAGGGCTCCCGTGGATCATGCGTGTGTGCGGCTTCCGCCCAGGCGAAACCAGTCGCCTGTTTCGCGACTCGGCCGGTCCCGTGCGGACCGGCTGGACCGGTCCACTGGACCGGCCTAACAATACTCCCCTCCCAAAGATCCACCTTGTCCGCAAGGTGGAAAGACGACACCCTCCATTCCTTCTTCATCACAAACAGTAAGAACTTGAAGAGTTCGGTCCTTACACCTGTGCCCCGGCGTATACCTCTCGTCACATCTGAAACAAAGCCCTTTTGCCCTCTTCTCCTGTAATTCTGTCTCAGTGAGCTTCTTGAAGTTATCCCCACTCCGTCCTCCTATTGGCTTCTCCCTGGTGATCTCATTATTGTTGACTGATGCAGGCCCCTTTTGTGCTAAAAGAGTGGTCGTAGTCTTGTAAGAGCCTCCTGAGCTACTGCTCCTAGCTCCCTTCTCCAGATTATTCTGATTTTCTACCAGCTGTGCCAACTTCATTGCCTCCTCCAAGTCACTAGGCATCAGAATTTTAACTGCCGCTCAGATCTCTGCCTTCAACCCCTTCATGAAGTTCCCCTTCAATACGCTATATGATAATCGCTCCACCCTACTAGCCAGGTGCTCGAACCGATCACGGTAGTCTTCTACTGATCCCTCCTGCACCAGAGCAAAGAACTAATCATAGAAATCTCCTCCCCGGTCGGTTAAGAAACGTTCTATTATGCAGTTTTTGAATTCCCTCCAGTTCCTGATAGGCTCCCTCCTGTCACGCCACTGATACCATGCCAAAGCCTTTCCTTCCAGACACAATCCTGTAGCCGTCAGCTTCTCATCCTCTGTCAACCCATTGACTGCAAAGTAACGCTCCACCTTGTAGATCCATCCATGGCCATCTTCCCCCTTGAAAACGGGCATCTTCAATTTCCTCACCTTGGGATCTCCCCGGTATCCTCCATAGCCTCTCATTCCCCTCAGAGGAAGCGTTCCCCAATTGTCCCGATCGTCCCTCCGACGAATATACTCTAACCCCTCTTCATACTCACCTCTCCTCCCTTCAACCTCATCACCTCGATGCTGAATACCTTCAAATTCAGCACCTCGACGATGACGTTTCTCCCTTCTTCCTTCAAAATCCCCCCCTCGACGCTGAATTCTTTCGAATTCAGCACCTCGGCGATGAGATCCCTCTCTCCTCCCACCAAAATCACCCTCCCTTCTGTCATATCCCATACTCATCTCTTCCCTCGAAAGAGGCTCTAGAGGAGGCCTGTCGTTCTCTTCCTCTAGGATCTCCACCTCCGATTTCTCCTCCCCCGCGAGGGGTTCGGATTTCCTCCCATGCCATGGCCGTCGGCGGTCTCTCTTACTTCCGATGTCGCCGGATTGATTTTCATCTCAAGTAGTTTCTTCAACATTTCCTCCATTGCGGTGAACTTCCCCTCCAACCTTTCATTGTTGGAGGTGATTTGATTTTGAAGGTTGAAGAATCTTTCCTCCAAATCGGCTTTCAATTGGCCGACTTCGCCTTCCAAGACGTCAACCTTCTTTCCGGCCATCGTTCTTCTCAAGATTCACGAAGATCTTTTTCCGGAAATGAAACTCCCACTGAAATTTTAGGATTTCAGCTGCCAAAGGTCCCAAAAACGATGCTTTGATACCAATTTGATAGGAAACACTTGTGTTCGCAAGTATTCCTAACCCAAATCAGTAAAATTTCAGCAGTAAACTGCTGTCCACAGCAGCCAAACAGCAGGAATTCAGCAGAAAATAGGGAAACGGGAAGAAAAACATAATAATATGCTTGTATTTCACTAGAAAATCAAAAACCTTCCAAAAAGGGCTCCCGTGGATCATGCGTGCATGCGGCTTCCGCCCAGGCGAAACCAGTCGCCTGTTTCGCGACTCGGCCGGTCCCGTGCGGACCGGCTGGACCGGTCTCACAGAAACATATTCCATTTTGAGAGATTTGAAAAAGCACTATCTCGTTAAAAAGCTTGAAGGGATTGAACAGTTAAAAAATGTCCGATTGAGCAATCCAAAATGAAAAAAGATGTTCTTGCGGTAGAGGCAACCGTGTTCCAGAATTTCAAGGCAATACTATTGTTTATTATACACAGAAATGGGAAATGCTCAATAAATTCACTCTTGATGGAAGATACTAAGATGTCTGACAGGATTAAGCTTTTTGTTTTTAGGTATGCTAAAATGTGCATCAATCTTTCAAAAAACAGAAAATGATACAATCTTCGATAAAAAAATTGCATCTGAAACAAATCTTGACTTTTTACTAATCTAATTATCTCATTTCCATTAGCTTTTAAAAGCTACAACTAACGCCTTATGAATACCTCAGTTGCAACGGATAGGTATCCCTTCCTTCCACTCCTATCACCCTTTAACTTCATCTGCAAAAATGGCCATTAAATATTACTAAATTTTTTATTCAAAAATAAATCAGCCAGAAAATGAAACATTATAATCGTTGCATTTGAACAAATAATGAAGTTTAATGACATTGCAAGTACCTTGTAGTTGTGTTTGTGCACATTAAATCCAAGAGGTTTAGCAGTTTCCTCTAACTTAGACATTATTTCATTAGGAGAGCACGGAGATGTAAAACTTGTTTCCCTCTTAACAATCCCCTATAAATTTCAAACATTATGCAGAAGAATGTAAGAGGATAACAAGCTATTAGTTGTATCATACTAAATTACCTTAATGTTTCACAATTGAGCAATAGTAGACAATTTGAAGTTCAAGAAAAAGGATTTTAAAAATAATGGCAGACATTACATAGAGTTATGACCACTTACTTTCATATCTTAAAAAAGTTGGGAATAATAAAAAAGGGGATTTATATGCATACCACTTTAAACATCTTAATTTACACATATAACATCTAAAACTTCCTAATAGCTCAAAACTACCACTCCCCTTAATGGGACCTAGCCAGCTACCTAGCATTAGAGTCAACCTTGTCGATATGATGGTTCACAGGTTGAAGAAATCAAGATCCAGCCAAGCTTTGATTGTAACAATCCAAATTTATGAAAATAATTGAAAATTAAAAAATTTGAATTCTTGTTTGAATTGCAGCACAACAGAGAGAAAGGGATAAGGCCGATTTTTAGCGGCAGGATCGCTTCGCCCTTTTTGTAAAAATTGCTCAGATCACTATAGGTGATTCTAATCCTATCTCCATTTTTAAATATTTTGATTTTAATTGTTTGATTCTCCACATAATACATGAAGGAATCAATGGCTGTGAAAAGTATCATGAGGTATATAAAGGGTATAGTTGATGCAACTTAGAGATGCAGTCACCACGGCAATGTTTAAAATTGTATAATTGGGTATTGAGGTGTTTTTTTTTAAGGCGAGGCATAAGCCTCAAGGCGTTCTGAGGCGTAAGCCTCAAAATTCAAAAATTGCGTAAATTGAAAATAAATGTTAAAAGTGATTTTTTATATAATACTCAAATAATATGTTAAATAATATATATTAAATAATAATATATTAACTTTCTTTTGAACTATGAAGTAACAAATTGGCATACATATGAAACATAAATTGCACAAGACGTAAAGTGACAAGTGACAGATTGTGTGAAACAGAATTGAAATCCAAATATTACAAGAACAAAACAACATGAAATATTAGAATCACGTACAAGTATCCTATAACATTAAGTACATCTCCAAATTCATTCTTTCTTAGTTCCCTACTCATCCACATTCAATTCATAAAAAAAACTGACATAATTGGCAACAACTCAGAAATCATCTACAATGTCATCAATGAGGGGTCTTTATTTGAGTCGTTGTCATAACAAATTGATCTCTCCCCTGTCTCATCCTATGTAGTTCAATGCCTCTCAATTTATTTATTCTTCATTTATTTCAATCATCTTTTTCTTTCATAAATATTTGTCTTCAACATAAAAATGTGAATAATACTCAAACATTTTTAGAGGTGGTGGTGGTGGTGTGTAGTATTCAAGTGATTCTCAGCGGTGGCTAAGATCGTGGTGACTACGGCAAAGGTGGTGGGCAAGAGGTTGAGGCTATTGAGAGGAAGTTGTTGCGTTTGAGGGTGCATGAAGACGCGATTTGTTAGAAGCTTTAGTTTAGGGTTTATGTAAGTTTTAATAAAAAAAAATATTAATCGGTTGAGGCGTATGCCTCACTCTAGTAAGGTGAGGCACGCCTCAAGGCGGGCCTCAACAAAGCTGAGGCATAAGCCTCATAAAAAAAGCTTGAGGCGTAAGCCTCGAGGCTTTCCTCGAGGCGTAAGCCTCGAGGCGTTTTTCATTGGAATTGCGCTAAGGTGGGCCTCAAGGCGAGCCTCATATTGCGCAATTTTAAACAATGCACCACGGCAGTGGTGCATGACTCATGATTGATTGTCCACTTGTTTGAAAAACTACGCTTGATCTGATCCTTTGGGAGGGGAGTACGTAGGCAATCATCTGATTGCAATCATTTTAATATTGGAGCCAATTTGTCATCTTCCACTTTCATAAGTGAAAGATGATGTGAAAATTGTTAATTTGAAATTATTTCCAAATTGAAATAAGCTTTTATTTAGAAAGCTTTTAATGACTCATTATTGTAATTGATTGCAGAATAGATAATTTCTCTAATTAAGTTGATTTGATTTTATATTTGATTGGTACATTAACTAGGAGATCTAATTATTGCATTAATTAAGGATTTGATTGGAAATTTGATCGATGCATTAATTAGGAGATCTAATTATTGCATTAATTAGAAATTTGATTGGAATTTGTTTAAGATTATATTAGTAAGTTTTTTACTAATTTACTTTAGCTCAAATCTATAAATAGAGATTTAAGGGAGATTTAGTTTCCAAGTCAATAACCTAAGGCTGTGTTTGGATTTAAGTGAAGGAAATGAAATGAAAATCAAAGAAAATTTGGGATTATTCTGAATTTGCAGCCACTGATTTGAGCTTTTCAACCCTTTTTTATGTCCATTCACGCAAATTCCCAGCATCAAAACACAAGCTGAGAGGTAAATAAATATGCTAAAACAAATGGAAAATAGCAAACGATAAGAGGACATGCGGTAGCAGACAACAGAAAATTTACTCTAGATAGCAAATAAAGATTAGCAGAAAGATAAACGAGAAGTTCTTGAAAGCAGAAATAGTTTTGTTTCTACTTTGTTGGGTTAAAAAAGGTTAGTCATAGAAGAAGAGAAGATGAAGGAATTAACTGCAGATGACCTTAGTTAATTTAGAATTCACAACTTGTAATTTTAGAGAAGAACACATGCATTTGATGAGTGGAACCTGAAAAGAAGAGCATAATTTTGATGCCTGTTATTTATTGGCATAATGGGGGCCTTTATTTTATATAGTAGACTTGAGGAAACTCGCTAGAATACCTTGCCACAACTAAAAATCATAAGAGCAGAAGCAAAATTTGCATTTCATGTAGATCTCACATCACAAATAAATAGCATGATAAATTTTACGCAACAAAACTAAGCTTTTTCCTAAATCCATTTACAAGCATGGTAGCTACCTATGGCCAGGAACGATAAATAGTCACAACCAAAATCCTAAAGAACAAGTGCAAATATTACGCATTTTATGTTGATAAAACTTCTAAAATAATTACCAAACAGCACGAAAAACTTTTGGCAACAAAATTTGGTCTTCCCAAAATATCTATCATTCTTAGCTTGAGCGGATATTTAAAAGCTGCCAATACAAGTACTATCTAAAGGAAATAAATAGTCCAAGTCAAGCACATAGGAAATGCCGTCATTATAGCATACCGTTTGCTTTTCAAACAAATTTCCCAGGTTGAAGACTTCGGATCTTGAAATAAGTGCAAATGCATTCATTGATTCTGGTTTTTCTTTCTTTTCAGTCACGAGATGTTCCTGCAAAACAAGTGGGAAGGAAATGCTTGTCCCATGAGAGATTAGGGGGAAAAATGGATAACTAAGATTATTAATTGCATTGCTTACATAACGTTATTCTCATATTAACTTTTCAGAAGGAATCTTGCTTTAATACTGGCGAGTTTTGGCATCATAGTAAAATTTTACAACGGAAGTAAGAGCGGCTGAATTATTACCTGGGAATCATTGAAGACCGCATCAACATCATCCAGGCTCACCCCTTCCATTTGCTCAAAATTAGCTGGCTTGTAACCTTTCTTGAACCATTCATCTTCCAATATTTCTGCAATTGTAATACGCTATGACCACAACAATGAAAAAAATTAGCTCGAGATATTCTAACCAACAAAATTTCTTATCAGGATGAGTCTCAAAGCCATCAAATTTATTTTTGAGATGAGTGAAATATAAATTTTGATTAATAATCTATATATTACAGTAATTACACTCATCTCAAAGTAAATTCAATAATTTTAGGATCTATCCAAATCAAAATTTAGCCCATATACAATCCGAATTGTTTCCAAGAGAATAATGTGATGCAAAATTAGGAAAGTATGTTGGCTATGACAATTTTGAGATAGAAGTGGATAAGACACTCACAGAAAGAGGATTTGGATCTAAAATCCGTTTAATCAACTTCTTTGCACTAGAAGAAAACCATGATGGACTTGAAAACTTTGCTTTACAGATCTACAGTTAAGAAGATCAGTTTTCTGAATAAGTTACCATATACAGAGAGGGCAGAGAAAATAATTTTGCAAATCTTACTTTCTTATATAAAGCCATGAGGTTGGATTCATCAAACGGCAAGTATCCAGCCATTAGGACAAATAGAATCACACCACAAGACCATATATCAGAAGCTCTTCCATCATAACCTTTATCATCGAGAACCTAATTAAATGAAGACTCTAAAAAGTGGTTTCTGGCGTGAACCAAAGTAAAATGTGAATGAAAGCTATTTGACAAACCTCAGGAGCAACATAATTTGGAGTTCCACATGCAGTATGTAGCAGGCCATCGCCCTAAGTAAACAGACATTTCTATTATCAATCGTCATCTTTAGGATAAACTACTCAATTAATTCATGGACAATTCATTTTCTAAAAGTCAAGCTAACATGAAAAATTAACATGGAGAAAGGATAAAAATCCAACAAGGAAATTAAAAAAAAAAAGAAAAAGAAAAGAAATTAATTGGTTTTTTTATCAGCAATCTTCTGTGATTTTTTTTTCATAATATTATGGATTGAAAGCATCTATTTAAATAATTATGGCATAATTATGGACGTTAGTTAGGTTTAAGAAAATACTTATTGCAGGAATTGTAGACAAGATAGTTCAAAGGTGAGTAAAACCTGAATTTGAAACCTTAGTTAATCTGTTAACATCAAGAAGATAATTCCAACACATCGGAGCATTAACTTGTTAAGACAAGATCTAGCAGAATTTTTTTATGTCAATTCCAATAATTCCTTCACAAAAGAAAGGATGGGAGCTGACAAAAATAAATCAACAAGCTTGAAGGTGATTGGTGTAGCTGGATAAAAATAAATCATGCGAAATTGTTTGATAACTACAAATAAGCACCCCCTTTCTGCTAAATTAACACACAAACACACACACATATATAATTTTCCAAATTTTATCGACACTTAGATCTTATTCATCATTTTCCAAATTTTATCCACACTTTACACTTAAAGATCATTTCTAGCATTCAACGATCTTGCTCCATTCATGGAAAATCTTCCCGCTACCACTAATTATTGCAACACAAAGCTATTGATTTGTACCCCTATGCAAGGAGCTACCAGCTCTTATAGAGATCTCCAAAAGGTCAACTCTTAGTATTTCAACAATTATGGACATCAGAAAACTCCTCAACTCACAGTTTTTTTTTTTTATTTTTTTATTTTTTGGCCTATGGGTGGGGTGGGGTGGGGGAGGGGTCAAATAGATAATGATAATGCACAAAGTTGACAAGACACCAAATTCAATTCAAAGATGATAGCATGTGCTCATGCTTACTCAATCGTTAACCCCTAAAAGGTATCAACAATACGGATTCATTGTCTAATCCTCTTCAAACTACTGTGATGACCACTTCACTGCTTACATTGTCTTTCGTGTACCTTTATTACAAATTCGACTCCCATTCATCAATTGGCATCATTACTTGCATCTGTTTGCGTAATTTCAATGCTCACTCCTTAATTGACACCATCAAATGCGCTTTTTTACAAAGCTTCAATGCCCAGCTCTCAGTTGGTGATAGCCAACATCATCACCTATTACTCTTCACAAGCATCCGTGCCCGTTTCTCAATCAGCATTGCCGCTTATACCTCTGTGCAACTTCGATGCCCACTCATCAAACATTCAAGTATCAATAGCGTACATCAAACAGCATTCATGGAGATAATTGCTCACCAAAAGTATGATTAGGGAAGGATGTAAATCATGAGTCCAAAGAAAACCATCATAAGTACTTTAACTTCTAAATTGTGTTGAAATCTTGTAGTATTCAACACCGATTGCAGTGCATTAGCCATGACTTATTGCATGGGAAACGATAATTAATATGTCATAAATAAAATAAAATCCTTATTTTTTTAGTAAAACTAACCAGAAGCTAATATCCTATAAGGAAATACTCATTTTAGAAATGAACTTACTTTAACTTGCTGAGCAAATGCACTCAAGCCAAAGTCAGATATTTTAAGAGTGCCACTGGAATCAAGGAGTAAATTTTCCGGCTGAAAACATATGAAGGTAAAACAATATTCACATAAAAAATGTTAAACAGAAAATAATTAAATATGAACTTGACCAACCTTCAAGTCTCTATGGTATACACCTCTACTGTGGCAGTAATCTACTGCATTGATAAGTTGATGAAAATATCTCCTAGCTTCGTCTTCTTTAAGTCTTCCACTATTAACCTAAGCAAAGAAATAAGTTATATAAGTGGAAAACTCATAATCTGTAAGTCTAATCTACGTTAATTTTTTTTTCTAATTCTACGCTAATTTGAATGAAGAGAAAGAAATATATTAGGTTTATTTGCATGAAAGCCATCTAGTATGCATTATGGAAAAATTTCTTACAATTTTGTCAAATAATTCGCCTCCATCAACAAATTCCAAAACAATATATATTTTTGTCTTACTGGCCATAACCTGGAGATTATGAAAGTTTTACCATCAGAAGATATGATCTAGCATTAAAATCTAGGCGACAATAACTTAAGAAGTACATTCACCAGCTCACAGTCAGCAAAAGAGTAAATTTCTCATTCAAAAAAAAAAAAAAAGAACAACTGATGACTAATGAAAATAAAACTAAACTTTAAAAACTAGCAATCAGGTGCTAATTAAACTGTTGACTATAATCTCCGATAGAGTAGAAGGAATATGTGCTGCAATAAGACTGTCAGAATGCATGCCAAGGTTTGCTTTCAAGCCATATGTTCAAGCACATCAAGGCAATAGATGCTCCTCTGGCACATACCCAGCGCTTTAAAAGTCAACTGAATAAAATATAATCAGAAAAATATTACACTCAAACTACTCTAAGAATAAGGAGATTAGGGTGTTTTCAAACAAAAATGAACAAATCAGTAATTGCAAGTCATCATGAAATAAATCCTCAAAGAATATTCAAACAAAGAGAATAAAATCAAAGATACCTCATAGAGTTGAACAACATTTGGATGCTTTATCAGCTTCATGGTGGAAATCTCTCTTTTAATCTGATGGATGCAAAAATAAAATTCAATGGTGATCCCCCATAGAGAGAAGTCTAGTTTCATTGTGGATGAATTTGAAGTGATGGATAAAACTCAAATATAAAAGAAGGAGAAATGCAAGTATCATGTGTCATGTGGCAATGTAAATTATTTAGCAAACTTGCTAATAAGACTCATATTATACACACCAGTATGAATTATTCAAAATACTTATATTATTCAGTCTAACCAAAGTACAGAAACTACATATTTTTAAAACCTTTATGCTCTATATTTAATGTGACCATCCACCAAGGCCATCTAGTCTTAAGATGACCTTGGTGGATGTTCGCATTATAACAAGCCTAAGCACATAATGAAAAAAAGAGGACGAAGAATCATAAACAAGGCACACAATGTCATACTTGTGCAATTATGGCAAAGCGCTAATTGTCGATGGTGAGCCCCTGAATAACTCCACATAATGTAATTTAATGGACCTAAATTGAGAGAACAATCTAAGGAGCTCTAAAAAAAAAGTGGAGTAGTTGAGAGGACAAAAAATACATCTTAATTAACATGTAAAGAGTATGAGACTGAATACAGGTCTTCCCAAGGCCTCTTTGATGGATCCAGTAAATGCAACATCATATTTAATCAACTGTGGAAGGTCGATTATATTTAACTTTGGACCATCAAAAGCTTGGGTAGGCACATAATTATATTTATGATTTTAAAGGTCTTCGATTGTCTATCTGATGAGGTCATCGACAAACATTTTAGGCAGGTTTATCGGCGAAGGAATCGTAGATCGACGGCTACGATCGGGAGCTTATATTTTTGATGTTATCATGTTATTTTATTTCATGTATCTTTTATTTTCATGTACTAGTGACGTTTTCGCCCTTATGTAGGCGTAGTGTCTATTGTAGCCCAAGGGGCATATGAGTCATTTCTCTTTTCATGCTTTGAGACCTTTATAAAGGGGTCTCTTCTTGTTGTATGAGGTTAATGTTTGATTAATAAAAATTCTGAGATTTTTGTTCTTCTTTTCTTGCTTGAGAGCTTGAGAGAGAGAATGGAGACCTAGGAGAGGCTCCACCCGAAGTACCCAACAGTCCGCTCCGGCGAATTCTTGGTTTTTACTGGTATTTTCTTTGTTCCTATTCCCCTACCTCCTCCCACACACATCAGCCCCTTCCCTTTACATTGGCCCGATTTCCCTCTCTCCATTTAGCCGACCCAGCCACTATTCGTTCCCCCCCCCCCCCCCACCGTCCAGCCAATCTCCCCGCCCAACCCCCTTCGCCTGGCTTGCCAGCCGCCGGATCCAGCCAGGCCGCAGCCTCCCTTGGCCGACCGAAGGCTTCCAGGGAGAAATCCCGCCCTTCTTCCTCTTGGATTTCGAATTTCATGCATTAAGTTCTCTTTTAATTCCTTCCTAAAATAACGCCCTAAATTTAGGAAGAGATTTAAATGAGGTCTTAGCCGTTTGAATTCAAATTTCAAAACTCCATTAATTGATTAAAAACTGAAATTAAAATTCAGGATTTAATCAAGCCGTGGGCCCCTCTAATTAAATAAAATCCTTTTCTTTTTGTTCTTGCTTGGCCGGCCCCTCCACTTCATATTCTCTCTCTACTTGCCACATAAGCAACCATTAATCCCTCTCTTAATTCTCCCATAATAACCGCCCATCCTAATTCAAATTTTGGGAAGTTTCATAGCCATTAATCTCCCTCCAACCCAAGGCAAAATCTGAAATTCAAATTCAGATTTTTTCTTCTCTTGTTCTTCCCTAGCTCTTGGCCGACCCCTCCCTTGCCCCTTCCCGCCTCGCCTCAATGTCAAATGGCGGATCCGGAGCTTGAGTGGGGGTTAGTTTTCCACGCCGACGGGAGCATCGATATCCTACGCTCGCCTTGCTTCGACGTCGGATTTGAAGACGAAACCACAGTCGAAGAATACTTAGAGCGAGTCGTTCCAATCCTCGCAAGTATCTTTGACCGACGATTTCGTGGCTACACTTGGACAATCATTGGACGTCATCCACCACCATCTTCTCCGGTGACTACTTTTCCGGCAACAAAGTCTTCCATCGCCTTCATCATAGTGGTGCTCTTCATCCTTGCATGGTTCTTATTCTCCGCTTAAGCCCAAGAGTGAACAAGAGAGAGGGAGAGGTTCTCAAGGTGAATTTCTTTATTATTAATTGCGGGATTGTCGTTATGAGCATTTAATTGTTTCTTTTATCTTTGAATGATTAGATTGATTTGGTAAACTCAAAAGCATATCTTCGCCTAAGCAAGTTAATTACTTTGAACGATTTAATCTTTGACTTTTGTTGGTAATTAAATTTGTGATGATAATGTTTTGAATAATCTTCATTTTAAATTCTAATGGCAATTCCTACCTTGATTCACATCATATTTGGTATCAGAGCCTGGCTAGCATGCTTTACTCGTGCTAGAATGCATCCTAAGAGTCTCATTTAGCTTTCCTTTTAGTCGTTTGCATACATACTATCATTTAGATAGCTGTTTTTCTCTGTTTTAGCTACTGTCTTTACTTTTCCTGCACCATATCATGAGCATTTAAGTTATTTTAACAAGCATCATCTTGCTGCCTTTGAAGTTATAGCATTCCTTAGAGTGTAGGACAACTCCACCTTGCTGTATCACTGCTGTCCACACTGTTTCAGCTGCTGTTAAGTACCCGTTAGTGGACCCAGGATCACTGTTTAGGTGCTGCCTTCACCTAGGAACCCTGCCATAACACTTAGGTAACTTCACCCCTCGTTGTGCTTGCTGCCCTGGACTTTACAGCTGCTGTAATTGCAATTCCAGCAAGCATTTTAGGGAGTTTAGCTGCTGCCTTGGACTTGGAAACCTTCCTAGTAATCCCTAGAACCCAACCATGGATCCCACTCACATTCAAGCAACCTTAGACATGATTGTAGGCCAGTTGGGCACAATGTCGCAGCAAATTAGAGACACCCAAACGAGTGTTGCGGACCTTAAGCGTCATACGGGAGAGAGACTTGACAACATTGAACGGATCGGACACCCGGCGATCTACACGCCATCTAGACCTCAATCACCTTATGGCGAGGATGCCCGAACCGAGTACGGACCTCCCAGGGATTACTACCGACCCAACCCCCGACCCCACCAAGAACCGGTAGGTCGTGACGCACCTTGGAGAGACAATGACACCCAGCTCCTTAAGAGCATTAAAATAGATGCCCCGACTTTTGACGGAACGTTAGAACCCCAGGTTTTCCTCGATTGGATTAAAGGGATGGACAGTTACTTTAAATGGTATAACATTTCGGAAGAGAAGAAAGTTAGGTTCGCCGAGATGAAACTGACGGGTAGAGCCAACCAATACTGGACTAACGTGGAACACATGAGGGAGACCCGAGGAGAATACCCCATAGCTGACTGGGGAGCGATGAAGCAAGAACTGAAAAGGAAGCACCTTCCTCCCTCGTACTACCCAAGACTCCTGGATCGTTGGAATAGGCTAACCCAAGGGAGTAAACCCGTTAAGGAACACATCTCCACGTTTGATGATTTCTTAATCCGTTGTAACGGGGAGGAGACCACCACTCCCACACAACTTCTGTCCATGTTCCGAGCCGGATTAAGGGAAGACCTAAGAAATGAACTCTTTGCTAGAGGGATAAACACGTACGAAGCTGCCTGTAGTCTTGTGCTAGATCTGGAAGAATCGAGGAGCCACGTCTCTAGGACCCAAGACTCTAGACCTAATCCTTTCAAGTCCTCCTCTAGCCAATCTTACAACAAACCCACTGGACCCTCAGGTAGTCGGCCTACTCCTAATCAAGCCCAACCTCGATCCGACTCCAAGGGGAAAACACCCGACCGAGAGACTCCCAAGACCACTGCCGGCACTAAGTGCTTTAGATGCCACGGGTACGGACACATTGCTTCTCAGTGCTCCAGCCCGTTTAAGGTCACCATAATTGAGGAAGTGACGGAGGAAGAAGGTGAACCTGAAGCTGACTTAGTCCACCATATGGATGACGAGGAAGAATTTTTCGACGAAGAAGATACCGCCGTTGTTCACTGCCTCCAAAAGATGAACCGATTGGATCTGCAAGTTGTTAGGTGTGCCTTTTCCCAACCTAAACCTAGCGACGACTGGCGAAGAACCTCAATCTTCTACACTTTCACTAAGATTGGAGACAAGAATTGCAAAGTCATAATAGACAGTGGAAGTTGCATTAACGCCGTATCTTCTGCCATGATTTCGAAACTGCAATTGAGAACCACTCCGCACCCAAACCCTTATAAAGTTGCGTGGATAAACTCGACCACCTTGGAGGTAAAGGATAGGAGTCTTGTTCCTATAGAATTCGTTGGATACAAAGAGAAAATCTGGTGCGATGTTTTGACAATGGATGTGGGACAAATCATCCTTGGCTGCCCTTGGTTGTTCGACAACGATGTACACATTTATGGACGATCAAACACCTGTGTGTTTGAACACGAGGGCAAGAAGATTAAACTGTTACCCACTCAACCTAAGTCTACTAAGGAAGGAGTTAAACCCAATTCTCTGAAACCCAACACGGACTTGAACTTGATAACTGCTAAGGACTTAGGTATGGAACTGGAGTCAGGAGCCCCTCTCTACGCACTAGTAGCCCGGGAGATAAGTGTAGATCAAGACGAACCAATCCCGGAAAAGGTAAAACCACTGTTGGAGACTTTTTCTGATGTCTTTCCTGAAGATTTGCCCAACCAACTACCACCATTAAGGGACATTCAGCATGCCATAGACCTAGTGCCCGGAGCCTCTTTACCAAACCTACCCCATTACCGAATGAACCCTACCGAACACGAGGAGCTCAAGAGACAAGTGGATGAATTGTTACAGCGAGGGTTCATTAAGGAGAGCCTTAGTCCGTGTGCGGTTCCTGCCCTTCTTACCCCCAAGAAGGATGGGACGTGGAGAATGTGCGTTGATAGCCGTGCTATCAACAAAATCACCGTCAAGTACCGTTTTCCAATCCCTCGATTAGATGATATGTTGGACATGATGACCGGAGCCACACTCTTTTCTAAGATCGACCTTAAGAGTGGCTACCACCAAATTAGGATCAGTCCCGGGGATGAATGGAAAACTGCGTTCAAAACTAAAGATGGATTGTACGAGTGGACTGTGATGCCTTTTGGCTTAAGCAATGCTCCAAGCACATTCATGAGAGTGATGACCCAAATCCTCAAGCCTTTCCTAGGGAAATTTGTAGTTGTGTACTTTGACGACATTTTAATCTACAGTACCTCGGAAAGTCAACATCTAAATCATTTAAGACAAGTCTGTGAAACCTTACGGAGGGAACAAATGTTTGCCAACCCCAAGAAGTGCACGTTTTTAACCGACCATGTAATTTTTCTGGGCTTCATTATATCCTCCCAAGGAATATCCGCGGACTCTGAAAAGGTGCGAGCAATCAACGAGTGGCCCGAACCCAAAAATATTCGAGACGTTAGAAGTTTTCACGGACTGGCCACATTTTACCGGAGGTTTATTAGAAACTTTAGCACCATAGTAGCTCCAATAACTGACTGCCTCAAGAAAGGAGAGTTTCTTTGGACCCCAGCTGCAACCAGGGCTTTTGAAGAGATTAAGAAGCGAATGATGGAAGCCCCTGTGATGAGATTACCTGATTTTACCAAAGTTTTTGAGGTGACTTGTGATGCGTCTGGAATTGGTATAGGCGGAGTCCTTTCCCAAGAGGGACATCCAGTAGCGTACTTTAGCGAGAAATTGAATGACACTCGACAACGGTACTCCACCTATGACAAGGAATTTTACGCCATCATTCAGTCCCTTAGGTATTGGCGACACTACCTTCTACCTCAAGAATTCGTTATCTTTTCGGACCATGAAGCATTACGATACATTAACTCTCAAAAGAAACTCAATGCTCGACATGGCCGTTGGGTGGAATTCCTGCAAGAGTACACATACACCATTAGACACAAAGCAGGATCTGATAATAAGGCTGCTGATGCCTTAAGCCGTCGAGTAATGATTACTAGAGAAATGAGTACTGAAGTGATAGGTTTCGATCGACTCAAAGAAGACTACCCTGAATGCCCTGATTTTAGAGAAACATATTCTGCACTTACCACTGGAAATGAGCGAGCCGTTGGAGATTTCATGTTGGAAGATGGGTATTTATTTAAATCACAAAAACTCTGCATTCCAAACACGTCACTGCGAGAATTCCTTGTTTGGGAACTACACGCAGGAGGGCTAGCAGGTCACTTCGGACAAGCCAAGACCATAGCCGCTCTAGAAAACCGATTCTTTTGGCCTAGCTTAAAGCGTGATGTTAGTCGACTTCTTAGGAGATGCCACACCTGCCAGCTCGCTAAGCAACGTAAACAGAACACAGGACTCTACACACCCTTACCCGTACCCAATTGTCCATGGCAGGACGTGAGCATGGATTTTGTTCTGGGATTACCAAAGACTGTAAGAAAGCATGACTCGATTTGTGTAGTTGTCGACCGTTTTTCTAAGATGGCCCATTTCCTCCCTTGCACTAAGACTTTCGATGCCTCCCGCATTGCTAAACTCTATTTTGACGAGATTGTTAGACTCCATGGTTTACCCAAGACCATCGTTTCCGATAGGGATGTCAAGTTTACTAGTTACTTTTGGAAAACCTTGTGGCACAAAATGGGCACAAAACTCCAGTTCTCCACAGCTTTACACCCCCAAACCGATGGACAAACAGAAGTGGTTAATAGAAGTTTAGGAAATCTTCTAAGGACTTTAGTAGGGGAAAATATACGAGATTGGGATTCCAAGCTTCCTATTGCTGAATTTTCTTACAACAACTCCGTCAATAAAACCACTGGTCTAAGCCCTGCTGAAATCGTGTATGGATACCTACCTCGACAACCTGTCGACCTGCTTCCCATGAGTCCTAGATTTAGAGTGTCTGAGTCAGCATCTGCATTTGCATCCCACATACAGGAATTGCATAAAGAAATCAAAATGAAAATTGAACAAAGCAACGCCAAATACAAATTAATTGCTGATCAAAAGAAAAGGTTTAAAGAATTCGAGGTCGGAGACTTTGTGATGGTGCGAATCCGTTCGGAGCGTTTTCCTCCCGGATCCGCGAAGAAATTGCATGCGAGAAGCGCCGGACCGTTCAAAATCATTTCTAAGATAAATAGCAACGCTTACGTGCTGAACCTCCCTGAAGGTTTTAACATCAATCCTACTTTTAATATAGAAGATTTAGTAGCCTTCGAGGGACCTGAGTTTAACCCCCACAATCCACTTACAAATGAGCCCTGTGTGAACCCACCTAGTGAGATCCCCAGCCCAGCTCCACTTCCCAAATTGCCCCCTTTACCTACTGCGGAGAAAATAGAAACCATACTGGATGATGAGATCATTTCCACGAAAGAAGGAGGACGACGGAGGTACCTAGTACACTGGAAAGGGACACCACCGACGGAGGACACTTGGATGGATCGAGAGGAGTTACAGATCCTAGACCCAGACCTTTTGGAGTTGTACGAGAGTTCTAGAGCTGCTCACTCGACGGGGTCGAGTTTTCTCCCACCCGGGGAGAATGATGAGGTCATCGACAAACATTTTAGGCAGGTTTATCGGCGAAGGAATCGTAGATCGACGGCTACGATCGGGAGCTTATATTTTTGATGTTATCATGTTATTTTATTTCATGTATCTTTTATTTTCATGTACTAGTGACGTTTTCGCCCTTATGTAGGCGTAGTGTCTATTGTAGCCCAAGGGGCATATGAGTCATTTCTCTTTTCATGCTTTGAGACCTTTATAAAGGGGTCTCTTCTTGTTGTATGAGGTTAATGTTTGATTAATAAAAATTCTGAGATTTTTGTTCTTCTTTTCTTGCTTGAGAGCTTGAGAGAGAGAATGGAGACCTAGGAGAGGCTCCACCCGAAGTACCCAACAGTCCGCTCCGGCAAACTCTTGGTTTTTACTGGTATTTTCTTTGTTCCTATTCCCCTACCTCCTCCCACACACATCAGCCCCTTCCCTTTACATTGGCCCGATTTCCCTCTCTCCATTTAGCCGACCCAGCCACTGTTCGTTTCCCCCCCCCCCCCCCCCCCACCGTCCAGCCAATCTCCCCGCCCAACCCCCTTCGCCTGGCTTGCCAGCCGCCGGATCCAGCCAGGCCGCAGCCTCCCTTGGCCGACCGAAGGCTTCCAGGGAGAAATCCCGCCCTTCTTCCTCTTGGATTTCGAATTTCATGCATTAAGTTCTCTTTTAATTCCTTCCTAAAATAACGCCCTAAATTTAGGAAGAGATTTAAATGAGGTCTTAGCCGTTTGAATTCAAATTTCAAAACTCCATTAATTGATTAAAAACTGAAATTAAAATTCAGGATTTAATCAAGCCGTGGGCCCCTCTAATTAAATAAAATCCTTTTCTTTTTGTTCTTGCTTGGCCGGCCCCTCCACTTCATATTCTCTCTCTACTTGCCACATAAGCAACCATTAATCCCTCTCTTAATTCTCCCATAATAACCGCCCATCCTAATTCAAATTTTGGGAAGTTTCATAGCCATTAATCTCCCTCCAACCCAAGGCAAAATCTGAAATTCAAATTCAGATTTTTTCTTCTCTTGTTCTTCCCTAGCTCTTGGCCGACCCCTCCCTTGCCCCTTCCCGCCTCGCCTCAATGTCAAATGGCGGATCCGGAGCTTGAGTGGGGGTTAGTTTTCCACGCCGACGGGAGCATCGATATCCTACGCTCGCCTTGCTTCGACGTCGGATTTGAAGACGAAACCACAGTCGAAGAATACTTAGAGCGAGTCGTTCCAATCCTCGCAAGTATCTTTGACCGACGATTTCGTGGCTACACTTGGACAATCATTGGACGTCATCCACCACCATCTTCTCCGGTGACTACTTTTCCGGCAACAAAGTCTTCCATCGCCTTCATCATAGTGGTGCTCTTCATCCTTGCATGGTTCTTATTCTCCGCTTAAGCCCAAGAGTGAACAAGAGAGAGGGAGAGGTTCTCAAGGTGAATTTCTTTATTATTAATTGCGGGATTGTCGTTATGAGCATTTAATTGTTTCTTTTATCTTTGAATGATTAGATTGATTTGGTAAACTCAAAAGCATATCTTCGCCTAAGCAAGTTAATTACTTTGAACGATTTAATCCTTGACTTTTGTTGGTAATTAAATTTGTGATGATAATGTTTTGAATAATCTTCATTTTAAATTCTAATGGCAATTCCTACCTTGATTCACATCACTATCATATCAGGTCCTCCAATATAAGCTTAACTCAAAGTCCAATAAATTCAACTTCATTGGATTTAATGAAGATGACTTCAATGATGGAATTTGGGATAATGAAGATAAAAGAATTATCATAGCCTCACAGGTAGAAATACAATTTTCAATGGATTTGTATTGTATAAGAACCAGTCAACCACTACAACTAATGAAACTTCCACTCCATAACATATTAAGCTGGAGGAACCACTTATGCCAAAACAGAGGCTAATAATACCATAAGAAGCTTAGGAGCAACCTAAGCTTCTCACACTCGTAACCGTCAAAAGGTCACAAAGAGTTAACAACCCGACTAATTGCTATTATCCTTTTCTTTATTAAATGTTGCTTAAATATACGAAAGAACTTGAGTGTTATAATGAAGCCATACAGGTAAAAAACTCTGTCAAATATTTCTTTTTATTAAGCCATAAAGGCTTGATGTTGTTGTTGTTGTTGTTGATGATAGAAGAGATCGAGTCTCTTCACAAAAACAACATTTGGCTATTGACTAAGGCTTCATTTGGTTTATTTCCCATTTCGGTTTCAAAAACGTCAATAGGAGAAATGGAGTTTTTTAAACGGAGAAGCTAATACATAAAACTTCTCAAAAAAGTAGAGAAACGGAGTTTCTGAAAAAGTATGCTTCACATCCAAACATGTTCCGTCAACTTAGTTTTCCGTTTCAAACAAAAAACGGAGGAATTACGTGGAACCAAACGAGCACTAAGCTACGTAAAGGAAAAAGGTATTTCCAAACAAATGAATATACAAAGTAAAAGAAGAACATACATAAACCAAAAATTATAATGCAAGGCATATTGTAAAGAGGTTCAAACATAAAAAAATGTATAGAGTTTACAAAGATGTTTTAACATGTTGTTAAGCTAATGACTATTCGTCTAGTGCTGAGCATTGTAGTAGTAGATAATCTATATCTAGAGCAACTAAATATTAGGATAGTTTTCCATTATGATGACTTAGAGAAAAACATCTACATTATGCAACCCAAAGGCTTTATTGAACTTAGGAAAAAAAAAAGTCATTTGCGCAAGCTAAAAAAAGTCTTTCTGGATTAAAAAAAGCCTCACAAATGTTACCAAAATTTAGGTTCATACATATGATCAAACTCTATCGATGCAACACCAACAGCTACTATTATGTCAAATGAACTAAAAAAGATAGTATTATTATGTTATTGTATGTGTATGTGAATGACATTAATTGTACGAACTAATATTTAAAAGATTAACGACCTATAAACAGCTATAAAAGGAGCTTGAAATGAAAATTTAGGGGAAGCTAAAAAGATTCTCGAGATGAAAAAAGATAGCAATAGGCCACAAGTATCCTAAGTTTTTCACAATCATAGTTAATTGAAAATACTAGACAAATTCAATATTACAAAGGAAAAGACTGAAAGCGCAAAACTAGCTAGCTACTTTATATTTTCTAAAGAAAAGCCAAAAACTAATGAGATATATGAGTACATAGCCAAAGTCCCTAACGCTTTAGTCATTGGATCACTCATGTATGCAATTATTTGTATCAGAGCAAATAATGCATAAGCAATCAGAGCAATTAGCAGATAGATGTCTAATCCAAAACAAATAGTATTGAGAAGTTGGCGAATGACTATTGTTCTATCTTAAGGGTACAATCAATTATTCTCTAAGATTTAGACCGATTCACCAAAAACTACAAGGCTGCATTGATTCAGATCTATGCAAAGACTGAAACACAAGTACTATTAAGTACATCTTTACTTTGGGTGGCATTGTAATCTATTGGACGTCACAACTGCAGAAGATGGTCTCACTTGAAGGGTATTCTTGATTTGCCCCTCTTTTGAAACATACAGAATATCCGATCTCTGTGCGATTGTGAGCATAGGTGATTCTATCCTAATTATATAAACCTATGTGTCTTGTGTTTGTAATCTCTACTTTGTGTGTTCTCAAATCTTCATTTAATTTTTGCTGTTAAGTTGTATCACTATCCAAGCAATCAAGATGTTGGAAAAAGAAAAGAAAAAGGGTTCAAAATTGTGTCCTAAATTCCAATTACAGCCAGTAGATTATGCAAACACACAACCATGCATCGATCCAATATCATGCAAAGTATCAACAATTTTAATTTGAAACCATAAACAGCCATATATTTCCACAGGGTCTGATCTTAAAATAGGCTGAAACCAATATTCACCCTTTCATTGAACAATGCCAAACTTTGACGCAGAACACAACAATCTACAAGGATAAGACGGGGGATGGCCAAATTAACATAGGAACCAATGATCACACAACTAAGAAACATCACCAGCTCCTAAAAAAGATAATTATTTACTCAACAGAGCCTGAAATGAACCTCAAGAATATCAACCAGAGAAATTAAGGATGTGGAGCAATAAAGAGAAAGAACGGGCGAACCTGCTCGACCATCTTATGGCGGAGGACCTGGTTCTTGTCCAGGACCTTGATGGCGACGGCTTCGCCGGTCTGCACGTTGCGAGCAAACTTGACCTTGGCAAAGCTGCCCTCGCCAAGAGTTCGTCCGAGCTCATACCTGCCCACGCGCGTGCGATCCCTGGGCAAACTGATGCCCACTTTCGAGGTCATCGATGCGCGGGAAGAAGAACCCAGCTAAGAGAGAGAAGCGGCGGCGGTAAGAGAAGGACGATAGTGCATGCGGCGAGCTGGAAGCTAATCTTCGCGGAAACCACGCAAATGCGAGAGTGGGAGGGCGAAGCCGTGGCTGCCCAGTCGACCTGCTTTCCATAATTTCTAAATATCGAGCGGTCCCTTAATAATTGAGCAAAAGACTGATTAGCCTTTTGGTTCGAGAGTGAGCTGTGGATTTTTTTTAATACTATAATTAAAAAAATTTATGGAAAACTAAGACCACGAGCATTTTGTGAGTTGAATAGGTGTAATTCAACTCAGCCAGTTCGAACTCGATCCATTAGCGAGCTCATAAGTTAAGTTTATCGAGTCATGAGTTCAAACTCGAGCTCGAGCTCTGCCTGACTTAGCTCGTAAACTTGTTGAGCCGCTCGAGTAACTTAAAATATTTCAAAAAATTAATTTAAATTATCATTATATAATATATTTTAACCTTTTTAAATTAATTCTATAATAAAAATAAAATAAATAAATAATTTAATTTAAAATAAAGAAACTCGAGCTCAACAATCAAGTCAAAGCTTAAATTTGAGCTTTCCAAATGAGTTTGAGCAATCGAGCCGAGCTCAAACTCTACTCATAAAAACGAAACAAGCTTAGCTCTCAATTAGATAGAAACCCATTCAATTTGGCTTATTTACAACCCCGTTGATCCAATAGATTTTTTTACAAACACAAAATAAATAATACTTTTTGAAATTAATTAGTCCATTTTTAAAAATAAGATCATGCTCTATTCATAAAAATAGAACTTATCTAAACATTATAATTAATTTGTGATGCCATTTTATTTTTATTTAGATATGCAGCCAAGCACATAGGTAATATATCATTTTACATTATCATCCTCCATTTTTAAAAATACGATCATGCCCTGTTGATCTAATTGCTATTGCTATAGTGGGGAGATTATTTTCTGCAATGAAGATTATCATGCATTGATAACATCGCAAAATAGGTGATGTAAGGCTCAATAACTATCTAGTGTTATAAATTGAGAATGAAGTATTTGACTCTGTTCTTAATAAAATCATTATGCAATATTATCAGAAAATGCAAAGTTTATAATTATTTTTTTAATTCATAAATCATAATAAAAATACAAGACATTGCTTAGAATTTTAACATATATATATATACATATATATATTTAATATAATGACTTTTCCCACCCTAAAAAATAAGACTGAGTTCATATATTCCTGTAAAGAAAAAATTAGAGATTCTAATGCATAAGAGATGACTTAATAGTTGGTAATTTTTATATGGTTCTTAAATAAAAAAGCTAATGATTGTATTATCAACATCTCTCTTCTTTTACTTGCTTAACAATTTCATTAATTGCTCACTTACCTTAAGCCTCCTCTTTTTAGCTCAAATTGCTCACCTAGTTAAGCCAAACTCAACTCATTCATTAGGGAAGCCATTTATTCGATGATAACAAAACAACAAATACCCAATTTAGAAAGAACTCATCATTATCCACTTTTAGAAATGAACTAATTTGATTCATAAGAAAATAAGTTGCAATAATATATAAATCAATTTCAATTCAAACAAGGATTTAATTCAAGATCCTATACTCCTATCTTGAAGCTATCTCATTAGTCTAATTTGAGCTCAACCCTTCTATATCAGTATAGTTAATAATAACAATTACATCGTAGCAAAGATACTTGAAAACAAGACGACGATAGGCGTCCCAAACATGACAAGACTGGCAGGCACCATCCACATCTGCTGATGCAACGGGCGAAACGCCCACACCCACCACCCCAACAATCCAGCCCCTGCCATGCTCATCGCAACCGCCGCCATCGCAGCGGGTCTTTCGACGCCGGGCCTTTCACCATTATCTACTTCCCCGACTGCCTGACTTGTTTCCACGCACTTCATCTCTTTCTCATACATACTGAAATTAATGCAAATAATATACTCAATAATAATCTCAATCGTTTCTAAACCTTGCCTATACCTAAGCTCTTATATATGTTTAAACAGTATAGAGAATGTTAATATAAATGTATTTTATGCGTGTTTTTGCTTTATCTTTAGTTCCCACAATTTCCATTCTTAGTAAAAATGTAATTATTTATCCTCCATGAACTGAGCCACACGTTAAACTTACCGTAAGTTGAAAAGAAACGTAAGCAATTTGGAAGAACAAAGTTTATGATTATCAGTCTCACATGTTACGCTCATCATAATGATAATATATTAGAAAGATCAGTAATAAATAATTTAATGTGATTCTAAGTCTTAACGTGTGGGTTAGTGTTGATGTGACTGAGTTTTTGATGATTATTAAATTATGTTGACCATGCCCCAATTTTTCCCCAAAAAAACACATTTATGTTGATCATTGTACAATGGAGAGATTTTTTTCCCAATCAAAGAGATGGCCCAATCAAAGAGATGGCATTTATTTTTTATTTTATTTTGAAGAGAGGGAGAGAGAAGTGCGAGTTTTGCGTCTCATATTTTACATGCTTTCAAACCCTCCATCGATGAATTGTATCTTGGGGAAGAGAGAGAGAGAAGTGCAAGTTCTTCATCTCATATTTTACGGGATTTCAAATCGTCCCATGGAGAGCTCGGGTGTGCAGCTCATTGATAGATGCGAAGAAATTCCTCCTGGTGGCTCATATTTGAAGCCCCTAACATTCCAAAAAAAAAAAAAAAAATTGTCCCATGAATGAACTAAATCTTGAGGAAGATCAAACAATTATTAAATAGCAACTTTTTTCATTGTTGGCTGATGACCCTTCCACTTGGTACTGTAAGATCACTAAGACCGACTTCTGTCCCAATTTGACTAATAATTCTTACAATCAAGCACAATGATAGCCTTGTATTCAAAGGCCATCCTCCATATAAATTTCTCTTTATATAAAAAATAAAAATAAAATAGAAATACCACAAGATATTACAAAGCCTCTTAAAGTTTATAAAAATATATATAAAAATCTCCTAAATATAACAGCCCATAAAATGAATACGTTAGATATTCCACATTTAAAGAAGGGATTCAACAATATATTTCTGGTAAAAAAATTTCTTTTGGCAGCAAAATTCCATATAGAATAAAACAGTTCTAAATTCAATTAATTCATCAGTTCCATTACCATTTCCTTGCAACTACTCCTAACTATGAGACTAAGGCTTCATATGAGAAGACTTTTTTACTGTTTCTTAAAGCAATTTTTTAACATTTATTTTTGTACTTAAAAAACTGCTTTATGAAGCAATAAGAAAGCCATCCCAAACAAAACTTAGGCTTCATTTGGAATAATTTTCTTATTGTTTTGATTTTCAAATCACAATCACAAATTTTATTTAACAACTTTCAATAAATTTTTGTGCCAAGAAGTTATTTTCTACACCATTAAAAAAATATTTTATTCAGAATTATTTTACAATCATCTTTATAAAAACCTGCAATCATCCCAAACAAACCATAAAGCTTCATTTGGAATAGTTTTATTACTATTTTCTATAACTTTCTAATACAAAAATTATTTGAAAGCAATAAAAAAATGATAAAAATTATCCCAAATGAAGTTTAAGGCTTCATTTGGCATAACTTTATTAATATTTTCTAAAATATTTTTTAGTAAATTATTTTTTAAAGCAACTAAAAAATTGTGATCAAAAGCTGTCCCAAACAAAGTCTAAGGATACTTGATAGTATAAATCACTAACAAGAATGGTTCACGAAAGGTATGTAAGGTTATTGCTTCTTTCAGTTCGTGCCTCGTTTAAAATTCATGACATCTCCACAGTTTAAAATACAAAGACATTCAGCTATCAAGATTTGCACTATTTCCTGCAACAGGAAGTTATCCAAAAGAAAGATCACAAAATAACTATTTTCTAGATCATCACTGCACAAATTATGACCATTTAAATGTTACTAGAATCATTTTGTTTGACAATGATCACGATTCTGCTAATGGAAGAACCAATTTGAGCAGACAAATTAGCGCCATGGACCCTTACGATTTGCTTTAGGTACAGCAAGTAAATTACCCACTGAAATATCACTAGAAAGCTTTGGGAGGTGATGAACTATGAAACTATAAACAGTTCATAATTAAGAGAAATGGAGAGCTGATTAACAAGACTTATATGAAACTGAGTGACATAGTTTTAAGAATTCAAGAACAGAAGTGAGAGTATTAAACATCGAAGAGATTTTATTAGCTCCAGGAAGAATAAATTAAATCTACTTCAACGTCTAAGTACACCACTAGAATTGCTACACATTTGTACAGAATTCAAAAATCAACCCACATGTAAGATATTCGTTTGATCTTACCAGTTATCACACTTCAATATCTGAACGGGTAGGGAAGTCCAAGCCATGTAGTGCAGGTACATCATGTAAATCATTCTTTGAAAACAATGGGAAGAACCAAAACAATTTGTTTGAGCCAAAAACCTGAGACACAGGTCGGGGAAAACAATCAGGAAAATGAATATATTAAAGTTTCCACGTCGAATAAGGTACCTGCTCAAAATTCTTCCTCTTCCCCAGGTCGTATTTCCACTCAACCGCTTTCTTCTTCTCATAAACCTGAACAAAGAACGGGTGAAAAAATGTTTTTGTAAAGAAAGGTGCGAAGCATTGAAATGTACTGGCATAAGTTCAAGGCGAGAGTTTCTTCGAAGAAAGGCAAAGATTCTTTTCGAAGAAAGTGGAAAGTTTTCCTTTCATTCCAAACCGAGTTATGGAAGAAGGAAAGCTATTGCCTTGTCGCAAAACATAGGCGTGGGTGAGGAAGAGAACTTATACCCATTTCATAGAAAAAGCATCTCAACTATCTCAACTACTCATACTCAAATAGTTCTGATCTTGTTCTTTTATAAGCCATACCACGATACTCCGCTTCTGAACGAGCTATGAAACTTTGCATCCAAGAGATGAGTTTTTGTGCACAAGGTAACAGAACAAAGTTAGCAAGCTCACATAAAGCGATTATGCTCATTAATCTTTGCCTCGATGGGAGGTTCTACCACGCAAACGTTTCAATTTGTGAAAAAACCTTTAGCAAGCTCGTTAGCAAGCAGCGAGTCCCCGCTTTAGGGTGAGAAAGTCAAGCCAGTCCCGAAAGCTAGATTCCCAATTCGATGTGAAAGTATAGGTCCAGCATATACAGATTAAAAAATGAATTATTTTCTAATAAACCTTATATGGTCACATTTTGCATGCTTGTTGTCAAGAATATGCTAAACTTATCAAGCGGAAATGATTTCAACAAAAATAACTCTGTTAAGCATCATAGAAAAAATATGAATAGCCACAGCAAAAACTCAATATTCAGCGCAACGATTTAACAGGTAGGTACCTCTATAGTGGTGGTATTGCTTAATACCAGAGATGTGTGCATAACCACAAAACAAAGTAGACTCAGTGCGAAGGCCACATTAAGCACTGCATAAAGAATGAAGAGCTTATGAGAACAGCGTCGTTGCAGAAATTTGACCCATAGCTTCAACCAGGCTTACCAAAAGAAAGAAAGGTGACAGCAAGATTTCCAGGTGAGCCAGAATGGTTACGAGCATCTCCAAAGAATTTTATAAAATGTGGAAGAAGTGCAAGAGAATCCAAGATTGTCTCAAGGAAAGTATAAAACTGAAAAGATAACAATTAACTCAGGAAAGTTCACCCAACAGGATGGCGCTTAGCAACAAGCAGCTAACCACACTACTTTTGTAAATTTCAACCAAAATCCTATGTACATAGCATGTGTCACTTGTAAGAAAATAATGCATTCAACTGAAAGAATACTTAAAACTACTAACAAAAATTTTTACCAAACTAACATTTGCATGTTAATGTGATGCAGCTGGCAGAAGCAATCCAGCTGCCCAGGTGGGGCCTAGAACCTCTTTTATCACCTATAGGAGAAGAGGCTTTGTGAAGAAACTCTTTGGGAAAGAGAGGCTCTTTGGTAAAGATGTAAGAGGTATTTATTAGATGTAAGGGGCATTTATTAGGGGATTTGAGCTGCTTAAGGGGGGATTATTGTGGGATGGGGCTTTTTATATTATGTTTTGAATTTCTGCAGCAATTTTTAGAAGTATTTGGGTTCCTAATAGCTGCTAGAAATTTCTGCAACACGAATGTTCCTCAATAAAAGATTCCAAAACGTTTGAAGTTTTTCAAAGTCAGTACGATGTTCTCATATCCTCTTGAGTTTTATCACCAAGCCTTGTAGAGAAAATATAAATTGGAAAAACCTATATGCTTCGAAGTAACTGCAAATTTAATTGGCATGTCTAACTCAAGTGACCATAGTGAATATAGACAGGATTACTGAACTTGGTTCAAAGAATACAGACAACGCTACCAGCCTTACGACCAAGAAGAAAAGACATGTGATACTGGACTAATTGTTCTACATATATATTTTTGCCAGGAAAAATAATCCAAATCTTTAGCGAAAATAATTATTTCTGGAATTAACTACTTCCTCTACTGAAAATAATATCATATCTAACACAAAATTTCATATCCAGATTCCTAAGAAATAACCAGTCTTTTTTTTTCTTTCAAAGGGTGTACCAGGACACCAAATGCTTGCAAAAGCACAGAGTATGCCAAAAAGATGCGTTAAGCTCAAGATGGAGTATTTTGAAAACCAAAAGTTGATTTAGCATTAGAAGTTACAAGAACGCAAAATTACCAATTTTACTTAAAATATAGCTTCTTTTCATAGTATATAGTTCCTTCTCTTACACCTAGGAGAATAGTGATGTGGACATCGATCAGAGGTTCAAGCATGTGTATCGCCGGAGACAGCGCAGATCGATGGCTACGATTCAGAGTCATTACTTTTGATGTATTTTATGTTTTACGTAGTTTGCATTTTCATTTCCTAGTTTACCCCTATGGGGAGTGTTGTCTTATTGTAGCCAAAAGGGCATTTGAGTACTTTTATTTCTTTATGTTTGAAGACCTATATATAGTGGTCTCATGCTTTGTAAAAGGGTAATGAATATTTTAATGAAAATTGTTTTTGTTTCCATTTCTTCTTCTTACATGAGAGCTTGAGAAGGGAGAGAGCTCAAGGGGAGCAAATCGCAAGGCCCACCAGTCGTTGGAAGAGTCCGCAGCTCGTGGTTAAATTCTTCTATCTTCTCGTTCGTGTTTCTTCCATCTTCTTCCCCTCCACCACAAGAAATCCCTTATAAACCCTTACTGCCGCCGCCCCCTTGAGGAACCCGCCGCCGACCACTTCCACGGCCCCGGCCGGCCACCTTGCCGGCGACTTCCCCCATCCGTCCAACCCCATCTCTACACAAGTTTCAAATTTGAAATTTGAAATTCAAATTTCAAATTCTTTCCTAATTTGGAATTCCAATTTAGGAAAGTTTTCATGACGAATTTCAATTTCAATTTAAATTAAATTGGAGTCACTTAACATATTTCCACATCATCACCCCAAATTGGAAACCCCTTCCATTTGATTTCTCCCTCTCCCCCTCTCCACATGCCGCCGGCCATGCTTGGCCCCTCCCATTAATTTTCCAATTAATGCATTAATGACCCCCTTAATTTGAAATTGAATTTCAAATTAATCTTCCCCCTTTTTCATTCAAAATCCTTAAATAAATTTCAGGTTTTGAATTGAAACCCTCTCTCCCTCCTCTAGTGTACCCGCCGACCCCCCCTATTGATGGGCTCCATTAAGTGCTCATTACTCCCCCTTAATTACATTTGAAATTTGAAATTTGAAATTAGTCTCAAATAATTCCCTCCAAATTTGCTAAAATCTGAGATTAATTTCAGATTTGAGTAATTCTCTTGCTACACTCATCTAACCTAGATCCCCTCTCTCATTGCACCCGCCCCTCTCTCTCACCTTGGCCGAACTCCCCCTTCCCCTTGGAAATCCCGCCGGCTCCTCCCTCCTCCTCCTCCTCCTCCTTCCAACGCAAGGACTTCCCCTCACTGCCACTTAATCCTCTTCTCCTTGAAGGATTCTCCAACGTCAAGCATGTATGGCGGACCCGGAGTTTGAGTGGGGATTAGTATTCAACGCCGACGGAAGCCTTAATATCCTACGATCCCCATTCTTTGACGTGGGATTTGAAGACGACTCTACCGTTGAAGAGTACTTGGAACGAGTTGTGCCGATTCTTGCGGATGTCATCGACCGCCGAAGTCCAAGCTACGATTGGAACATCAACAGTCGATCGTTCCCGCCGTCCTCGCCACCGTCAACCTTTCCGTGGTTCAAGGCCGTTGGGTTTGCTACCATCCTCGTGGCATCGTTGGGTTTGCTAAAGACTTTCTCCCGCTAAGCCCCACTTGAGTGTGAGTGAGCAAGGTAACTCATTGCGAAATTTCTAAATATTAGCCGTGGGATTCTATTTTATTCCGGATTTGCTTTATTGTGATAACTTCGAGATCTATCGCTAATTGTGTTCAAACAACTAGTTTGTAATCGCTTATCATAATATTTTAACAATGGAAAACTCTTGAACCTTAACTTACGATACTCTAATCTTACACTAGTATACTTTGTGATTCTTAATGAATTTCATGTGCAATTCTTGATAGTTTCACATCAAATAGTTTTGCTACCTTAACTATAAACTTATTTTTTTCTAATCTTCTCCTTATTTTTTCCTGTTTCACTGCAAGATATGTGTGAAGATAACTTTTTTTGGTTCCGGTTAAAATAAGTTGGACCAATGATTTCATTCCAATAATAAAATGAGGAAGACTTTGCTAGAAATCTATTTTATGTCCACCGAGTATGCTGAGGTTTAAAATGTCATTTATGAAAAAATAGAACCGTATGGCAGCATTAACGAAGCTTTCCAACTTGGTATAGAACTATAATGAACAGAAAACAAAGAATTCTGTTGTACCAGAAATAGAAGAAAGAATTTATAGTTGCGTGCACCAACACAGTTGACAACCCATACGCAATGATGATCCATCTTAAGTACGCATCTCTGACCTACAAAGATGCAAATATAAAATAAAATTCCAAACAAGCGCTACTGCACTAAATAAGCAGGGATACTTGGCAAAGAAATGAACTAGAAAACAAATCAGACTTATAAAAGAGAAGTAATATATGCATAATTCTCCATAGAAGAAACATGTTCCTTTTTTGAAATTGTTCTGAACACCCAAAACATTTTTGAGATATTGCATAAGCAAAATCAGAGAGAAAAATGATCTGCAATAGAAAGTATGGGATGAATAACAAAGAACAATCAAAAGTGACCGAGAAGCAGCTGGAATGACATAAATTAGGGGAAGAGAAGAAACGAAACAATTTTTGAAAGGAAGAGGAGCAAGCAAGAGGTATAAGGTTGGATAAAAAGTGTTAATCAGCTTCTTAGTACATAAGCATAACGTTTTTTCTCGAGCATGGCCATGAATTACAACAGCAAAAATTCTTGAAATAAATGAAAGGTCAAGCAACATGAAAGTATGGGGATTAGCAAATTTGACAGCCTTAAAATGTTTCCGTACAACTCAATATTATTCAAATTTATCCCAAGAATTTGAAAATATATCTGAATTTTGAAGGAGCTTCTGTCACCTGGCAGACATACCATATAGGATGATTAGGGTCTAAGATTTCTAATACAAATTGAATATGTGAAGTAAAAAACAACAAAACAAGCATAATAAATTCCCGTAACACAATTATTAATTCAACACAACTATATACTTACCTTCAATGAAAAAAGGGAAAGAGAGAATCCAATTCAAAAAAAGACACTGATGCAGGACTACAATGCTTTAAATGAATGCGTTAAGAACTTGCACGATTTTGAAAAGAACAAGAACTATTACGACTATTAGCTAGTTAAAACGAAAAGAGAAAACGTAAGAGCGGTCACATCGTTTAGGCCAAGTTACATAATAAGCGCTTGAATTATCAAAACAATAGTGAAATTCAACAACATACGAATGAAGTAGTTTTCAACAAAAATCTCTAATCTAACAATAAGATAGTAACATAGAAAACACACTCAATCCTACGTTTACTAAGCTTAAGCAGAAGGCAAAACGTGGCTCCTTGTGACTTGTCACCACCTACAAGATTAGGGGAGTACGAAAGTAAATGAAAAGGAGAAGAAGTTCACCCTTGGGAAGGTTCGGTGATGATTTGCGACTGAGTGCCGGCAAGTTGCTCGTCGATGGACTCCGATAGCGTGAAAATAATGCGGTCCACATACTCTTCGATGGAACGATCAACTTCCGGATTGAAATCAAAGAAGGTGGAGTGGAGGATATTAACATATCCTTGCTCGTCGTAAGCAAATCCATAGTTAAGATCCGGATCGGTCATTCATTGGCTTTAGAAGGATGATGTGTAGCCGAAGATCAATGTCAATCCTTTGAAGCTCCGCTAGAGAGAAAGAAGTTTCTCTCAAAATTGAAGTGGAGAGGAGGGGGGGTGGCCGGCCAATGGAGGAGGGAGGGGAATTAAACTTGTTTCAGATTTTTGAGGAGGGAAGCATGTCAAACATCTCCTTAATTAATCCTTGATTGAGAATAATTAAAGGAGAAAACAAGAGGGAGGGGGCGGCGGCAAGAGAGGGGGAAGGGGAGTTAATTTGTTTCCAAAGAAGAGGGAGGATTTTTTGAAAGAAATTAAATAGGTAGGGACATGGGGGATTTCAGCCAAGGACGTGGGGAAGGAGTTTGAATTATTTCCAAGGGAGGGAGGTGGGCTTTAGGAAAGAATTTCTAATTCAATCCTATAGGGGGGACGGCGGCATTAATGGTCTAGGAGGTGATTGTGAGGAGTGATTTGGGTTGCTAATTTGGGATTTAGAGATTAGGAAAGTTTTAATTAAATCCCAATTAATTTGAAATTATAGGATTTAATTTAGGAACTTTCTTAAAATAGATATCCTAAATTAGGAAAGAATTTCAAATTCAAATAATTTTGAATTTTGAATTTAAACCTTCCTAAATTAAGAGTGGTTGCTTATGGAAAGTATTCAAGAGGGGTTTGAATTTGTGGAGGAAAGATGGGAGAGGTGGGAGGGGCCGATGGCTAGGTTAGAGGCTTATGGGGATTTCGGTTGAGGGGTGGTGGTGTGGTGAAGCCGACGGGTAGGTGGGGAGATTAGGTGGCCGGTGGCCTAGGGATTGGGCGAGACCTTAGGCCGGCGGCTAGATGAAGAAGAGAAAAGGAAAATTCGATAAAGAAGAAGAACCACGAACCCGGCCGTCTCCAAGGTTGGTTGGTGATCCAAATTCCCTATCCAAGGAACCTCGCTCCAATCTTTCTCAAGCTCTCATAAGAACTCAAACATGGGGGAAAATTTTTATCATTCAATCATTAGCATGAAAAGAGAACAAGAGGGTTATATATAGCCTCGTACAAATGACTCAAGAAAATAAAAAGACGATGATGCCCTCTGGGCTTAAATATGATCTCCCTTAAGTAAGGCGTAAAAGCGGAAAACACTAATAAAACAAATACAACATAAAATAATAAAGAAAATACATAATACGACTCAAAAGTACATCGACTCAATCGTGGTCGTAGATCGACGGCCACGTCTCTGATAGACTTTCCAAGCTCTGATGTCCCCATCAGACGCATGGTCTTATTATAACATAAATACAAAAATAACAAAATCTATGCACACAATTGAAGTTACACAACCAAAGGAAATCAATATAATAGCAAATTTGTCTAAATACATTCTCACTTTCAACAAATAATGAAAACTGTAGGAGGGATAAAGAAATAAAAGAGAAAGAAGCTGCCAAAAAAGAAGGCTTTAAACTTTTGTAAGAGGAGATAAATTCCTAAAATTCAAGTCTCATATTTGATCAAGGAATGATATCTAAAAAGAAGAAAGATTTGCATATCCAAAAAAAAAAATCATTCATCATAGAATTCCTCTACATCGATTGGATCCTATTTACACTTACAGAAAAATCATATTATAATTCTCAAAAAGCAAGCACTGTAGCATATTCATTGATTTCAATAGAATAAGGAATTCTTGAAAATAAACACAACAAAACACGAGTAGGATCAAGAGCAACATGGGCAAAGGCCTCATCTTCTGGTTGCCAATGATCCTCCTGCATCCACTAATCTGTTCATCATGGATTCCTCATAATCCTCCAACTTTTGATCCACCATTATACGATGTCAAAACCCAAGAATAACTTCAAGATTGTGAGCTAGTCGACGGGACGTGGGTGGGTTCACATCTTGTTATCAAAGAAGATACAATATCTTCAGGCGTTGCTTTCCTTCACCATACTCCCTTTGATAAGATCGTGTGTCAAGTTGAGTATTATCATTTTCCCAATGATGTGTTTCAAGGATCTATCTCTCATAGAGTATATTTTGAGGAGATCTTTTCTAGTTTTTGTTAGCTCCAAAACTATGATAGAAATTATTAAGGTTGCATCTTTATTTGTATAACTCTAATGCTAGCACAACCAGGCCTATATAAAGGCAACACAATAGAACACTAAGGAAAGCATAATAAAGAAGAATATACTAAGAATATATTAAAAGAATAAATACTATAAAATTCTAATAATATTTAACATATATGATAAATATTAAAATGGTAACCAATAATTATAATAACACTTATTTGGAAATGAATCTGTTCACTAAACCTTATAAGCTCTATAAAACCGAGCTAACAGTATTTAACTGTACTAAGAAATTACAATCTTACTATAACCCTTAAAACTTTACATTTATTTTTTTCATGGTATTTTAATAAATGAATTATGCTGAAAGCATTGCATAGTAAAAAAAGAATTCTTTCCCTCAGATAAAATAACTGAGAAACAATGTTAGCTTCAAAATAATTACACCTATCAAATAAACCTCTCACTTACAAACAGAACAATGATGGCAGCGTGGAGGTTTGTTGTTTTGACAATGACTGCAGTAACGTATGCTTGGCCTTCTTCCTGATCCCTCTGCAGATGAAAAATCTGATTCCCCGGCATCAATGGCAATGTGATCTGCCAAAATCACAGAATTTTCTAATGCCGAGTAGGTTCCTTTTAAAGCAGGTTGCCAACCAACAGGCACTGCACCCGGATCATGAAAAACTACCATGAAATAACTCCATAATAGTAACACAAGCTGCAACACAAATAGATGAACAAAACAGGTCATCGCAAATAAAGGTCAATTTTTTGCTTATCATAATTTTCACATAGATACATGATCAAGGTTTTGTTAACCATTAAACAAGAAATATACATTCACGATTGTTTAATTTGAAGTTGAATTATGATCGTTCAAGCGTAACAAGTTAAAATGAAACTTGCCGTGAAAATTTTACGTTTTTAACCAGACACCACCAGCAAATAGCATTAAAAACAAGAGCTGATACAGGCAAAACCCTAACAAATATAACGAGATTCCAAATAAAAACCTAACAAAACTAAACCATAAAAAGGCACTTTAACATATAAATTACACCAAATAAACAGAAACATGAAGCAAAAATCATGTTCATCAATATTGCTGTTAAAAGCACAAAGATGCATTAGTTTTAAGTGTAGTGCAAAGTGTAGTGGTTGTGCATTGTTCCCAAGAAAAAGGGCTTATAAACCAAAGACACTCAAAAAGTAACAAAGCTTTGAAGTTGCTTTGCAGAGCGCAAGTGTGCTCCACTCCCTCCTAGGTGAAGAAGAAAACAGGTTTAGTGATGGGTTAATATTATGTGTTGCTCATCACACTAGGGGTGTGCCTTATTATTTACTAGTTAGTAATAATGTTTCTTGTTAATATTTGACTTAAAACACCATAGATCATTTCATCATTTTGATTTATAAGAGGGCTGTCAAATAGAATAACGCAATGTAATGTTACATGTGTATGTGTTTCAATTAATTGAAGGATGTGCTTTATTTGCATTTCAAACTTCAAAACTAAAACATTTTTACACAGCATTTTGTTTTTAAGCATCGACAATCTTATTCATAACAAAAGATAGGGTGCCAGAATCAAATTCCTAATGCCTCTCTCGATCAATTATGAGCTTGTACACATGCTTCTAAATTATCATCATCTAAAATCAAGGCTAGATGTTACAATGTTCAAATTCCATGTAACTTTTCAATTGCATCTAGCTTCAATTCTCAACATATATAAAACTAAATGAAATGCTTAGCTCCTAAACCATTCTATGCAATACAAAGTACCCTAACTTCCCCTTCAGCACATGGAAGGACAACCATTCAATAATCCTACTAGTAAAAATCTTTAATGGCAGCATGGGCTTGCCAACGAAACCTTGTCGACTTTCCACTCAGCCACATAGTGTCCGATAGGGCACCAAGGAGGATCAGATGTGGATCCCAGGATTCGAACTAATTTCATAACAAACTTGGGAATTCTTTAAATAGTTGCATTGGTGACTCTAATGAGTTTTCTCTCCACACTCTCCCTCTTCCCTTCTTGCTTCCCTGCTTTCTTCTCTATTTTTTTTGTTTTTCATTTTCTTTGTTCGTTGGCAGCAGCAAGTCTAAGTTGCTAAGGCTGGAGTCATATCATAATCAGTGCCCACCTATCGTTCATCCACTGATAATTCCGTGAGCCACAACAGTAGCAACATCACCAATGATTTCATTAGACATCTCCAAAGAACTCGAAAACGTCTTGACAAAATTGATCAAGGAAAGCGCTCATGCTACCACTCATTTGGCAGACGATTGTCACACATGAATAAAAAATTTTTGTGGAGCAGCTAGCAGAATCAACAAGTGAGTGGAGGGAAATTTGTTTGAAACTGCAGAATATTGAAAGCTGCCTAGAGCAGATCATCCACTACACTTATCTGACGACAACAACAAAAAACTCTTCTTCTTCGGCCTAGCTCCTTCTGTTATACCTACTTCTAGCACCAATGTTGCATTATTTAAAGGCAATCAAACTATCTCTTCCTTGATTCAATGGAGTACATCCTCCTATTTGGATCAAGAAGGAAAATCAGTACTTCACTTTCTTGAAAAAACAAATATATCTCTATTTCTTCTTACTACATGTAAGGGCTAAGCCTCTATTGGATTCATTGGTTAGAAAAGAAACATCCAACATATTATCAGCAAGACTTCACACAAAACTTCGGCATTTCAGTCCTCAATATCAGAATTTGCAAGATGAACTTCTTAAACTATTGCAGCCAACATATACAGGTGATTTACCCTCATTGCTTTGAGTACTTTTGATGTTTTTGGACTTTCCAAATCTTCCTTGCAATATTCTTTTGCATTTGGATTACACTCCCCAATATTCGATGTGAATTAAGAGCATTTGAACTAACCTCATTAGTTCAAGCAACAAACTTGGCAAAAGTAATGGAGGTTAGCCTCATTGAACCAACAAAAATAGTTTTATCATGCTTTCCTATCCATTATTGAGTTTGTTACCCACACCTTCAAAACCATTTATAAACTCAAATTTGTTATAACCGTAAAGAAAACAACTGCACAAGAAATGATGGATCATTGTGAAAAAGACTTACGTTATAATTCTGACAGAAAAGTTTCTCCAAAACCATGTTTGCAAAGAAAAACTAGATATATTGCTCATTAACTCGAAAACTTTTATTTAACTCTCGATGAACAATATAATCTGTTGAAACTACATAACGTCACTCATAATGATGAAAACAAGGATAAAATTAGACAAGAAATCAATGGCCATGCCTTGGCTAGGTAGCATTCTCCACTTTCTTTTCAGTTCAAGGTTGCATAAGCAATCGCGATGTTCCAATCTTGGTTAAAGCTAGTTCTACTCGTAATGTTATCCAAGAAGACCTAGCTAAAGATTCACTAATAATTGTTTTCCTTCCAAGCCTTTTATAGTAATGATTGTAAATGGTGATTCCTAGTTGTGTTCGGGTAAGCGTCCAAAGCTACCCATCACAATGCAAGGATATGATTTATATATTGATTGTTATGTAATACAAATTCCAAGTTATTTTTGTGCTTGATGTTCAATGGCTTGAAATTTTAGGGAATATACTAACCTATTATGTAGACCTTATTATGAAATTTGAATGGAATGATAAATTTGTCTTATTGCAAGGTTTTTAGACAGCTCTTTCTAGCGCCCTTCCTTTTAATCGAGCTAAAAAATTGCTTTATACACAATCACAAATATTAGCATCCCATCTGTTGTTGGATACATGGGAAGCAAATACTCTTCGTATTCATCTACCTAAATCTCCTCTAGAAATGAAAAACTTAAGAGGAATATTATGTACGCACCATAAAAACCACTTTACCTTCACAATATGATATTAATCATCACATAAATATGCAAGTGCAACCAGATTTCAAACCTTTACATGGGATACCAGATCAAAAACCTTATTATCAAAAATTTGCAATTGAATATCTGGTTCAAGAAATGCAGATTTTGAGTATCATCCATCCCAATCACTATCCTTTCTCATTGTGATAAATACTAGTTAAAAAGAAAATTAACATATGGAGGTCAGTGACAAACGTATTTTCCATACCAACAATGGTGAACTTTCGGATGCCCATTTTGTTATTATCTTTTATTAAAAGTTGGATTTACTTGATGGTTACCATTAAATATGAATGGATAAAGAGATATTTCTAAGGCAATTGTTCGAATGCATGAAAGGTACTACAAGTTTCTAGTTGTCATTTGGCTTGCCTAACACATCCGCTACTTTCCATGTAATTATAAATATCATTCTCAAAACTTAGTTGTGTCATTATGTCTTAGGTATTTTCAATGGAATTCTTGTTTATAGCAAGTTTTTTTTCAGACCATGTTAGACACTTATGTTGAATCTTGAATAGGTTGTTAAATCTAAACTAATGTCCCAAGACTAATCAAGAGGGGGTGAATTGGTAATTTAAAAAACTCTTGATAAATTTTAGAAAACCGATTTATAATTTTAACATAAGAGTTTTCAACCATAAAACATTAAAGTGCATAAAATAAAAATGCGGAAAATAAAAGAGAACAGAAGAACACCAAGTTTTATAGTGGTTGGGTCCAACTAGACCTACATCCACTCCCTGAAGACTCCCTCTTCAGATATTGCACTATACCAAAGTGACTCTCCTTTTGCCCCCACAGCAAGGCAGAGAAGTCTTCACAATTTTCCTCTCTTCCACCAATCCCTGGTGCGGCAGAGAACCGTCGTCCTTTCACACCCTCCAAGTGTCAGCAGAGAACTGTCGTTCTTTCACACCCTTCAAATGTCGGTAGAGAACCGTCGTCCTTTCACACCCTCCAAGTGTCAGCAAAGAACCGGTGTCCTTTCACACCCTCCAAGTGTCGGTAGAGAGCCGTAGTCCTTTTTCACCCTCCTGGTGAAGGCAGAGAAATCGTGACCGATGTTGAAGAACTTCACTTAAGAGCCTTCAGAGGAGATGGGCAGAAAGTTGAAGGAAACAAAGAGATCCTCGCTTTGGGTAACCTTGTGAATCCCTCACAACCCCCTCACTTTATCTCTCACATGTCACTCTCACAATCTCTCCCAAACACTCACACTCAATGATCCCTCTCAAGAGAAATTCACAACAAAGACGTTTTGTAACAGTTTTTAGGACTCCTTATATAGAAAGGACATGAAAAATCGTCAAAAAACTAAAAATTGTAAAAAAAATTGCCCTACGATAATACTGTATGATCTCATATCGCCCCCGTACGAATGAATAGTGTCCTGTACTAACTGCCCATACGAATGCATAGTGTCCCGTACAAACACAGTGTCTCATACGAATTGCTTGTACAAATGCATAGTGTCCCGTACGAATCGCTCGTATGAATGCATAGTGTCCCGTACGAATGCATAGTGTCTCGTATGAACAGTTCAAATTCGTATGTACGAACCATTCATCGTACAGTATGAACAGATCATAAAAATCTTCGAAATTGTCGGGACGAAAAGGAACCCGTCCAATCGTACTCTGAACGTCGTACATACGATGATGACATCGTACAATACGATCAGCTACAAAAATTTTCAAGATCGTCTGGACGAAAAGGGACCCGTCCAATTCGTACTCTGGACGGCGTACGTATGATGACAACATCGTACTCTACGAACCGTTCAAAAAATTTTCAAGTTCGTCTAACTGCTCGTAGGAGTTTATAACTGAACAAATCGTCCCGTACGAAATGAATTCATACAATACGATCAGTTTAAAATTTTTTCAAATTTTAAACACTCCCCCAATGTGTGTGTACAGTTACTCAATTACAAATTTACAATCACACTCTCTCAGCTCAATAAAATAAAAAATACATACTCCATTTACAATGAACTATAATCTATTCTGATTTGAAGTTTTCAACAATCTAGAGTATGATTTTCTTGAAATATTAGTATACACACAAAACAAGTATATAATGAAAAATACTATGAAACATAAAGATGTGAGCCATAATATTTGTTATCATAAAAAATATAAACTCATGAGTAATGAGTCGCAACAACTTGTTGACCATTTTGGAATTTTTATGCACACAACTATTTATAAAGATGACCAAATGTGTTTTCGCCTATTCTAAGACTGAACATGTGGGGCACATTGTCACTCCATCAACATTACCACTAATAAGTTAAAGATCGATGTATCCTAGCTTGGTCTTTGCCTCAATCTCTTAAACAATTACATTGTTTTTAGGCTTATCTAGATATTGTATATCTTTTATTCACAATTTTGTCAATATTAAAAGACCTTTACCAATATGCTGAAGTGAGATGCTACTTAGTGGAATTATCGCGTGGCTCAAGCATTCCTTGCACTAAAAAATGTGTTACCTTATGCACTTATGTTACATCTTCCGTATTTTCTAAACATTTTTTTTATTGAAACATATGCACTCAAAATGGGCATTGCAACAGTGTTAACTCAAGATTCTCATTCCATTTCATTTTTCAACAAAAAACCATGTCCTAGAATGCAACTTATGTCAGCTTATGTTCATGAGTTATATGAAATCATCGAAGCAACCTCCAAATGGAACCAATATTTACTGGGTGGAGAATTTACAATTCGAACAAATCAACTAAGTAGTAAGGGATTGATGCATCGGGTCATTCAAATGCATAAACAATAGAGGATTTTAGTTAAGCTTCTTGGTCCAGACTTCAATATCGAGTATAAACTGGGAGCCAATAATCGGATGGTCGACGCCTCATCTAGATAGGACAAGATTACCCATATAACAACATAATTGCAATTTGTTGGAGACCAAATTGCTAAAACTATTTGCTCCATTTTGGCATATTCTAAAGTATTTCATTCTTTGTTGGATAAGTTGAGAACTCAAACAACATGATTGGAAGAAGAACATATTTTAGTTGAAATATCTCCACTGAACCAAGAAAATACTCTGATTATGTTCTTCAGGAAGGATTAATATTACGATGTGATCGTATTATTTAAGCTCAATTCTAGTGTCCCCAAATTACGGATGGTATCAACTATCAACCTTTTCCAATTTGTTAGCATGTCAAATCTAAAAATGAAATGTACAGCAAGCTTATGACAACCTCTAAAAGCACCAAATGCAATTTGTGAAGACATATCGCTTGATTTTATTGTGTGTCTTTTTCATCCAATAGGAAGACTTGCATTATGGTTGTCAAGGATAGCCTGCCCAAATATGCTTATATGCTCATTTCTTTACTCTATTTGTTGGTTTCACGGCAACTAAGGTTGCCCAAATTTTTTTATAGACATAACTAGACTTCATAGATTTTCAAAGACAATTCTAGTGATCATGATCCCATATTTGTAAGCTCCTTTTGAAAAAATATATTTCAACTTATGGCACTCAACTTAATCTCGATAACTCTTATCACTCACAATAAGATGGTGAAATGGAGGTTACCAATAGCTGACTTGAGCAATATCTGTACTATTTCTGGACATACCTTCAAATTGGATTTCCTATTTACAAGGGGTAGAGTTGCCTTACAACACTTCACTTCAGCCATAATAAAACTATACACTACATCACATTGTAGATGATTGACCACCACCCAAATTATTGTAATCCAGCAACTCTAAGTTGCTAAAGCAGAAGTCCTATCACCTACCATCTAAATTCTAAACAGAAGCAGCCATCACAAAAAGTTTTCCTAAGAAGATATCCACTTGATTTAAAAAGCAGTGCAAAAAAGTGATAAATAATAGATTTAGCTTATGAACCAGTAAATGGAAGAGCAAGACGATGACGAAGGCCAAGATGGAAAGAAGGCCGCCGTGTAACAGCTGAGGACCCCAGGCGACGACGATGACAGCATAATAGGAGACAGCGACGATGGCAAAAACGAGCAGGATCATGATGTAGCCAAGAAAGCGGAGACCAGAACATAGGCGGAAAGGCTGGGCATCGCGGCAGCAATCGCCCATGCCGGCCGCCGGAATCCTCCTCCGCCCTAAATTAAGAATTTCCGGTCGCAAACCAGGATGCGTCCGTCGCCTCGAGCGGAATAAACGCTTCCAGATCTCCGCGGCCAGTCTCTTGGCTTAAGTGACTCCCGAAAACACCGCCGTTGAATTTTACTCCGGTGATCAGCAGACGGCGCGGCGCCGGTTTGGGATTTGTGTCAGTTTTTTGGAAGGGTTTTGCTAAGTTCACTGACCACACCAACATCATTATGATTGTTCAGGCCGACCTAATCCATTCGAGGATAATATTATGGAGAAGAAAACTTTTATTTTAATTGCTTAAGAAATTTTTTTATATTGGGGAATCATTCAAGAGGTCTTGGTGGGATAGTCATCAAATCAACCCAAACAGAGCAAAAAATCAATAAAAAAATTCTCAGCGGCAATAAAGGTTGCAACTTGCAACAAATGAAGAAATAGCAAATTATTGAAGATTGGGTTCACTCAAAAATGTTGGTTTCGTACCATCAAAAATGGCTAAGTGACAAGAGGCACTAAAAAGGAGAAAGACAGACTTAAGAGAATAAAGTGTGCAGCAGTACATTATTCTTAGAAAATTTTCAGAAATATATTATTTGTGAAAATGTCAGAAGTACAATAGTTGAGAAAATGATTCAAACGAGCTTAACTAATTCTCTGATCCTTATTATGAGTTCTGCATTTGTGGGGCTAGTTGTTGGTAGGCTCGCTGAGTGATTAGCTACGCCGTTCTGCACCTCCTATGGGGAAGCAGCGGGTAGATACCCTCGTTTCCCAAAAAAAAGTCTCTGATCTTTTATTTATAGGTGGAGATCTAGGTTAAGCATTATAAAAATTTATGTGCGAGAAAAATGAATAAGTTATATGATAGAACTTTTGTTGCTATCATATCACTATTGATTAGTTGTATTGATTTATTTGTAGTGTACACATTAGCTTTGTGGTATGCTTATAAATATGAGCTATAAAGATATCTTATGAGGTTTTCTCCTTTTGCTCTCTTTCGACCATCACTCAGCTTAGGCAATACATTGAAATAAAAGTCTCAATTTGGGTTAATGGCTCTGGTTAACATCATTTTTTTTATTTTCTTTGAGGTCCTTTCATTTAGAGAGAAAAGTTATAAAATAATCGATTTCAAGTCGCCCTTATAGTTTGTTAATGTTTCCCTTCAATTAGTGCAACAGATCAGTGACATAGCATTAATCTCAACATAAATTCAAAGGTAGTTATGCCCATTTGGACAAAAATTCTGCGAGGATATCGTATAATGCATTTCAAGAAATTAAGGCTTTGTTTGGGACGGCTTTCTTAATGCTTCTTAAACGAGTTTTCTAGTATAAAAATTAAAATTTTGGTACTAAAAAACTGATTTAAGAATAAATAAGAATGTCGTCTCAAACGAAGCCTAAGTGTTTGTGTGAGTGCAATTCAAATAACAGAGTAATTAATTGAAGAATTTAATGTTCACCGTGCATTTTGAAATCAGTAGTTTTGACTAATTTCTAAATACATTTTAAATTCTCTGTCATTAACTGCGATTGTCTACCATCACAATCCGCCATCGCTGTTAGTCGCTATCTACCACTCATTATTTTTTAATAGCACTATTGGTCATCATCATGATTAAACTTTACACTCAATTCTTTTAACTTCAAACAAAATAAATAAATAAAGACAAATACCGTCTCAATACACGTAATAACATTATTACAGAAAATAACAATCACATTCACAAACAAAAATAGGTAAGTCCTAGGGTGTCAATTTTTGACACAACCCGAATCCGACTCGGCAAAATCCAAGTTAGGGTCAACCCGGACCTGAAAAGGGTTGGGTTTGGGTTCAACAAATCAACCCGTTTTAAAAATCAGGTCGGGTTCGGGTTGACCCAACAACACGAAAATGGCCCGAAATTGACACAAAAACTTCTATTTGACCCAGAAACTCGAGATTGACCCGTTTTTTACTCGATTTTAACCCAAAAATGGAAGATTGACATAATTTTGACCCGAAAACTAGCAATTTTAGGTCAACTTCATGTCATTCGTGTCAGGTCGGGCTGACCCGGACCCGAATCAGGTCGGGTTCTGATTGACCTGAATAGTACCTGGTCAATTACGGGATCGACCCAAACCCGACCCGTTGACCCGAAATGACACCCCTAAATTAAGTCCTTTGTTATATATATAATACATTTCTACACAACCTAACACCACCAAGCACCGAGTTCTTTGGATCCACAGTCCGATCATGTGAGAGGGGGTCCCCTCTCTTTAGTGCCTTTCAGTACATAAGTCATACTTTCATTTATAGAACATATTTAATTATTTCTGACATGAAATGTAATATATTAACTCCTCCCGTCCTGCAACGAGTCTTTCATTATAAATCTCTTTCCTGAAGCCTCTGAGCTGTGAATTTTCAATGCAAATCATGCTCAGATCAAATTCAATTCGGTCGCTTACAGCTTATGCTCGCGTGAATTGAAATAATTTTCTTATTATTTTTAAAAATAATTTTTTTAGAATAAAAATTTTTAATTAAAAAAAATTGGTATAATAAAATTATTTAGAAAACCAAATGAAACGTTAATTAGATTTATTCGGGCACTTTGATATGAGAAGATTTGTGATAACAATAAACGTTTATGAAATAAATTTCTTGGATTTGTTAATGATAATTAATTTATCTGCTTTTTTTTTAATTTATAGTGGTTAATGTTTTGATTTTTTTGGCATCAAATTTATATTTTTCCATTTAAAATGTTCAAGAGAAAAGTTTTTTAATCAAGTTGAAGAATGTTTGTAATAAGAAAATATAAAGTAAATCTATTTTTATTGAGTGAAATAAAAAAAAATTACACATATTTGGAACTTTATTATTTACAAAATAAAGATCTAGCCCAAAAAAAATGAAGTGTCGTGTTGGATTATTTGAATTGTTATAAACAAAAATATAATGCAAATTAGTGTTTTATTTGGGACCACTTTCTTATTACGTTGTAAAACTGTTGTAGACAAAAGTAAATTTTTAAAGCTGTTGTAAAAGTATTTAGAATTAATGAAAAAGCAGTAGTTGAACCAAGTTCAAAAAAGCTATCCTAAATGAATTTTAGGCATCGTTTGGGACGGTTTTTTTATTGCTTTCTAAAATGGAGTTTTAGTACACAAATAAAAAAAATTGTACTAAAACTCCGTTTTAGAAAGCAATAAAAAAGCCGTCCCAAACGAAGTCTTAATCTTCGTTTGGAACAACTTTTTTACTGATTCTTAAAGCAACTTTCTAGTACAAAAAATAAATTCTCATCAATGTTTAATTATGCCATTGAAGATTTATATGATTATATTATATATGGAATTAAAAATAATTAAAATAGGTCTCAAAATTCTTTAAGCTACTTTAAAATTAGTAAAATAGTAATTAGATACATATTACACCAATTTGAAAATAGATGTAAAAAATTTGAGACCCATCATAATTTAAATTTTAATCAAGATATCCTAATAAAAAAATTTAATATTAACATAATACTAATTACTTATAATTTTACTAATAAAAAATTAAAGATCCTTTGTAAGAAATTTTTTTATCAATCTATCTAATATTAATTTTGTTTCTATTATAAATAAAGAGCGTTCAATATTAATTAAAAAATAATCAAATTCACAGTATTATATTAATATTACACTTTGAACCGATTTTGTACCAAAACAAAAATAAATGCAAAGTCTGCTAAATATATATATATATAATAATAATAATAAGGCCAAAGGAAACAGAGCAGTAGAAACGGTACAAATAATTTACTACCATATAAACCTCTTTTGGCGATCTAATTTATCAGCCAGCGTCCAACACAGGAAAGAATAGATGGTACCATCAGCTTTATCATTTCCGAATCAGTGGAAGAAAATCATAATGAACAAAAAAGAAAGAAAGGGAAAAAAAATAATAATAATAAAGGATTTCATTTTGCTTTGAGATTCGCGGCTTCCCAGATCAGCTCGAGCTCCCGGGCGAAGGCTTTCTGCCGTCCGACGACGATGGTGATGTGATCCTTGCCGTCGATGACCCGGAGATCGGCCCGCGGGATCCTGGCCTTGACGGCGGAGCTGCAGCCGACGGGGAGCAGGTCATCGTCCGTGCCATGGAGTATGGTAACGGCGCAAGACGGCATTCTGTCCCTTACTGTATCCAAGTAGCCCTCGATCTTCCCCGCCGTCCCGCAGATGACGTTGTGGAGTGTATGCCATGCGGCGTTGTGCGTGTGGCAGAAGAACCCTTCCATTAGAAACGTCCTTATCCTGTTCCCACATCACTTAAAATTGTTACTAACTTCATGTTTGTCACATGAAAAATAATTATGAAGAATAATAAGAAAATTAAGATTTTTCATTAATTATTACTTATTAAATATTCATTTTCTTCTAACTAATATATTTTAACATATTTGATTATAAAAAGTAATTTACATAATTAGAATATATGCAAAACAATAAAAAAGAAATAGCCAAATAAATTTTTTTCTATATTCTTAAAGCAAAAAAGTGAAAATTATCATAAATAGATCTCATTGCCAAATTGTTATGAAGTAAATAAATTTATTAAAAATTACTGTGATTATTATAAATATTTTCTTTTTAATTAAGTTGAATGTAAACTTTTTATAGATTGTAAAAAATTCTTTCTATCATAAAAAAATATTAGTCAAATGAGTGCATGTCATATCAATCTAAAACTAGTGATAGTAAAAAAATTATTCCAAATTGACTCGAAGTTTAGAGCCACTACCTAATTTTAAAAATGATGATGAAACTAAATAGTATTGGTAATGGTTTTTAGTTCAAAGGTTATATAATTTTTACATTTATTTTTTGTTATTTATTTTGTCAAATTTTGACGACTAGTTTTCTTTTAAAAATTATATAATTTTGTCAAATTTTGAGAAAATATTTACTGTGAGAGAATCTATAATTGTTGTTATTGAGAGATAGTTGATTGATGCAGCCCATCTTAGACTTAATTTAGGGTACCTTTTTTGGTATTTTTCTACTGTTGTTTTTAGTACTTTTTTTGTTTGAAAGTAGCAAAATAAAAATGGACAAAAACTGTCACAAATGATATCTTATGCTTCATTTGGAACGGCTTTCTTACTATTTCTTAAAACAGTTTTTTAGCATTAAAATTTAAATTTTTATACTAAAAAAAATTTAAGAAACAATAAGAAAGCTATCTCAAACGAAGCCTTAATCTATTGATCGATAGCTTATGTCTAAGAGGTCTTCAATTTGAATCATATGATATATGAGTTTGAGATTTAAATCGCTCAAAATTAAAAAGAAAAAAAAATAGTGGTTGATTTCCAGGCCATACAGCTGCCCTGAATGCCTTCTTGCCCCACATAACATTTATATCATGGCTTCTTGTCTGGCCATTTCCCTATTTGTTGTAATTTATTATGTCAGTCCTGTTACAAATAATTGTAGAGGCAGACTATCATTTCCTCATAGCATTTTCTTGAATAGGCAGGACATGCTGTTAGACTTTGAACACATTAATCTACCCTAATTATATTAACGTTTACTCCAATTTGGAGTAGAGGATAACCCAAATATGCCTTTTCCATATTCGAAAGAAGCTAAAAAGAGAAATAAGTAAGGAACTAAGCGTGAAGAATAAATATTTGCGCTAAATTGTCATTATGTCATAACAAATTTAATAGTTGGCTGTTTGGTAGTAGGATTTAGGCCGGATTTGAGCGAAATCTAGCCAAAAGGCCTAAAATGCAAAACCAAATGTCACGTCAAATGAAAGCCGTCATAGACGGAAAATTCCGCCTTTTCTAGCTAAATCCCGGATTTTTGAAATCCTATTTTTTATCGGATTTACGAAATTCATTAGCTTGAGCCTTGAGAGGAAGAGTCTGTTCGTTAAATCCTCTCTAAAGCCAAACAATCACACAGGATTTACTAGGATTTATCATGAATTAACAGCAAACAATTTTTAAGATTTAGACCCCTCAGGATTTTCGAAATCCAAATTTATATAATTTATGAAATCCTACTTAAATCAAATCCTAGGTGCTACCAAATAGCCCCTAAAATTAATGCCTTTTAAGCCATCATAGCACAAATTTCATCTGAATATTTTTATGCAATTTTTTTTTTCAATGGTGATAGATGGGGTCATGGGGGCATGGGCGGAACCCCATTGGCAAATGTCCGCACTCAAAAAAAAATTTAAAAAAAAAAATAGAGGATATATTTTGAATATTTTGGGTATTTTGCCCTCGCTTAAAAAATTTTTTTCCCTAATTTTATCAATCCTAAGTGTCTTTGCCCATCTCCCACCCAAAAAATTTTTTTGTCCACCCTGAAAAAAAAAAAGTTGGATCCGCCCATGGATGACGGAAACAAGCAGGGGCGGATCCAGCTTCTTTTTTTAGGGTGGGCAAAAAAAATTTTTTTGGTAGGGGATGGGCAAAAAAGATTAGGATTGATAAAATTAAGGCAAAAAAAAAATTTGAGAGGGGGCAAAATGCTCAAAATACGCAAAATATTCTACAAAATACCCTCTAAAATTTTTTTTTAAAAAATTTGAGGGTGGGCATTTGCCCCCCCTCACTTATATGGGGATCCGCCCATGGAAACAAGGTAAGCTATAAGAGAAGTCCAAATTTGAAAGAAATAGCTGAAGGGGAATACCTATTGCGAGTAAAGAAGCGAAAGATAAACTCCCAAAAGAGGTGATGCTTGCACATGAGGAGGCTAACTGTGCGACTTATGTGCTCATACCAACAAGCCACGGACGCACCCAATGAAATCAACGGCCACACCCTTCGTTGCGCCACCCGTCTCAACACGTATTGCGTTCCCTGCTCCCCCTTCGGCACTGGAAAATAGGGCTGCACTATAAATTTACCATTAGAAAAAAATGATCTCGACAAAAAAAAAAAAATGCTGGGAGGATATTCAGTTACGTTTTATGTGAGACTAGAATAATTTTATTATACATTAATTTGATACGTTAAGTATTATTATACAATAAAATTAAGAGGTATTTATATTTATATTATAAATGTTTTATGTCTTTACATATTTAACATCTAGATTTAAATATTTACTTAGTGCATCTCCAGCCGAAAAACCCATTTTCCACTCTAAAGGGCATCTCCAAATTCCAAACGCTTGAATGGCGTTGCTGCAGAGCTCCAGCGGAACGATAAAGCTTCCGCTATTTGCTTGCCGGGGAACAGTGGGACGCCAATGTTGACGTTCGTTTGTTCATCTCCGCTATTTTTCTGTCTCTACCTAACTTGTCGAAGAAACACGTGAAAAGAAGAAAGAGTGTATTTATCTTCGCAAAATTGGAGTTCGATTGGATGAATCACGGCATTTTGAAGTGAAAAATGAGATTTTCGGTTGGAGATTATCAAAATACTGTAAAACTTCAAAATGGCGTAATTTATCTCCAACTCAACTCTATTTCTCTCCTCTTTCTCGCCCTTACTGCGAGGGTAACCATCTCTCTCCTCTTTTGTATGCTTCTTCGGCAAATCCACAAAGCAATTTTTTTGGTGTAGATGAATACTGCAACGCCAATATTAGCGTTGGCATCACAGTATTCACCTACTGAATTTTGGTGTGAAATTTAGAGTTCAAATGCAGCGAATGGCTGGCTGACGACATAAAGTGATATGCAGTTCGGTTGGAGATAATAACCATTTAATATATTGATCACATCACATAAAAAACATGCATGAAAATTTAAATTTTATTTTAAAATTTTAATATTAATTATATTTTTGGTTCATATAAGCTAATTTGAGGAGGCTGCATTGCACCCAACTGGCATAGACTTGCAAGTCGCCGCCGCTCAAACGTTTTAATAGTGAGAGCAGTATTATACCGGTGCGAGAAGCGTGAGAGACCTAACGGCGTCGGGGTACTTCACAGCAAGGGCAAGCGCAAGGATGGATCCGAGCGAGTGAGCCACAATGTGGAAGGACCGCACCCCGTGCCGCTGCAAAACGGACCGCTCGATCATGTCGACGTGCTCCCGCAGCGTGTATAGTGAGTCCGCCGGCTTAGGGCTCCGCCCAAATCCAAGCAAATCCATCGCAAACAACCTGTACCTCGATTTCGCCGTGTCGGAGAAGTTGGGGAAAACCGTCTCCGTCCAGAAAGATGACGACGATATGAATCCATGGATGAACAGCACATCTTCCACCGCTGCCCCATCTGCACAATCACAATGCAATGCATTTTATGATATATTTAATCGGGTTCCCCATTAAATAGCACCGGTCGAATTTAATCCGACTCGCTGGATTTGATAATATATTTTGTGATATATTAATGCTTGTTCATTCAATAAATTTCATACAGTGTAAAAAAAGAAAGTCAGTATTATTTTTAAATTATTTGTTTATGACTATTTTATCCTCTGTCATCTAATTTATTTAATTTGACGATAACTTTTTACTGCTTTGTTTTATCTTATTAAATTAATTTGGTTATTATTTTTTAACTAATTTTTAAAATTTTTGTGATAAAAAATATTTTTTATAACCATAGTAACTAATTTATTTTCCTACGGTAACTTTACATGTAACTTTGTAAAGCACTATAGTTATTTCAAATAGACTCAGCAGTTAATAGAATATTTTGAATCAAATTAAAAAATTAAGAATTAAGTTAAAAAATGTTAAATAATTTGATATAAAAATGATCATTTTAACTTTTGATGCATTATTTTGACTTCCTTCAAAAAAACCTTTTGCTAATAAATGTGATAAATTGATTCAATAAATAATAAATAAAAAAAAATTGAGTTGATGTTAATAAGTTCTGAATATGAATAAAAAATATTAAATAATTAGATCCAACAATTTCAAAAAATAATTTTGTGATGATTGATTAAAAAATATGTAACATTAATCCAAATATTAGATAAAATAATTTTAGAAAACAATAACTCTAATGTGTCATATCGTGCATTAATAGAGTGCCGAAGCAAAAAAAGATGTGGAGTCAACATCCACTCTTTCTACATAAAGATGTTATTAAATAGATTTGATCATCAACTGTCACGATAACATTCAATTACAGATTCTGGTCATCCGTTTAAAGTTGACCGACGAACATAAATTAAACGTAATTATTTCAAAATAATTTTAATTTAAAAATAGATTAAAAATTTTTGATTTTGATTTTGATAAGTGAAGATGGAAATCAATCGGAGTAAAAAATGTCAGAGCTTGAATTCAGAAAACCTGGAGGGAACTGTGAGTGCGCGTAGAGGAGAACGCGGGAGGAAGAAGGTGCCAAGCACCAGCCAGAGCACCGCTTGCAGGCGCAGTCCGACCAGCGAGGGACGGGCTGACTCTGCTTCCCGCCGATCTTGCCCTGCAGCATCTCCACAATGGCAGAATTGATGGTTAAAGCAGTGGTACTTTTTCTGACTCTCTTCGCATTTGCCGCTGCAGCTAGCGCCGCCGCACCGTCACTTCTCCTTAGAAAGCCGAGGCTGCGAAGATCCATCATGGTGGAGCGAGAGATGTCGAACAGGAGAGGAGGCCGCGAGTAGAGAGTATCCGAGATCTCCTCCAGATGAAGCTTTGTGGAAGAAAGGAAGACTATTTTCGACTTTCCGCTTTCGGAGATGAGTATGTTGCCGCTGCTGGTGATCATCTCTCGGGCCGACGAGGAGCAGTAGCAGGGCTTCCACTTGGACTCGAAGGCGTAATCGACCAGCTTGAAGACCAAGCACAGCACAGCATCAAGAAGGTCAAGCGCGGAGAACAAAACAAAGCTCACCACTTCGTTCACCAGCCTCCCCACCATCGCCACCGCCGACCTCGCCGCCGCTCCTCCTCTTTTCACTTCCAAACGAATCATAATGGCATTTCGGAATGAGCGAGGCTTCGAACATGTGGAAGCTAGCCAGGTCTGAGGAAGATGGAGAGGAAGCTTTTAAGTGGGGATTGTGGGGTAGGCTCGATGGAATGGAGGGAAATGGGGGGGAGGAAATTAGGGGAGTATAGGGAGAAATAAATTAATTCATTGTTTCATTAAAATCGTTTGTTGGACAAGGAGGAGAGGGTAGGTGGTGGTTGAACTCCCCAGCCAACATTTTCCTTCGGCCCTATTGGTGCATATCTGTGCATAATTTGAATGAAAAAAAAAAATGTTACACTTATTTTCTTCTATTTTAATGTTTTTGCCGCGACTTGGGAATCAGTAAATGTTGGTGGGGGTATCACAGTGTGTTTTGTTGTGATGTGTTGGGTTGGATTCAAAATTTTACTAGAGAGGTATTATTATTATTATTATATAAACAAGGTTAAAGGCTTAGAGCATTTCCAACGGAACATCAATATGTGTATGATGTCGTTCGGTCGCTCCAGTTGAACGTCAAATTTTTCGTCATTTACTTGCGGGTGAACAGTGCGACGTCAATACTGATGTTGCACTGTTCACGTATGCAATTTTTATGTCTCAACTGGATTTGCCGAAGAAACGCGCGAAGGAGGAGAAAGATGATTACCTTCGCAGAAGTGCGCAAAATGGAGTTCGATTGAAGATGGATCATGACATTTTTTAGCTTCACTGTATTTTGGAGTAAAAAATGGGATTTTCGGTTGGAGATGCTCTTAGATTTCATTTGAGACAATTTATTATTATTATTTTTCAAAGTAAATTTTTATTGTAATTTTTTCTTGAAAATAACAAAAAAAGAGTGGTCAAAAGTTGTCCCAAACGAAATCTTGAAATTTTTCTTGTATGATTCAAAATTTTTTTTATCATGAAATAAGGGGTTGAACTTATAATTGGCATTTGAGCTATATGTTTAGTTCCTTCAAAATATTATGTCATTTTGAAAAGTCTATATACACAAATATACTTTATTAAATTAAATATTCAAAATAGTAAATAAAAAATTATGATGGGTGCATATTATTTGAGCAAATGTATAACACTAATGGATAATGATTATAAATTTTATTTTAATAATACAAAAGAACTCATGCAATTTTTTATTGGGAATGATAGCTTTTGCCCATATGATCGTTGGTGTACTGAGTATAGGAGGAGAGGAATAATCATTCGAGCTTGAGGAGTCAAAAAGATATACGAGATTTAGCTTACTTTATAATTAATTTTCAATAATTAACTACTACATAGAGAGAGAGAGAGAGAGAGAGAGAGAGAGAGAGAGAGAGAGAGAGAGATTCTTTACAATTTATTGAGTGTTATATCATGAATAATATAGAATTTCATGAAGAGAAGTAGAAGATATTTCAAGACTAAGTAGATAATTCACTTGGAACCCTTTTCTAGTAGAAGCTAAGAAGGTTCTACTCAAGGAACATAAGAAAACTTGAAAATTTGATCGAGATGGACATTGTTTAGAATGTTAAGCCGTAACTTTCTAACTCAAAGACTCTTATTTTATGTGTGTTCCTCCTCCAAGATATATTTTCAAAGGTCATCTTCAATCAAAAACCTATTTTTTACTTCAAAATATAGTAACGATTATATCAAACAATAATTTATCTCCAACTGAACTTCATTTCTAACATTAAAATAGAATATTCGGTTTATATTCGTTCTCAACTTTATTTTTATATTTGTTTTCAATCAAAATGGACGAATAATGTTTTGAAGTGCAACACCATTAATAATGACGTCGCACTGTTCACAGCCAAGATAAAACACAAAAAAATTGTTTCCATTTGTTGTTCAGGTGGACACTCACCAGAGAGGTAAAAGAGCGAATGACATTCGATTGAAGATGTCCTTACTTCAAAAAGTCTAAACTTTCTTGCTCTTTATTCCAACTTATTCTCATTTGTACTAGTGACAAAGAATGTTATTCAGTGCTTTTATTATTGGGAAGAATAATATGAGAAAAGAAAATTTATTTATTTTTATTCAAGTCAATAATTCCATTTGTCTAATGGACATATTTTATTAAAAGATATGCTAATATTTATATTACTAAAATAAATATATAAAAAAGAAAATTTAAAATTAGGTATAGTTGCTAACAATGCTAACGATTGGCTGGTCGCCACCTCACTTTTTTTGGCGCAAGGCTTGCTTCGTTTCTCTACTAGGGTTTCCTTTGCGGCTTTGGCCACCGCCTGGCGTGTCGGCGCCCTCAGGAAAGTTTCTCCGCTTCCTCCTTTTAGTTTGGTTTTTGTGTGAATTTCTCATTTTGTTTCCTAATTCATCCACCTCCGGCCCTTGTGGCCAGAATGGCAGTGAATCCCTGGGTTGACCCTAGTTGTTTGGATGGGTCGACTAAATCTTGATCTTTTGTTGATACTTTGCATGGTCTTTCCTCTAATGATTGTTTTCCGGATCTCAAGCCTTCTACTTTTATAGATTTACCTTCCCTCTGGATTTAGGATGAAGGAAGTTCTCGCGCTTGCGGCTCCTTTAAAGTTTGTGTTGGTTGGTTTCTTTCCCTCTCGCCATCCGAGACTTGATGCCATTCAGAAATTTTTCTTCGCTCTTAAGCTTAATGAAAATTTCATTATAATTTTGTTGAATCATTCACATGTGTTGATTAAGTTGGTGAATATATGATCAAGACTATATCAAAGTTCTCTCTCATAAATCCTACTTTGTTATCAGATGTTATGTGAAGTTGACCAAATAGTCTCCTCTTTTAGATATAGGTGTGGAGTTCCCTGTCATACCAATTTGGATTTCTTTCAGTAACTTGCATCCTCATTTTTCCCCCTTATTCTACATGGTTTGGGTTATTTATTTGGTCGTTCGCTTAAGGTGGATCATGCGACCTCTATTGACTCTCATCCCTCTGTTGCATGTGCGTTAGTCGAGCTAGGAATTACTAAAAAAATTTCTAACAAAATTTTGATTAGTCCTAAAAAATTTGGTTATATTTAGCATGTTGAGATGGAGAAACTTCCCTATTGTTATGATCGATGCAAATCAATTGGTCATTTGTCGGGTGAATATCCTTCCTCTTCTTCTGTTTTGGTGATTGTTTCGGATAAACAAAACATTTTTTGTGAGAATGTTAATTATGTGTTGGAAACTGAGACTATTGTTGGTCCTGTGCAAAATTTGATTCCTATTGTAACTTCTATTAATTCGATGGAGGTTGTTCTTGTGATTGGTTCAGCTAAACAGAACATTTCTGATGAGAATGTTAATGTTGTACTGGAAATTGTTGCTATTGCTGGTCATGCTCAAAATTTGATTCCTACTTTACCTCCTATTAATCCGATTGAGGTTGTGGTTAATGGGGAGAGTGGCATTAATGTTGCTGTTGCTGGGAAAAATATCATTGATAACATTGGGGATGTTGAGGGGACTTTTCCTCTGACTCCTTGTGGAACCAGTAAAGGCGTTACTGAGGATACTAAGTCTAATACTTGCTTAGCCAATTTGGTAGCTAGTCCATATGTTTCTCCAAACTCTAATATTGATGTCTGTGTTGCTGAAGTTGCGTTTTTTGATGATTGTGTCCCTCTGGTCCTTGAGAACTAAGAGGATGTTGGCTCTGTGGGTGGGCTTGTGCCGGTGGAGAGTGGTGAGGTTGCTAACTATTTGGATACTCCTGCTTATCGTATTGCTTCGTTTCCTGATGGTGTTGATCCTGAGGCTAAAAATGTTAAAGTGCCTCTTGTTGATGTTCCTATATCTATTATATTCAACGATGCTTTGAAAGCTCATCTTGATTGTAAATTGTTGGACAATGAGGTGTTGCATGGTGATTGGTTAGATGATGACAACTCAACTAATTGGGATGCTAGGGATGAAATTAATGAGCAAGAATTAGAATCTCGGGATAACTTTGACTTAAATTATCCAAATTGTTGAGGATGATTGTTTTCAAAAAGGCTGGTAAGCAGCAATGCCGCAAATCCAAAAAGAAATGAGTTTTTTTTTTTTTTTTTCTGATTTGGTCTTCTTTTAGCTATTAGGTTCTGCTTAGTTGAGGTTATTTTGTTTCTTTGGATTGGTGCGAGTGTGGCTCTCCGTGTTGATGACTGGGCCGTTTTAATGGGTTGTGTTGGTTGTTGTTGTTGATGTGGATTAACTTTGGTTTGTTCCTATTCTTTTGGGTGGTTTTGATGGGTTGTTGTTTTTGTCAGTTGGCTGGTGGTTTTTGCCTTCTTCCTTTACAGGTGTTTCTTTGGTGCTTTCTTGTAGGTGGTTCCTGTCGATTGAAGGGATTCATCAAGTGGCTGCCTACTGCTTCATCCCTCCTGTGATTTTCCTTTTTTTTGCTTTAATTTTACAATAGATAAAACTATCGACTTTTATGTTTTATTTCAAATGTTATTCTTTTAGCTAGCCTTTGGTTCTTTAAGGACATATAATTTTTTCTCTTAATTATCGCATAGGCCCCGTCGTTAGTTTCCCCTTAAAAAATACTAATGAATGGCTGTTGGGATTGATATGGACGAGGAGGGCAGATTAAGGAAGTCGATAAAATGTTCAGTGACTGATTTTTATTAATTTTTTGAAAAAAAAACAATTGGAACAAAAAACTAAAAATTAAAAAGTACACAAGAAATAAACGAAAAAAAGAAAAAGAAAAAAAAAAGTGTAATAACCAAAACTAAAAAAAAAAGAATAAACAGAAACGAAATAAAGAATTAATAAAAAACAATAAAAAACAAAAATAATATACAAAATAAATTTCACCGGTCGATAGTAGGGCTAGAGACTGGTTATTACTATTTTTTTTCTTTTATCGTTTTTTTATTAGTTCTGATTTTTTTTTTTTCGTTCTTTATTATTCCGGTTTTTTTTGCTTTTTATTTGGAGCTCGTCTTTTTTTTAAAATTTTTTTTTATTAGTTCTGATAATTTTGTTTCAATTTTTTGTTTGTTCCTTGTTTTATTTTTTTCTTTTTATTTTCATTCCGCTAGTCTTTTTTTCATTATATATTCTTTCCAATTTTTTTATTCGTCCCCATTAATTTTTTTTATTTTTATCCGTCATTCAATTGTTTTTTTTTTATTTTGTTCGTACTTTTGTTTTTATTTTCGTAGAAATTATAGTTTTTCATATTTCTATATAGCTTATATATATATAGATATAAATATAATTTAATTATTCAAAAAAATAAACTTTAAAAAATGGCCAGTTAAAAATTTCATGTCAATGTTAGCTTAATAAGATTGACACGCGATACAATCAATAAGACTAATGCATGTTGTTAATTAGTATAAAATGACAATAGCTTTTATCACCAAGAACCCCAAATATTGTCATTACAAATAACTCTAAAGCTAGCTGATATAATCAATGTTGATGCCTGCCACCATGATCAAGGTCTATGCTTGTACACCATCATGATTACTCATTATCAAAATCTAGGCTTACACCTATCATTATCATTAGGGCTGCAAACGAACCGAGCCGAGCTGAGTATGTGAGTGTTCATGTTTGTGTTCGTTTAATATCAGCTTGTTCAAGTTTGGTTCATGTTTGTTCGAGCTTTATTGTTTGTGTTCATGTTTTGTTCATTTAAATTAATGAGTTTTCATGTTCGGTTCATGTTCAGTTCATATTAGTTCGTTCGTTTAGTGCTTATCGAGCTTGTTCGCGAACATATTTAACGAATTTTTTTTAGCGGTCAAACAAATACGTTCATTAACATATCTATGAACAAACACATTTATAAAAAAAGCAATTGTCTATGTAACAAAGGCAATGATTATTTATATTTATTAATTTTATAGTCAAATATTAATAATTTTTATCTAGATTATTCACGAGTTCAAAATCGAACATGAATCAAGCTTTTATCGAGCTTAATGTCGAGCTTGTTCACGAACTTCAAATGATGTTGTTCACGAACATAAATGAGCCGAACGCATTAGTGTTCAAGTTTGTTTATTTAAGAATCGAGTATTTAAAATATTGTTCAAGTTTGTTTGTTTAGCTAATTAAACGATCACAAACGAACTTTAATCGAACCGAACAACGAGTAGCTCGTCGAATGTTTGGTTTGCTTGCAGCCCTAATTATCATCAATGTCAATGTCATCCATCACTAATAAGGCTGATGCCCACTATCATCAATAATGCCCGTTATCATCAGTAAGAGCATTCCTTATGATTGTCTCCAATTCTGACACCTGACATCATCGATTCTTAATGTCGAAACCTGATGTCACCATCAAGACGGACACCCATCATCACTACTAAGGTTGATGTTCATCTTTCTAATCGGGCTCTTCCCTTTTGCAAATAAAATGATCAAGTAGATCAACGCTCATTCTAGCTTTGATGACAACTCCAATGCCCTAAAGTTCTTTCTACTTCCATCGCGGAAGTAATCTTCCATAGTTCATTTCTAGTATTTGTATTGACGTGTTCATTAATTACTAGGATGAGCATCATTTGTAATATGCGATTTATACTAGTTGGATAATTTCAACTTAATCTTATATCGTGATTTTTTCCCTTTTAAAAATTTTCACATAGAAATTTCATTTCTTCTATAAGGTGTTCTTATATAATCAACACCTGTGTATGATTTTCTCCCATGACTCTTTCTATGGAATTTTTACTATGTCTGGTGTCCTGACGTAGCTCTATGTTCGGACGCTAATAAAATGGTGCCACGTGCTCTTACTCTTTACCGCACGGCCCGACGACCCAACCCGAACTGGACCCAGAATTGCTTTGTATTGGCTGATTTGTGTAGATCGGGGTATTGCTAGGTATTGCTCGACAATAACGAGAAATACCATTATGTCAAGACCAATACCTAGCAATACCGAGCAATACCCCCGATTTTGCTCGATATTGCTCGGTATTACTCTGTATTGCTCGATATTGCTAGGTATTGGTCTCGACAGAGTTGTATTTCTCATTATTGTCGAGCAATACCTAGCAATACCGAACAATACCTAGCAATACCCGACATAACAATACCGTGTTCCGATCCGGGTCGGGTTGTCGGGCCGCACAGAAAAGAGTAAGAGCACGTGGCGACATGTTATTGGCGTCCGGATGTAGAGCTACGTCAGGTGTCCGGACCTAATAATTGTTCCTCTCTATGACAGTGATTGCTCTAAGTAAAAAATGTAACATATTTTTATTTTTGATAAAATTTGATCTATAAATTCATTATAAAATTTTGTTATTTTGAATAACAAAAGTTTATTTGCTTAAATTCCTACAAACAGGAGAGCGTTAATTCAGAGAGTTGACCGTACTTGAAGAGTTGAGAGATAGGCAATTTGGCCGGTTTTACTCGGCCTTTAGCTGCCGTCCCAAAGACTTCTTAGGGTCATCCAAGGCCGGCTTTGGATAGTCATACGGATAGTGAAGCCCAATTTGCCGCTAGATTAATTAGGAGAGAGAAAATAATGAAGAAAAATATAACCCTCAATCAGCAAAGATTTTGAAAACAATATTTTTAATAGTTAATTAATTTATCATTTTTTATTTATTTATAAGCAATTATAATAAAAATTTCAACAAAGATTAAATAGCAAAAGTCTGTTAATTTAATTAATAAAGATTTTATTGTTATTATCAAATTTTTGAGGTCAAATTTCTTATATGTTAAACTTTATAAATTGACATTCAAATTAAGAATGAAATAAAATATAGATAGAAATTAGAAATTAATTTTTAGATTCAAAAAGAAAATTAATATATTCATAATAGAAAGAAAATAGAACTATATTTATATAGATTTTACCACTATTTTATTAAATATTATTTCACCCATTGTTGCTTAGCTTGGTTGGTGAGCGAGTAGAGTTGAGAACTCCCCAACTCGTGCTCGATTCTCCTTGAGTGGCAGCGCCTTTTAACTGGGGCACAATCAAGTGCAGGCAACGAGGTTTTTGGGATGAGTGCCTCTTCTAGGTCAGTCAAGGATTAGCCACGCCGCCAAGCGCCCTTTTCGGGATGTCAGCAGGTGGATTCCCCGTTCCAAAAAATAATAATATTTCTGAAAAATAATTAGATGAAAATAACTCAATAGAATTTAATCACCATAAATTTTTAAATCATTAAATTTTTTTTAAGATGAGTACAATATAAAATTAATTAATTTTTTTAATATGATCAAGCTTCGCTCAAAATATGCTCTCCATTTTGAATTCCTTAGTAGAATTATATCTAAATGAGTCACATTTGACAGAGTATTACATTGTCAAAGTTCATTTATTTATTATCTTATCAAATTCAAGCCCAGCTGAAAAAATGACCTATAAATATTTTTCCATCTAGAAAGTTTTCTCTGAAGTCTTTGAATTAAACTACCAATGTGAGAATCAATCAGTAAGTTGCTTGAAGCCTCAATACAAAGAGTTTGTTGCGTTAGTCCATTGGATCGCAACTACTCAGCTGATGTGCTAAGTCTGGCAAATAAAAATCGGATAGGTAATCCATATGGGAACTTGGAAGCTTAGAAAGTCTCTGGCAAATTTGACTCATGTGCTCATTCATTTGAGTTAAGTTAATCAAGTTATTATAATAATTTTAATTAAGTCGAGAAAGTTATTGATTATGAATCAATTTGAACCGTTATAACTTAGAACTTGCTAAACTTTAAATTTGTCTCAAATTTGGAGTCGGTTAAGGCTTTGTTTGGGACAGCTTTTTTACTGCTTTTTAAAGTTGCTTTCTAGCACAAATTTTTTTAGTTTTGTACGAGAAAACTGTTTTAAAAAACAGTAAGAAAGTCATCCCAAATGAAGCCTAAAACTATATTAGATAAGTCTAACTAAAGTTAGATCTAACTCTGCTTTTAGTACTGAGTTATTTACGGACTTAAAAAAGTTGCATATTAATTAGAGTTATTTGCTCAAAAGAACTTGTCAGCTCGCCCAGAATAGCCATCAGTAGATTAGAAGGTTTTATCAGAAGAACTTATAATACTTGCCCTCAATTTGAACCACACCCAAAACACAACTCTCCTTGGCCTATTGGTTGAGAACTTAGGCTTTCAACTAAGAGGTCCAAGGTTCGAGTCTATGTGTATGCATTGTGTGTGTGAGTTTGCCTTAAATGGCCTAAATGTCCCAAAAAAAAGAACCACGCCCAAAGTTCTCAGACTAGTACAAAATATATGGGTCCCACCACACTAGCTTCACCAAATTCAACCTATACATTCTTCATATAATTTACTATATGGCCATTTTGGTAATGTCAATCTTGATCCTTGTCTATAAACAAGACGTCAATTCATCGAATTTTTATTACGTCTGGTGTCCTGACGTAGTTCTAAGTTTGAAAGTCAATAACATGTCGCCACGTGCTCCTACTCTTTACCGCGCGGCCGACGATCTGACCCAGATCGGAACCGGGTATTGCTATGTTTGTATATTGTTAGGTATTGCTCAGTATTGCTAGATATTGCTTGATATTGTTAGGTATTGCTTGACAATAACAAGAAATACCGCTCTATCAAGATCAATACCTAGCAATACCGAGCAATACCTAGTAATACCGAGCAATACCTAGCAAAACCAGGGTATTGCTCAATATTGCTCGATATTGCTTGGTATTACTCGGTATTGCTAGATATTGGTCTTGATAGAATGGTATTTCTCGTTACTAAGTAATACTTAGCAATACCGGGTTCGTGTTCGGGTCGGGTAGTCGGGCCGTGTGGTAAAGAGTAGGAGCACATGGCATCATTTTACTAGCGTCCGAACGTAGAGCTGCGTCAGGACATCGGATGTAATAAAAATTCTAATTCAGGGGCTGATTCAGTTACTTTTTTTAAGGTGGGCAAAAAAAAAAATTTTGTGGGGAATAGGCAAAGATGCTTATGATTGATATAAGTAGGGCAAAAAAGATTTTTGATGGGGGGGGGATGCCTAATTATCCTCTCTAAATATTTAATAAAACGTCCACCCTATGCCCTTGGTAGATCCCCCCATGGGTCAATTGTAGATTGTTGGCACAAGAAAAAAAATATATGATTATTGAAAATTTAATAAAAAAATCTCTATAAAATCACTCACTCTCTCAATTATTTTCTTTCTAGTTAGATTCAACATCCCTTCAATGTTCAAAGTGGCTGGCTTGGTTGGTAATTTAACTATAAGTTTGTCAAAATAGAGTTTGTATGCCCCTAAATATAACTCCAGAAATGTATAATTTAATTACAATGTCAAGATGCGCGATTAATCGACAGAATTTTTGTCACCTATAATCTTAGCCATTGACTTAGCTTTTAGAGGGACAAAATTTCTATGCTCACCAACTTATTCTTTATTTTATTAATTACATGCATCATAAGTCATTTTTTGACAAGCAATAATAACTTGGAGCCTAGCAAATACATTCCAAAGTTGAAAATTATTGTGACTAAGCTTCAATGCCATCCAGTTTGTCCAGCTTATCAAACCGCCAATTAATAGCCAAAATAATTCGTCAATCCTAATGTCTCAATTTACAATACAAATTTGTCCCATTTTCAACTTCTTTTTATGCATATTTTCATCAACAAATTCAACACTGAATACCCCTATTAATGCCACATGACTCCACAACTTCATGTCACCATCATAACATCAATATTGATATCAATGACGTTGTCTCAAGTTTTGCCAGAAAATTTTAGCGAATATGAGTATATGTTAAGAATTATGTTTTGTTTGGGACGGTTTTCTTACCGCTTTTTAAATCTGATTTTTAATATAAAAATATTATTAATTATGGATTTTGTATTAGAAAGTTGTTTTAGAAATCAGTAAGAAAACTATTCCAAATGAAGCCTTGGCTTATTATATCGAGGATCCATTTGAGAAGGCTTTCTTACTGCTTCTTAAATTAACTTTTTAGTACAAAAAATTTTAAAAATTACTTTAAGAAGCAGTAAGAAAGCCGTACCAAATAAAGCTTAAAGCTTTGTTTGGGACCGCTTTTTTGTTACTTTCTAAAATAGCTTTTTAGTGCAAAATTTTCATGAATTAGAAAATTTTATACTAGGAAGCTGTTTTAAACGAGAATTTGACTTTTAATAGGACACAATGGAGAAAAAGGATTCATGTAGCCGACCCCACGTAGTGGGATAAAGGCTTGATGTTGTTGTTGTTGTTGTTGTTGTAAGCTGTTTTAAAAAGCTGTAAGAAAACTGTCTCAAATGAAATCTAAGGCTTCGTTTGGGACGGCTTTTTTATTGCTTTCTAAAACAGAGTTTTAGTACAAATTTTTTTATTTTTGTATTAAAACTCCGTTTTAGAAAGTAATAAAAAAACCATCCCAAACGAAGCCTAAGTCACAACCCAATTAACTATGCTTTGTTTCCCCTATAAGAGCGATTTAAAGCTCCAATATAACTTTCCACCTACCTTTGGCGGGCCTCTTCATTATACTCTCTCAGCACCTTAATCATTAAACTCTTTCTGCACCTTATACTTGAGACATTTTAAACAACTAAACAACCTTCTTAAAAAGATTAGAATGGGATAACATAAAAAATTAATTAAATAGGCCCTTACACTCTAAATGAAAAAGAAAATAACACTTTTTAAATCGCAACCATTGATTTTGTTTGGCCAATATTTTTTTTGTTGTCTTTAAAAAAGTTGTCAGGAATGTATTTTCTACAACAGCTTAAAAAAAAAAACACTTTTGATATATCATAAAAAAAAATTATTTTGATCGGGCGAGAATCTCGCAGCAAATTCGAGTTTGAATTTTTCGAAATTAAATACGGGATCATCCGAACTCCAATTTCAGCAAACTTATAGTCAAACTGACAATCTCGAAAAGACGAACCCACTACACTAAATTCGACTCAATCCGAGCCCAAATGGATCAAAATCGAGGACCTGAAGCATATTTGGAAGGTTCAAATTATAAATTGGATTACCAAATGATCTCTAAATGCGACATGCTTATAGTCAAATCGAGCGGCTCAAAGAGATGAATCCAATGAGCCCAAGACTACTAAATTCTGACATTATTAAGGCACTCAAACACTTGATAAACGGTCTATAATCAATGGAATCGATATCGGGTGTTCATTCGAACCACTCCCAACGTGCCCTTGATTTTCTCCCTATTTACTAGCCCTGCCACTCTAAAAAACTATAAATATACCACTCATCTTTCATTAAGGGGGGACAAAGCAAGGAAAGGGAGGAGAATAGGAAAAATGAGAGACATTTAAGATCTCTCTTGCCACCAAGCTTTTCATCGACCATCACCCGACCACCAATTGTAGTCGGACATTCGCTGAACTTCCACCCCGCCACCAACTATCGCCAAACTTATGCTCGTCCACCGATTATCGCCAGATTTCAGTCTAGTCACCAACTAAGTTCAGACTCACGCCCAACCATCAATTGTCACCAGACAACAGTCATTCTGATCACTATCATAGACTATGGTCCTTTCGACCATCTTCGCTTGTCGACTATGATCTTTCAGACTTCTGTCGCCCACCAACTACGGTCATTCTGACCACCTTCACTTGGCTACGGTACGGTCCTTCCTGCCATCGTCGTCTGACTACAGTCCTTCTGATCACTATTGCCTGACTATGATCCTTCCAACCTACACTTCTCGTCGATTATGGTCATGCTGGCCAAACGAACAAGTCAAAACTAATTCTTCCAACTTTCACCATGTAATGCACTCTATATGATGTATATTTGCTACATCGAGCCAAGGCCTTCCCCCAAAGGAAGAGTTTCATTTGTAATAAACTCTAAACATTAGTGGATTCATTTAAACTGGACAATACCCTATAGTTTTTGCCCAATTTTCAGGCATTTTCACGTAAAAACTCTTGTCTTTCTTATGAACGTTACACCTTTATCTTTCTTCTATTTGTGTGTTGGATCACAAAGCTAAGACATTAAACTTTATATCTCTTTACCACCATGAATGTTCCAGTCCGCAACAACTTTCTACACAACAACTTTACTATCACTTTTATAAAATCTATTACCATCCAAAATAAACCCTTAACCCCTTCAATATACAAATTTGATCCAATTTAATCACTTTGGGATCAATCTTATATAGTCGAGAGATTAAGACTTCGTTTGGGACGATTTTTTTATTGCTTTCTAAAACGGAGTTCGAGTACAAAAATAAAAAAAATTGTACTAAAACTCCATTTTAGAAAGCAATAAAAAAGCCGTCCCAAACGAATCCTAAATTGAAGTAATGTAATACTCTTAGACTAAATTTGTCACACACGAATAGTTTGAGGACTATTTAAAAAAAAATCATAAAAAAATATTAATTTATGTAGATTAAAAGACCGTTATTTTTTATCATAAATTGAAATAAAAAGTACAAACTATTCTTTTTTTATTAAATAAATAAAAAAATTTAAAATTAAAAAGCTTGTTAAGAAAAAAGAAAAGAATAATAAAGTGAATTTATAAACAATGGCGCATCACTATCATATTAATTAAACGAAAGCTTCAGGTCTTGCGCCAAATTGACGGTGCAATCAATCCATCATCCATTGATCTAAACCTTAAACAGTTAACATCAATTTAACTGACCCACCACCATTTTTTGGCCGACTCTTTTAATTATTTGTTGTACAAAATTTAATTATGAAAATGATAAAAATTCGTCACAAATATTTAAAAAAATAAAATTTTAGTGGATGAAGTGATACAAATAAGTATTGGCAACTAATATCACTCCCAACCAATAGATGTTGATTAATTCCAATTATTCAATTATGGTTATTGACATTTATGCTCTATAGTTCTTGTGATGGGCACTAACAAAAATTATGTTAATTCGCGACTATTTTATGATATATGATTGTGATTGATCACAAATAATATTATTTAATAACATGTTAGTGATTGCTCTTATCGATGTTACTGTAAGGATTTACGATTGCTTTGCAATCCCCCTCCCTCGTTGTGTAAAACTCAACCCTAGATATGCAGCAAGCAACAACATTAATTAACCCTTTACACGCAATTGACGACCTCGTGACAGGCGATCCCACTACCAACGAGGTCTCCCCTCTCATGTCTGCGTAGCAATGTCTCTTGCAATCCTATGATTTACAACACTTTTGAGGTGATGATAGTATTTGTGAGGTTCTACATATAAAGAAGAGTTAGACTTCAAGAGAACTCACATGTTTGAAGAATCATAGATTTCTATTGCACGATCGTTGTCAAGAATCACCATCACCAACCATATTGCTCAACGATCATCTATCACTACAGGAAAAACGTCAAATACCGGCGGTTTTTTCCGGCGGTTAGGAAGGAAAAACCGGCGGTTTTAAATATTACCAGCGGGTTTTCGGCGGTTTTTGAACCGCCGGAAATATTGGCGTAGGAAACTTTTACCGGCGGCTTATTACCGGCGATTCTTTTAGGCGGCGGTTTTCCGGCGGCAGATGCCGCCGATAACTACCGGAATTGTAACCGGCGGTTATCCGGCCGTTAAGCCGCCGGTTATGTTACCGACGGCTAACCGGCGGTCATTTTACCGACGGTATGCCGGCGGTTAAAGAAGTCGTCGTGTGTTCGCTTAACCGCCAGTTATTTTACCGATGGACGCCGTCGGTCAGGGCCGACGGTGGTACCGGCGGCATACACCGCCGGGTTTTCAACGGATAACCGACGGAAGCCGTCGGTAACCGCCGGTATAGTACCAGTGGTTTAAGGGAATTACCGGCGGCATAGATTAAGCCGTCCGGTATCGAAGTTACCGGCGGCCAAACCGCCAGTTAGCCGCCGGAAACCTGTAGCACCTAAAAAAAATTGACAGCAACCCTCTATTTGAGGGAGGTTCACCATAAATTCTAAACCTGCAGAAATAGCAATAGATAATAACATATTTTGGGCAACACGCCGCTATATTCATCACAATTATATACATAACCACATTAAATAAACAAGTTTACAATCAAACATTAAGAAGTTCTAAATAAGTTCATCAAACATAAAACAAGTTCACCAAGTTCTAAATTCAATAAGGTTACAATAATAAGTTCTAAATACAATCTTCAAACATAAAAAAGATCTAATCCTCAGCTGTATCATCACTATCTGGAGATGGCTGCTCCTCTTGCTCCTTCTTCTTCCTTTGATTTTCAACTCTATATGATTGCAGCTCTGCTTGCATTTCATTTTGAACTTTTCTCATTTCTTCAATCTCTCTAGGTTGAACCCTTCTCATCTCTTCAATCTCCCTAGTCAGCGCTGCAACCCTCTCGCTTACAGATTCTTCAGCTCCACTTGAATCATGAAATGCAGAGGTGTATGAACTGCCTTCAATAGCATAAGCCTGTGAACCCATGCCATATACCCTCCCCCTCTGTCTTCCACCAACAACTTCCGACCAGGTTTGATACTCAGAAATGTGGGCCGATCCAGAAGATGATCCCTCGCCAGTGGACTGCCGACTTTCTCTAGCTCATACGAAATCATCCTGCGAGTTACATAAGTTCTCATCTTCTCCTGGGTATTCCAAGTTAAGGACCTCATTCAGAATATCATAATAATCATACTCATCTTCTTCATGAGTGTTCCCTCTAACACATACTCCACAATTTTCAGTTTTTCTTCCTTCACTCCACGATTTGGTATGAAATCTGAACCCATTCACTATATATATATATATATAGGCCAAGTTTTTATTTTTCGCATTGGACCCCATGCTAATGCTTGCAAACCTTTATCGAAATAAGAGATTTAGTCAAACATAGAATAAATGACATACAAACTCATTTTCATTAATTCACATAATAATGAAAATACAATGGAGTGATATCACTAGGATTGATCAGGGTATCTCCTCTACACTTCTTCTTCCTTTATTTATAGAGTTGCTTCAACAAACACAAGTTAAACATTCTAATGGATTGTCTCTTTTACTTTCCTAGCCTCCCTTAGATTTTACTCTAAGAGGAAAATAGATAAGTATACTAAAAAAGTATTGAATTTTACACGAATAATTGAACTCCTCTATAAAGAAAATTTAGATCTACCCAAATGATTACAACATTACCTCTTGCATTACTACCAAAATCATTCAAAATAACTCTAACACTTGCAAATGTCTAATGAGAACAAATAATCAAAGAAAAACGATAAAAAATTATCTTAAAATAGAAATCTAGGGTTGAAAAACGGAAGTCGGCGGTCGGTTTGGGGTCGGATTGGGTCGGCGGTCGGAGGTCAGAGATTAACCGTCGGCGGTCGGATTGGGGTCGGCGGTCGGCGGTCGGATTGGGGTCGGCGGTCGGAGAAGCTTTGTCGGCGGCGACAAACGGAAGTCTATCCGAGCGGAGGCGACGGCAGAGCGACCGAAACGAGAGAGAGAAGGAAAGAGTAAAAATGAAATGCAAGGTTTGGGTCTGTTCGTATTAGGGCAATCGGCGGTTTGCAGGCGGTCCGGACCGCCGGTAAAAAATAACTTATCAACGGCGATCCCGGCCGCCGTTAAACCGCCGGTTCATATTGATGTCCGGCGGTTTGCCGGCAGTTTATGGACCGTCGCTAGTACCGACGGCTAAACGTACTAAACTCATCGGTTAGGCCGCCGGTAAAACCCGGCGGTGACACCGCCGGCGACACCGCCGGTAACACCGGCGGTCTATAAACCGCCGGTAATAGGCATTTTTCCTGTAGTGTACCAATTGTTGTAGCTCAATTGTCGTCAATTAATTGCCATTGCCCAACTTTCATTACTAGATTTTCATCTTCCGATCATCATCACCTTCTATCCACTGATGTTGGCATCTAATGTCACCAGACTATTGTTTATTAACCATTATAGCACACCATCAACCAATATCGACAATCATCATTGCCTAATCACTATTATCAATTGTTGACTGACACGAATGTCTATCACCTTTCATTATTTCTCCATCATTCTCCCCACTCTCACATGAAACCTAATCAACAATCCATACATTTTAATCTCGTATTCTCTGGTTAAGAAGAGTGTCATACTTCTACAGTCTTCTTTTTTTTTTTTTGTGGATAAAACCCACACAATGGGGTCTACGCTTAAAAAAAAGAATATTATAAGTCCTTAGTGAATCAACAACCCCCAAAAAATACATCATTGGAAGCAAAACTTACGGGTCATTGGTCCAATCTATTACAAGATAAAGTACAAGAAAAAAAAACCAAAAATAATAATCCAAACACAACAAAATAATCCAAAATTGCCATCCAAGAAGAAAGGCAGCCAAGGAGGAAATCAATAGAGAATCCACCCGACCAAGACAGCAAGGTAAATAGTAGATCCATGCTCAATAGAAGACCAACAAAGGCCATCGTACAAATCAAATCCACACAACTACCCATCGCAAAAGAAAGAATTACAAATTACGAAGAAGATGAGAGAAGATGAAAAGTGCAACCACAGTCTTATATATATTATGGATTATTTCAATTAGATATATATATATATATATTTGTTTCTGGAGTTTTTCACATCAAATTAACTCTTCTGTGTAAGCTTCTTTTATCTCTATGCGTGCATATCTTTATCACCATAAATCTTTTAGCAAAATAATATTATCTATAATCATAAATATATCTCATAATTCACATTTACGTTCTATAGGAAAGCCAAAATAACAAAAAAATTAAGAAAATAAACTAAGTGTTTGCCAATCATTTAGACAAGTTATTAAGTTCTATGTTTATAAAAGAACCTTCAACCAATTTGACTTATCCAAATAACCTAAAAAGTGCGATAGAGATTATTTAAGGAGTCTGACATTATTCTTCTTAAAAGATTAGGCATTGATCTCATCAAGGGAGTAATGCATGTGCTTTATTAAAACTATCCTATCTTTTTGTTTCTTTTAAGTGTAGATTGATTATTAAAAGAAGCCTACAGAGTCTATAATACCCAATTAAAGAAATCTAATTAAAATAATTTATATTTTTTTTATAATAAGATATGTTATGAAATAATATTTATAATATTTATAAAAAAGTTTTTTTTATTAAAATTTTAAATTTATTTTTACAGATAACTGTAGATTGTAGCTACATCAGAGGACATGTTAATCATAGTGATTTTACGATTAATTTATGAGAAAATTTTTTAAAATTATTTTATTTTATTAATTTAAAATGCTAAAAAAAAATTAAACTTAATATATCACTTAGAAAAAAAATTCAAAGTCATTATTTTTTATTTAAGATTAGTGGCTTAGTGCAATAATTTTTTTATTGTATAATAATTATTTTAATATAAAATTTGAATTTTTTATAAAAAAATTGATCAGAATGTTTTAATGTTTATTATAAATAATAAGCTTCAGTTTATCTTATTAGCAAATGGCTTGTTGACGACGACCATCAAGAGACATTTTTTATTCGTCGTGATTCGTGCAATGTTGCGAGGGGTTATTGGGTTTTGGGTTGGACTCAGTCAGGGTCGTTAGATGTTGGGAATTTTTTTAAATTTTTAATTATTTTGAGGCTTCTTATGAAATGATGCATTGAATAGCTTAGGCTATTGCATGACAGATTGACGGCAGAGGACACGTCATCAAATTAATATTGAAAATTTTGATTTAGGATCTGTTCAGGAGAAATTATTACACACGGTCGTCAAGGGCGGATCAGTTTTTATTTTTAGGATGGACAAAAAAAAATTTTTTTTTTTTGTGGGGATGAACAAAAATGCTTAGGATTGATAAAATTAGGACAATTTTTTTTTTAAGAGGAGAGAAAATACCCAAAATACTCAAAAATAAAAAAAAAAATTTTTTGAGGGTGGACATTTGCCCCACATCAATCCAATGGGGATCCGCCCTTGACGGTTGCTGAACTTTAAAGGCCAATCAGAACGTGCCACATTACCCAATACACAGTTGTGTGTTGATGATGTGGCACATTTTGATTGGCCTTTAGACGTTGTTCAACATTCGCACATAATAATTTCTCCTGTTTTCAACCTTTTTTTTAATTGTTTTGCTTTTATAATTACATCATCAAAAAATTTTGTATTAGAAAATTATTTTATTACATAAATTTTTAAATAATTTACAACACACTAAGGCTTCTTTTGGGACGACTTTTTTTAGTGCTTCTTAAAACAATTTTTAATATTTGTACTAAAAAGTTGCTTTAAGAAATCATAAGATAGCCGTCCTAATCGAACCCTATGTCATCTTTACGGTGATAACAATGAAACCAAATAATGTTAAACTTTGAGCACTTAAATGTGTTAGATTGATAGAATTGGTCAGTTCTAAGGCTAATTGCCATCTCTCAAGCACGTATGTGAGAGATGTTGGAAGCTTTTTTTATGGTTTCTTAAAGCAATTTTTTAGTATCTATAAAAATGGCATCCTATATAATGTTGGAAGCACTTCTCACCCTTTTACCAAGAACTTTAAGCAAGCTTATTTTGCCTACTTATCGATATATTAGCTATTTTATTACATTCCTATACGTACTTGTTATCATAAAAAATATGTTAAAATCTGCAAATGCTCGATCACGTGGAATAGGATAATTCGGTTAATGCTCCTGGTGTTGACTTGGGCAGCAATTCTAACATTGTTAATATTCCTATATCTGTGTTGTCTAATGCTAAAATGCTCGATCACGTGGCAATGAATGGAAACAATTCGGTTTTGCGTCCTACTGAATGGTTAACTTTGGTGGATTCTCCTTCTAGTGGGGAGGATGAAGATGTTTATGTGAGTGAGGATGAAATTATTGTTCGTTCTATCGGGAGGAAGAGGAGAGGCAGAGCTAATAGGCGAGGAAGGTAGCAATGTCTTTGGACGTTTCATTTTGTGGTTGTGGTTGTTGCTATTTGAAGTCTGCTGGGTGGTTTGGTTTTGACTGTCATTGCTGGTTGGCTTCTATTTTGGCTCTTTGCACTATTGTTGTGGCTTTTGATGGTGGAATGAACGATGATGAGGAGGCCTCTGCTGCCCCTTTGTGGCTATGCTGGTTGGCAACCTGGGTAGCTCGGCTTGGGTTGGATCGGTTTATTCAACCTATGGATGGTTCATGCTTGGCCACTTGGCTGGTGTTGGGGGCCTCCGTCCTGAGCCCTCCACCCCCCCCCCCCCCAATTTTTTTTTTTGCTTAGCTTAGTTTTTATGACTGTTTGGTTCATTTGCTTATATATCTTTCTTTGTATCCCTTGTTTTTAGTTAATAAAATTTCTGTAGAATATATATATATATATATATATATATATATATATATATATATATATATATATATCAAAATCTGCAAATCACGAGTTATGTCCATTTCAATGTTATTAAATTAAAATTCACAAAAAAATTAACAAGAATAAATATTACAATGCCTTTAATAAAATTATTATTCGAATTTCACAAAAATGTCTATAATACCACAAAGTTAGAATGATAGGATTCAAAAAATATTATTTTTCCCATGATAAGTCTACAATAAATTTCACATCTAATTGTTGTCCAACCAAATTGACCATCAAAGATTTACAAAATTTCTTATGATTAGAAATTTAGAATGGTTTGCAATATTTTGCTATGATTTCCAATTAGGCTTCCTTGATGAGTTCACCCATTATGGTCTTTGGAGAGAATTTTGATATATTTTCCTCATTTTCTACAATACTTCATATATTATTCATAACACACATCATTTTAATTAAAAAAAAAAAAGTCTTTCATCGATCGCTTGTTAAAATTTGCGTTGTTAGTTTTTTCTATTGATTTGTGAATTAAACACGATTAAGATTTTCTAGTTCTATCATATCTCTCTCCCTCTCTAAAGTTTTTCTTCTACATCCCTATTACCTTCGATTTCAAAGCCATAAACCACTTCAACCCTCACAAAAACATCAGGTTTGTATCGGCAACTACTACTGCCTGTAAAGTTACTGTAATACTAATGTCACGAAAGTATATTTTTAAAAACCGTTGCAAGTATTATAAATTTTTTATTTTATTTTGAAAGTCAGACAACGACATTTTTATAGCTTCAACACTCCAGTTGACTTAGTTATATAAAACTATTTCTTTTTATCAAAAAAAGTATAAAATTCAAAAATTATAGTTGAGATTTTTGGTTGCATCTGAAAAGCAAAATAATGAAAAAAATTTGACCCAAACATACTCGAACATATAACCCCTTCACAAAACTCTAGCTCATGTTATCCATCTATTATGACCAATCCATATATCCATTTCATAACTTTCCATATCTATATTTGTTGCGGGATAGAATACACGTGGCGGTAGAGTTTGTAAATTAGCGTCCAAGCGTTATACAAATATTCAGCACACACAAACAGGAAAGGAAAAAACGAACACCAGAATTTTTACTTGGAAAACTCGGAAGAGGGAAAAAACCACGGGGCCACGCCCAGTTGAAAATAATTCCACTAGTATTTGTTTGAAGTACAATGGTTGATCCGTCTTACAAGTCAAGACGATCAGTTTACAACCAGCTTCTTATGAAGTTACAAAGTTATGCAAAATCCCGACGTTTCCCGAAAATCCGGCAGAGTTCCGACGTATTCAGGTGGCGGAAAGAGCTTTGGCGGTGGTCGAGGAGGAGATGATTCTCCCTTTCACCTTTTTCTTCTTCTTCTCTCTCTTCACTTGAGTCCCTCTTGTGAAGAATGAGAGCTCTATTTATAGTTTTTTTGGAGTGGCATGGCTTGTAAATAGGTGTAAGATCAGGGGCGAAATGAGAGTGGTTTGAATGGACAGCTGATATTGAACCATTTGATCGTGCACCGTTCGTTGGACATTTGAAGGTTTTAGTGATGTCTGAATTCAGCGATCTTGGGCTCGTTGGATTCGTCTCGTCGAGCCGTTCGATTCGAGTATAAGCTCGTTAAAATCGGAGACTGTTTGGTAACTCAAATTGTGGTTTGAACCTTCCAACAACGCTTCGGGTCCTTGATTTGGACCCATTTGGGATCGGATTGGGTTGAATTTGGTGTCGTTGGGTTTGTATTTCAAAGACGCTCAGTTTGACTATAAGCTCGCTGAAATCGGAGTACAGGTACTCCCGAATTTAATTTTTAAAATTGCCGGGTTGATTTTTGCCTCGAGATTCGTGCCCGATCAAGATAATTTTTTAAGAATATATCAATATTCAATTAATCTAAAACTGCCATCATTGATTAATCCCAAATCTGACATATGAAGATTCTCATCATTTTACATCAAAGAAAATTATGTCATCTATTGCAAGAATGTTTTGATAACAGATTATCCAAAAACTCTTAAACTAGTCACTACTTTTCTTAGCTTCTACAAACTCTAAGCCTTCCAACACTCCTCCAAAAACCTCTAAACAATCTCCACATCAAAAATCTTCATATGCTATGCATAATTGATAAACTTTGTATTTATGATGCAAGTTTGACAGATTAATTATTATGTGCAGATGTCGAACGCCGTCCGGAGACTAATCAGAATGGGCCACGTCACCTTTTCGCTTGGTACCGCTGACGTGGTGCATTCTGGTTGGTCTCCGAATGATGTTCTGCGTCCAGACTCTGCACATAATAATTTCTCAATTTGAATGAAGTTGTTTTATTATCATCATTGTATCATTAAAGTATTCCAAGTGAGTAATTAATCACGTTAGGTCCACACATATAAATTCAATCGTAAATACATTTAATATTTTGATTTATTAATAATAAAATGAGCAATATTTATTTTTTAGCGGTCTCTCATAAGAGTTTAGTTCAAGTTTTATAAGATTTACGTGTTGCAAAATGCTCGGCCCCTCGATGTTTTGAGGGCTTACAAAATTTAAAAATACATTATCATATTATTTAGTCAAATTAGAGAACTATTATGATTTGACTTAAAATAAAAATTTTCATATTATCATAACTGATACGGCATTAAAAATTACCTTGATCGGGCACGAATCTTGATGCAAAAAGCTGGTTGGAATCTTCAAAAATCAAATTCGGAAGCATCAGAACTCCGATTTCAGCAAACCTACTGTCAAACCGAGCGTCTCGGAAATACGAACCCAACGACACCAAGTTCAACCCAATCCGAGCCCAAATGAGTCCGGATCAAGGACCCAAAGCGCTGTTGGAAGGTTCAAACCACAATTTGAGTTACCAAACGGTCTCCGATTTTAACGAGCTTATACTCGAATCGAACGGCTCGACGAGACAAATCAAACGAGCCCAAGATCACAGAATTCCAACATCATTAAGGCCTTAAAATGTCCAACGAACGGTGCATGATCGTAGGATTCAATATCGGCCGTCCATTCGACCACTCCCTATTTGCCCTTGATCTCACGCCTATTTACGAGCTATGTCACTCCATAAAATCTATAAATAGAGCCCTCATTCTTCACAAGAGGGGGGACCGAAGCAAGAAGAGAAGAAGATAAGAGAAGGAAGAGGAGAAGGAAGAGAAGGAAGAAGCTCCTTCTCGACCACCGCCAAAATCTCGCCGGACCACCGCAGGAGCCTCGACGGACCACCGCTAGAGCCTCGCCGGACCACGGTCGGAGCCTCGCCGGACCACCGCCGGAGTTTCGCCGCACCACGATCTCAAGGCCCGATATTTAGGCCCGACGTTCTACTGAAGGTCCAACATTCAGGCCCGACGTTCTGCTGAAGGCCCGACATTCTGCTCAAGGCCCGACGTTCTGCTGAAGGCCCAACGTTCTGCTCAAGGCCCGACGTTCAGGCCTGACGTCTTCATCTGAGGCCCTCACCTTTGACAGAGGCCTTAACCTTCGCCAGAGGCCCTCACTTTTACCAGCAGCCTTCACCTTCGCTAGAGGCCCTCACCTTTGCTAGAGGCCCTTGTCTTTGCCAGATCATCATCAAAGGTCGTGTGCTCCACAAGAACATCACATGAGGCCCAGACTTCCGCCGGACCACTACTTGAGGCCTTGAGCTCCACCAGGCCACCACCTGATGCCCACAGTTCTCCCAGAATACTGCCGACTATGGTCCTTCCGACCTCCATCAACAAACAACGGTCTTTCTAACCCCAGTCTCCTACCGACTACGGTCGTCCCGACCTCTATCGCCTACTATGGTCCGTCCAACCTCCATCAACAGACAACAGTCTTTTCTGACCCCGGTCTCCTGCAAACTACGGTCCTTTCGACATCTGTCGCCTACTATGGTCCTTCCGACCTCCATCAACAAACAACGGTCTTTCTGACCCCGGTCTCCTGCCGACAACGGTTCTTTCGACCTCCGTCGCCTACTACGGTTCGTCTGACCTCCATCAACAGACAACGGTCTTTTCTGACCCCAGTCTCCTGCCGGCTACGGTCCTTCCGACCTCCGTCGCCTACTATGGTCCTTCCGACCACCATCAACAAACAACGGTCTTTCTGACCCCGGTCTCCTGCTGACAACGGTTCTTTCGACCTCCGTCGCCTACTACGGTCCGTCTGACCTCCATCAACAAACAACGGTCTTTTCTGACCCCGGTCTCCTGCCGACTACGGTCCTTCCGACCTCCGTCGCCTACTATGGTCCTTCCGACCTCCATCAACAAACAACGGTCTTTCTAACCCCGGTCTCCTGCCGACTACGGTCCTTTCGACCTCCGTCGCCTACTACGGTCCGTCTGACCTCCATCAACAGACAACAGTCTTTTCTGACCCCGGTCTCCTGCCGACTACGGTCATTCCGACCTCTGTCGCCTACTATGGTCCTTCCGACCTCCATCAACAAACAACGGTCTTTCTGACCCTGATCTCCTGCCGACTACGGTCCTTTCGACTTCCGTCTCCTATTACGGTCCGTCCGACCTCCATCAACAGACAACGGTCTTTTCTGACCCCGGTCTCCTGCCGACTACGGTCCTTCCGACCTCCGTCGCCTACTATGGTCCTTCCGACCTCCATCAACAAACAACGGTCTTTCTGACCCCGGTCTCCTACCGACTATGGTCCTTCCAACCAAACAAACATGTATATGTAACTGCTACCATGTAATACAATCTATATGATGTATATTTGCTACATCAATACAAGGCCTTCTCCAAAGGAAGGGCCTCATTTGTAATCGACTGCAAATACTAGTGGATTCATTCAAACTGGGCCAGGCCCCATGGTTTTTTCCCCTTTTCAGGGGTTTTCCACGTAAAAACTCTGGCGTCTCTTATGAATGCTTCACCCCCTCTTATCTGCTTGTGTGCTGGATCTTCGTACAATGCTAAGACGTTAAACCATATATTTCTCTACCGCCGCGAATATTCCAGGACGCAACAATAACTTTTAAAATAATCAATGTTAAGACAAATATAAATTACTTGATTAAAATATAAATATATTTTTAATATAAAAAATTTTTAGAATCCTATAAAAGTAAATTAAAGTTTAATTTAGAATAATTTTTTTATTAATTTATAATAAATTTATATCACAAATATTTTTAAATTAAAAATTTTTATATGTAGAAAGCAATCAAAAGGCCAGCTGTGAGAAAACCAAAAGCCAAAATACCCGACAACAGAAGTAAATTCAATCCAAAGACTTCGAATAAAGTGAGAGATATGGTGGGTAAAGAAAAAGATGAATGAGCTGTCGAAAACATAAATTATATGCTGATAAAATAATATTTCGTGGAGCATTTAAGTAAAGATCTTTTAAGTATTATTTTAGTTTTTTTTTTAAGTTTATTATATCGTATCTTTTTGACGTTGATTTGAGAGATGAGGAGCTTTTCATTTATGGTAAGTTTGATATGCTTATTTTGAGCTCATTTGATTGCTTGCAATTAAAAAGATTATTTTAAAATGATATTATTATTATTATTATTATTTTTGAACGGATATATCTACCCGTTGTCACTCTTAAGAGAGTGTTTGACGGCATAACTAATCCCTCAACAGAACCTAATGAGACCACCGACCAGCATCACACACACACTTATTTTGCCCCATTGAAGAGACGCGACCGTAGTAGAAGAGATTCGAACTCGAAATGGAGAGTTTCCAATCGTGCTCATTCACCAACCACCCAGAGCCTCGGTGGGTTATGATATTATTTTCAATCAATTTAAATTTGAAAAAATAATCAAAATTAAATAAGTTGCAAAGACTTTTTTATGTGGTATTTTCTTCATAAAGAAGATATTTATAATATTCATAACGGTTTTAAAAAAAAATCTTTCTAACAATAATTTTACAATCACATTTATAAAACATCGCAACCGTCCCAAACAAATCTTAAATTTACAACCTCAAAACTTTGTAAACAATATGAGAATAATAAACTGTCCTCACAAGTAGAGCAAAATTGAAGGTTTAAGAACATATGTCATCCATAAAAATATAATAAACTGGTAGATACATAATCTGAAAAAGAAACATTGAACAAAGAAATACAATATCTGACACAAGAATTATTTCACGAATTTCTTCTAATAATCGCATAAGCCCTAAATGAACCGTCAGTAAATTTGAACACTATACAATCAAATTTCCCCCCTTTTTTTTAGCTACTATAATACTCAACACTCTCACTAAATACAGTCGTGAAGTAGGCAGAGCAAATTATCTACAATACGCTCCTAAAACAAATCCAAAAATATTGGGTTATAAGCTTGATCAGAGAACAAAGTCAGCTTCGATTAAGGGCAAATTATTATGTCCGGTGTCCGGATTCGTCCGGACATCAATCCAGATGCGCCACATCACCAAAATACACCGGGTTCCAGTATATTTGGATGACGTGGCGCATCTGGATTGGATGTCCGGACGTCCGGTGACCGGACGTAATAATTCGCCTCGATTAAGGGCCATTGAAATATTATGCCCCAGCTTCTTTTACTTCACCAGAAGCAACTTCAATTTGTCCAGCCTTTGTTACTGGATCTACTCAACTGGAACACGGGATGACTGTAAAGCTTTCTAAGATTAAATCTATTCAATAAACCTTCTGCATCGCCATTAGCATTTCTGCACTTAGTTCCATTTTTCATAACATCTAAATCGCTTATGGTGGGAGAACACCTTATAGAAATGAATTCGGCGTCTTCAACTTCACTTCTCTTTTCAAAGCTTCTGAAACTCTCATTGGCATCACTGTCTGAACCATCTTCTATGCTGAGTAAGTTGCCAAAAGTGTTGACGTTGGAGGCACCAAAGCTAGAAGTTACTCCATCAACATCCATGAAGGTATTCTCTGCAACTTTAGAGAAATCACAGCAACGCAGTTGCTTGGCCTCTGTTCTTTCACGGAGAGTTTTTATGATTAGTGTCTTGAGAAAGTTCATAACTTGAACCGCATGTATCAATGCTGTCAAAGGATCAGCCATCTGGGAAAAGTCAAGTAGAAGATCATAAATTTTTGTAAGATTTTAAGAAAATGCAAAAGATTTCTATAGGAAATCAGCATAAAATCTGCAACCTGAGTCATGTTGGGAGCAAAAACCATGGCGATATTTCTAGCGTTCATCTTATTGTAGTGTTCGTGCTCGACAATATCTGCCATCAAATTAATGGCCCAGTCAAGCAAAGCAGCTTCTGTGGGTGGCAGCACCCTTAAAAGTTGATAGCAATCTTCCTCTGTGTTGCAATGCATCACCTGTTCTGGTGTAAGAGAGTCAAGAACCCCACTGGGTAGTTCTCTAAACCAAGCCTACCGTTTGAAAAAAAAAAAAAAATCCAGTCAGTTGATTCAGAACGAGAGGAGCATCTAGTAGATGTTAGTACTAAACAATTCAATGAAAGCGCTATTAAGTCCAACACTGAGAAATTCAGGCTTCGTTTCGGACGGTTTTCTTATTACTTCTTAAAATAGCTTTCTAATTTAAAAATTAAAATTTTTATACTAGAAAGCTGTTTTAAGAAGCAATAAAAAAGCCGTCCCAAACGAAATCTAAATCTTAAAAAAATACAAGTTAATAGAAGATTCTCATAAGGAATAACTACAAAATGTGAAATAATTATTTTTATCAACCTTAATTTATTGATCCATACAGAAGCGTCATGACAGCAAAGCACAAGAACCCAAATGCTGAAGTCCTACACCTTAAGCCAGAAGCCATCCACATATAACTCATGATTTACCCAGTTTATATGATTTTCAACCTCCTAAACTGAATTCAACGGAATGTGCTTTTGTGTAGACTCTCAATGAGAACAATATTTAATCATTATTACAAATTATAGAATATAATCTCGTAACATGCTATCAACTAGCGCCTAGCTCGCACAATCAAATGATTCTCAGAGCAGTTCTTTTCCTCTCTTACCAAACATTCTCTTGATTCTAGAATAATTATTAACAGAATAACTTTAATATCTTAAAATCCAGGAAAATTATATTTTATATTAGCAGTTAAAGTACTGTTATGTAAAGCTTAGCATTTATACTAACTAATAAGTTCAATTTAATTAAAATTTTCCGCAGCTCCGAATAGATGCATTCATTGGCTGTGAAGAAGGTAGAGTAGCAGTTATTATTATGTGGGGCCTTTATTTCGGTTGGTTTTCCCGCATGCATTCGAATAGAGGAAAATTATTAGGTCTGGTGACCGGACGTAGCTTTACGTGCGGTCACCACTGAGTTACCCGGTATTTGCTCGGTATTTGCTCGGTATTGCTAGGTATTGCTTGACAATAACGAGAAATACTACTATGTGAAGACCAATACCGAGTAATACTGAGCAATACCGAGTTTTTCTAGAAAAAACTCGGTATTGCTCGGTGTTGCTCGGTATTGCTTGGTATTTGTCTTCACATAATGGTATTTATCATTATTGCCGAGCAAAATCAACAAATACGTGATTTTGTGCCTGCTACGTGGCACGATTTAGTGTCGGCCAAACGTAGCTCTACGTCCTTTCACTGGACCAAATAAAAGTTCGTATTTGCGAGTTTGACTGTGAAGGAACGGCTATAGGAGAAGAGAAATGGGATCAGATGAGAACAGATTTTTTGGTTCGGCATCAGCATAAATGGTAGGAGGCGGATGAGTACTGGAGGCAGCGAGGAAATTCTGTGAGAACCTGCGGCTGTGAGAGAGAGAAGGGATTGGTTCTCGGTGGAGTTAGATGCTATTAAATCAGTGTCTCTTCGGGGGGGGGGGGGGGGGGGGGGGGGGGGGAAGCGAGAGAGAGAGAGACCATTCTTCCATTTAGATTTTAAGTATATGACCTTCAAATGTAAGATCAAAACTATCAATTCTTTGAACATCATTAAAATTGGAGGAATACACAATTTTGAAACTTTTAAGGCCATTTGAACGTCAATCATGTGTATTAAACACATCAAAAAATTTTCAATGTATGGTTTAGATTGCATAAGAAGATAGTTGTGATTTTCATTGTGTGGGATCTTTGAAATAGCCTAGAATTAAATACATGGCATATTGATAACATTCAAAGGATATATGATAATTTTAATTGGTAAAACAAATGATAACATTACTTTTTAGTGGTAATCTATATGTTATCCACTCATTCTTCTTTTCATAAGCTGAATGAATAGTTAAAATTACTATGAAAATTTATAAAAATCAGCCTATAAGAAATACTATTTTCATAAATGAAAATAAATTGTGTTTTATTGATCAAATTACTATGAAAATGATAAAAATCAGCATATAAGAAATATTATTTTCATAAATTAAAATAAATTGTGTTTTATTGATCTTGCCAATTGTGTATAACACAAAATGTACACAAAGATAAATGTAGGAAAACAACCATCTCAACCTATGATGAGAAAATGTCTAAGATATATTATATACATCTATATATTTAGCTATAAATATTATACTTGTGATTGGATATAAATATATATATAGACAAACACAGATAGGAAGAGAGCAAATACAACGCATTACATATTAAAATAAAAAAGGGAACAAATTGCAGTTTTTTTTTTTCCAAAATGCATGAAAAATAATTAGTAAATCACATGGAATGCCCAAAATTTAAAATAAACAAAATGCTTATTTAAGAATTACTAAGTCTTACTCTTTTTCGTCTTAGGGTTCGTGCAAAACAACGTGTATCATAAAAGCCTAGATCAGGCCTAAACCAATCCGCAGAACAGTAATATCAAGTGAAAGTTCCATGTTCTATTTCTAAGCTATGAATTTCCTACAATAGGGATTATGGATCGATATGATGATTGCTTTAGGTAGGGTACTGACCTGCTATGGATAGTTATAAAATTCATTCGTGACACCATGATCCAAACAAAAATGTGACTCACTCTTGACTAGGAAATGGAGAAGGGAACATGGCATGTCCCATAAGAGAGGCATGGGGTGAATTTCCTTCAATAGAAGGATGACTCTAAAATCAAGCTTTGGACATGAGGCCTTACGGAGAAGCCGATTCAATTTTAGGCTACCAAACGTAACAACTAATGAGAAGTACCAGGAATTATGCAGGATGTCATACTGCTTGCTTTTCATATATATTTTTCTTTTTATTTAGGGAGAAAAACACCTGAAAGAATTTCCAAACTATCTCTAAGAAGGAAGGTATTAGAAGCACAACAGACAAACAGCTAAAATATGCATATAGCCTTTTATACTTCCTATTCTTGTTTAGCCTCTTGTGTAACCAGCTGTCTCAAACCTTTATATAGGCATGTACCTTAGGCATTAAAGGACAATAATAATATTTCTCTTTACCTCTTTTGTTCTGTGTCTGCAACGCTAAGTGTACCTTTCCACATGGTATCAGATAGGTAATCTCGTCTTCTGGGCCATCATGGACGTCGTCTCCTCCTCTCAGATTCTCGAGCAAACTGAAGCTGCAAGCTCGGCTTCGTCTTGCATCTCTTCTTCTCTTAAGTTTGTCATCTCTAACCTCAAGAACTTTGTCCAAAATCCCCTCTCACCCGATAACTATCCCATTTGGCGTTCTCAAATCCTCAAAATCTTCACTGCAAACGGTTTTGAATCTTTCTTAGATATCAAATCCGACATTCCAGATGAGCTGTGCAAGAACACTGACGGAACGTCTATACCAAATCTCAAATACATACAATGGCGTCAAACTGATCAGAATCTTGCCGCTGCTATCTGTTCTACCATCACCAATTCTATTCTTCCTTATGTTCTTGATCTCGCATCCACCGCGGCTATCTGGCATGCCCTAGAATCCCGCCTTCAAGCAACAAATCGCTCCAAAGTCATTCAACTGAAAAATGAGCTACACAATGTGTCACTCAAGAACTCATCCATGACCGAGTATCTTACCACAATCAAGATCCTGGTCGATCGTATTGCAGCGGCGGGATCCCGTGTCGACACCGAGGACATCATACTATACATCCTCAACGGTCTTCCACCGTCCTATCAATCCTTCAAGACATCCATTCGGACTATGATTACCCTTATAAGCCTCGACCAACTCTACTCACTTCTCATAAGTGAAGAAATCCATGTCTCGTCCGATGCTGCTCGGACTATTGCCTCTGACGACTTCTCCACGGCTCTGTTCTCCTACCGTGGCCGGGGACGTCGCAGCCGTGGCCGTTCTTCAAACACAACCGGATCTCGCCGGGATCAACCGCAACAACAAAACCCCACCACATGTCAGATATGTCTAAAGAGGGGTCACTTGGCATCTGAATGCTGGCACAGGTTAAATTCGAATTACGTTCCAAGAAATTCAAGATCCACTACCACAGCTCTAGCGGCGAACCCCAACGACTCCTACACTGACTGGTTCTTGGACTCGGGTGCCTCCTCACATATGACACGATCGCTGGACAACCTCTCCATCTCATCGCCATACACAGGAAACGATGGCATCACTCTCGGTGACGGGAGCTCAGTTAGCATTGCAAACTCCGGTAAAGGGTTGCTACCGACTCCCTCTCGTAAGATTAATCTATCCAAAATTTTACATTCTCTGCATCTCAAATACAATCTCTTATCTATATCTCAACTAACCAAGGATAATGACATCGCTATAATATTTGATTCGTCTGGATTTATTTTCAAGGATTTGACGACGCAACAAACAATTCTTCGCGGACCCTGCCGTAACGGCCTATACGCAATACCCAACTCACCGGAATCTGTCTCCAACAAAGCTCTTCATTCAAGAACTCATGACTTCAACCCTTGGCATACAAGACTTGGTCACCCCAGCAATATGATTTTCGCTCGCATTGCCTCGCTCTACCCTGAGCTCAAGATTGGTTCGAATTCTAAGTCGTGTCTATCTTGTAACACGTCTAAGAGTCATAAACTAAGCTTTGATCGCTCTAATAATATATCTCATTCTCCTTTAGCTTTAATTCACACCGATGTTTGGGGACCGGCTCCCTCTAAGTCGAACTCTGGCTACCTGTATTACGTACTCTTTGTCGACGATTTTTCGCGGTTCACCTGGCTTTTTCCTATGCACAACAAATCTGATGTCTACAATATTTTTCTTGCGTTTAAAAACAACATCGAACTATTAACTTCTCATAAGATTAAATGTCTTAGGACCGACGGAGGCGATGAGTATCTTAACAATAAGCTACTTAGTTTTCTTCGCACTCAGGGGATCTCCCACCAAATATCTTGTCCTCATACTTCGGAACAAAACGGAGTCGCCGAACGAAAACATCGGCATGTTATTGAAACTACGCGCACTCTCATTCACCAGGCGTCAGCCCCATATGAGTTCTGGCCGGATGCAGCCCTCACCGCTGTGTACCTAATAAACCGCATGCCCTCTCCAAATACCAACCATAAATCTCCCTTTGAACTATTTCATCACAGCAAACCTGCGCTCAGTCACCTTCGCACCTTCGGGTGTGAGTGCTTCCCGCACATTCCGACCAAATTCAGACACAAATTTCAACAAACCGCAAAACCTTGTATATTTCTCGGCTACTCCGACAAATACAAGAGTTACAGGTGCCTCGATGCTGAAACAAACCGCATCATCATCTCCCGTCACGTTACGTTCAACGAGTCGTCTTATCCTTTTTCGCATAACGTAACAGCCTCCACTCCATCCAACGGTGACATATCCCCACTGCTTCTAATTCCAACGTCGATTGCATCTGCGCCTCAGATAAACTCGTTCAACCAGCAACCACCTCGGGCTGCTTCCCATCTCCCTTCAGCTGTAAGACCTACTCCAACACCCACTGTAAGTATTTCTGACGACGGGCCAGTCACTGATTCAGTCGCTCCTACTATCCCATGCACGACACACCACATAGTTACGAGAAACAAATCCGGATCCTTAAAACCTCGTCAACGCTTAAATCTAATTCATACTGATGTTTCGGCTGATACTTATGCAGATCCAACCAATTTTAAAGATGCATATAAACATACACATTGGCGGCAAGCTATGGCCGCTGAATTTTATACTCTACAACAACAAGGAACATGGAGTCTTGTACCACGTCCATCCCAAACACCCACGCTAGGATGCAAATGGACGTTTCGTACAAAACGCCACACAAATGGAACCATCGCCAAATACAAGCCCAGACTTGTTGCTCTCGGAAATCATCAGGAGTATGGTCTGGATTATACAGAAACATTCAGCCCAGTAGCCAAACTCCCCACCATTCGCATTCTCCTCGCCGTCGCTCTCCACAATGACTGGCCAGTACAACAACTAGACGTGGCTAATGCATTTCTTCACGGCGAACTCTCCGAGACAGTCTACATGAACCAACCCAAGGGGTTCGAGGATTCCACGCATCCAAATCACGTATGCCGCCTTCACAAAGCTATCTACGGTCTCAAACAGGCTCCTCGACAATGGTACAACACGTTCACTTCTCACCTCGTGTCCCTCGGTTTCTCTCACAGTACATCCGACCCTTCACTGCTCATCCTTCGCAAACAGCAAACAAGAATATTCATTCTTATATACGTCGATGATATCCTAATAACGGGAAACAACTCGGACATCCTCAACAGCATTCTAGAGAAACTCAGTCTCAAATTTGCAATGAAGAAGCTCGGCAATGTTCACTCGTTTCTCGGCATCAAAATTGACCGCACGGACCACAGTTACTTTTTATCTCAAAAAGCCTATGCAACGTCCATTCTCGAGTTAGCTCATCTCAGTGACTGCAATTCAATCGCAAATCCCTCATGCACTAAACTACCGCTGCAACTGCAACCAGACTCGGCACTCTCGGATCCCACGCTATATCGCCGGATCACTGGCTCTCTTCAATACTTAACACTTACTCGACCGGACATCTCCTACAGTGTTAATTGTCTCTCACAACACATGCATCAACCTCTTCCCGAGCACACATTTCTGCTCAAGCGTCTACTTCATTATCTAAAAGGTACACTTGATTTTGGTATTCCTATATCTAAATCTAATTTGTCTCTCAAATCCTTTTCAGATGCTGACTGGGCAGGAGATCCTAGCTCCAGAAAATCAACGTCTGGCTACTACTCCTATCTCGGTGACACCTTAATCTCTTGGTCGGTCAAGAAACAGACCACGGTGGCTCGTCCACCGAATCTGAATATCGCTCCTTGGCTGCTCTCGTCGCAGACGTCATCTGGCTCCGTCGCATTCTATCTGACTTCGAAATTCCGCCGGATCATCCCACGGACATCTTCTGCGATAACACTTCAGCAATAGCTCTAGCGAACAACCCGGTGTTTCACGCTCGCACCAAACACATCGAGATAGATCATCGCTTTGTCCGCGATCACATTCAGCAACAAAGCATTCGCTTACTACCGATCAGCACCGTTGATCAAGTGGCCGACATCTTCACCAAACCTCTGTCCACCCCTCGATTTCAAAATCTTCGCAACAAACTGAGTGTCCTTCCAGACCCATCAGCTTGCAGGGGGGTATTAGAAGCACAACAGACAAACAGCTAAAATATGCATATAGCCTTTTATACTTCCTATTCTTGTTTAGCCTCTTGTGTAACCAGCTGTCTCAAACCTTTATATAGGCATGTACCTTAGGCATTAAAGGACAATAATAATATTTCTCTTTACCTCTTTTGTTCTGTGTCTGCAACGCTAAGTGTACCTTTCCACATAAGGGTGACAAATTAAAAATAAGGAATTCTACATCATCCGTCATATAGAGTATCTCATTTCATGTTTGTGCGCACCAAACACATCAAATAATACAATTTTGTGTGTTTTATTTTATAATTCAAAATTTTGGGAAATTTAAGATATTCATTTGAAAAGAAGAATTGTTTAACTGCTGTTAGGTCTCAATTATTTTAAATTTAGCATGCCCAAGTACTCTCTTCAAGTATGGAGTGATTACATAAATAACCCCCACACTGCCTCGCATTCTATTTATACCCACACAACAGATCTAACTAAGACTGCTTCAGATGCTCAAAACAAGAACCCTCTTTTGAATACACATTTTGGGAAATTTGGCACACCTTCTACCATGGAGTCATAAGCCCGCCCTCTTTTATTTAGAAGGTTGGACCATCAGTTGTTAGTGTTAAGACAATCAGGAAATAAAGCTAACTGCATCAAAGAAAATAACAATTCATAGTCCAAATCTTGAATCTGATTCAAGATAGAGACAATTCGAGATTGTGTTGGAAACTTCAAACCCTGTTGCACTTAAAACTATTACAGAGTCCTTTAAGAATGGGATTAATATCTATGGGCTATCATTCAATCTCTCATTGAGACGTCACAATTGTCATACTTATAAGCTACAACAATATAGCTATTAACAAGTTAAAAGTTCAAATCCTACTTGAAAAGATTTGATTCATTATTCATTTTTTCATAAAGAATTGAATAAAAGGGCTAGCTTTGACATTAGGAGCATGTAGCTCGTTTCGGTAGTTCAAACAAAATCTTCTTGAAGACAATTTGAGACACTTTATGTGACTTGGTGCATTTTAAGAAAAAGAAAATTTCATTAATTCTAGCTAAAACATATTTGAAAATAACTTATCCCATAGAGGAGAACCACAAACTTGATTTCAATGCATCAATTACTCTCAGCTCAATCCTGATTAAACTTGAATCTAGCCAAGACGCTCTCATAAGTCAGATAAAAAGATGCCAATGAAGCAAAAACACAAACAAAAAATACAAACACGATGTGACATTGACACAACAACATGACATAACTAAAAAAGGACATTACATATCATAAACACAATATTTTCTTGAAGACAATATTTTTATATTATACTTTGTTAATATAAAATACATATAATTAAAACACTTAATATTAATATTTTTTATTAAAATTATTATACAATAATAAAATGATTAATGACATTTTTGGACTATGAATTATTTTTTTTTAATATTTAGAATAAATTTTTTTTTTTTGCACCAGCAAAAAAAATAATAAGGTTCCATACCGTAGAGGTTACTGCCCGTGCATCCCACTTGGGTAATAGCCTAATCCCTCTGCTATCACCACAGATCCCTCAAATATTTTCTAATAATTTAAGTTGTACAACAAATGTCACACCGCAAGCTTCTTAGCCCAAGCCCACAGTAGAATTCGAGTCACAAACTCTAACATAGACTAACCTTTTAGTCACAAATTTTGAAGTGCAAATGAGCAAGATAATCAAGTAAGGATTATAATGAGTCAGACCAAAATTGATTATAACTAATCAGAACATTAGAAGGTATCTAACATCAAAATGGTATTTAAAAAATGGATAATAAGTTATAGCCAAAAAAAAATCATCTACCATAATTTCATCAATTATAATAATATGACGTATATATCATTAAGAATAATCTGCATGAATTGAAGGCCTTCAATAGTTTGGATATCATTAAGATATACAACTAAGAAAATACACATGTGACAAAAGATTATTAAAACTATGTATTAAGTTTTAAGAGAAATGAGAAGATAGAAAACTTTGGAATGAACGGTTGTTAACATCAACATTATAATGGATCTGAAAATCGTACATTCAAATTGTCAAACATGGCAGATCAACCTACAAGCATAAAAGCTTATCAAAGAAGAAGAAGGAAACAAAACATTTCATATTAACACTAAAACAACAATATATTGTAAACAAATAAAATGGGTTAACCTATTGGTCTATGCGTATGTATTAATCACTAGTTAATTTCTTTTATTCTATTTTTAATTTTTGATTTTGATAGACCAGTTCAATATTATAAACTTGGTCTATCTAATTAGTATAAATAAATCTCTATCATAAGGAAAGGGTTATGGAATGAAAAATTATGGTTTATTGCTTTCCCCTCTTCTTCTCTTGTAGTATACACCTACTCTAAAGGTGTCTTGCCTTCTTGGATGACAAGAAGCTTAAAAAATGGCACTTCTACCTTTCAAGCCTTAATGAATCAAATCTTTCATTCGTATCTCCGCAAATTTGTTGTCATCTATTTTTAAGACATTCTTATATACAACCTTACACTTGATCTTTATTTTGACAATCATCAATTGGTTTTTTAATGTTTACAAACAAATCACTTATTTCTCAAACTAAACAAACGTCATTTTTGTCCATTGTCTCCTTTAATTCTGTTCAACCTGATCCAAATAAAATTAAGGTCCTGTCCACTTGGACAGTTCCTTCTTCCCTACTCCAACTACAATCTTTTTTAGGATTACCAAGATATTATAGACGGTTTATATCAAATTATACTTGCATTGATTCTCCTTTAACTAATCTTCTCAAGAAAGATTCCTTTAAATGGGACGCCGCAACTTCCACTTATTTTCACAATCTCAAACTCGCGATGACAACTGCTCCACTTTAGCCTTACCAGATTTTACAAAAAAAAAAAAAATTATTATTGAAATTGATACTTCAAATGTTGGCATTGGCACAGTTTATTACAGAATAATCATCCCATATCCTTTTCAAGTAAAAAATTAAATAGTAAGCTATCTACATCTCCCATTTATCTAAATGAGTTATATGCTATTACTGAAGCTATTTCTAAATGGCATGAATATTTATTAAACAATAAATTTACAATCCATACTGATCAAAAAAGTTTACGTGAACTATAAACTCAAGTTATTCAAACCCCTGATCAACAATACAATCTTCACAAGCTTTTAGGATTTTATTTCACTATTGAATATAAATCGGACAAAATAAATATTGTTGTCAATTCGTTATTTCGTTATGTAGATAACCCGAAGATTCTACACTTCATCCGCCTTTCCTTGCTTTAACAAATTTTATTTTTCTCTAATAAATGATTTAAAGAAAGAATCTCTTCATTTTCTAGATATTCTTCATATAGCTTCCCAACTTCCTGACAATAAAGTAGAGCTTAATACATATGCATAGAGAAATTGGTTAAACAATTTTATTTGTTCATGTCTTCATGATACATTGTTGTTGTAGTGTTAATGTGAAATGTTTTGTTTCCTACGTCTTTAGTAGACTTTTATGCTTGTAGGTTGATTTGTCATGTTTGTAGCCCATGCTTCACAGTTCGGATCCAATATAATGTGTTCATGTTTAACAACAGTACAGCCTGTAGAAGTGCTAAAGCATAACGACTGTTACTTTAGAAAGTCATAGAAAGACTGAAAAAGACAACATACCAAGACCATGATTACGTCAGGTGGACTTAAAATTTAAAGAATTGTTTCAGCTGGGTAGGTCATCAGCTTAGGAGGAAAACAGTACTTGCTAATTTGCAAAAACGTAAACAAAAGTATCAGGTCATGAAGGCACAATAAATCAAGAAACCTGCTACCTTCTGATCAAACAACCTATGATGTCACAAACCATCAAAGGGTTATGCAGATAGTGAAAACGCCAAAGAATTAATCATGATTCAGGTATTCAATATTTCAAGTAGGATTTATGTTTTGAACAAGGTTAACAAGATCCTAAAAACAAATCAATCCTTCTATTTGATGTAAAATATAAGATTCAAGTCAATGCAAAATTTCAATACGTTTAACATGTTACGAAATACTTACTATACCTTAATCAGACCAGCTAGACAGTGCACATCAATGCCATGTGGCACAACACCCTTGTTTAGTTGCTCTCTGACAAACATTTCTTGCCCATTCTCTGCATTAATTCTGAAGACCCCTTCTGCCTAGAAAAACACCAGTCATAGTTTATTACATGCATATTCTAAGAAATAACATCCCCAACATTCAGCAGATATAAAGAGATAGGCGGAACTACCTTAAGGCCACCTTGTGAATACAGGTGTCTTTGCATGGAGAGCAAAATAGTTGGCACACTGTTACCTCTACTGTCATGGGAACATTGCATAGATTCAGCAGAAACTCCAAATACACTGACACTGTAATGAAAAAGACAAACCAAATGAAAAAAGATTAAATAAAAGACATTTGATATTGAAAAGACATCAAATAAACCAGTTGACACATACAGTTGCATGATGGCTAGCCCTTATGCTTAACTCTTCTTAGTGTAAAACTCATTATGAATCTATATGAAAGCAGTTATGAGGGAGATCCAAGTCAGTATTCATTGGAAATAAATCTTTTGTATTGAGACGAGCAAATAAGCAATCTAAACACTGTTTTCATTTTAGTTATTTTATTCTGCAATTTTCTATTTATTAGTTTATGTTTTAAATTTTTAAGTCATTTACGTAAGCATGCATATGATGATGATTTCTCTAATGTATGTATCGGTTTCCTTTAGACAATTCAATTCTCTTTATCTCTGGATAATTTCTTTCTGGTCTATTCAGCCATTGGTTTGGCGTTTTGGACTTCCATGGGTCGTGCATTGGCTCTCTGACAAATGTATTTGGCCCTTTAAGTTGGCCTATTAATAGTGTTCTCGGTTTAGCTTGTTCAACCATGGGATTGTTGTTTTTGTTCGGTTCTTCTTCCAGCTGGTTTGTTCCTGTAATAGCTTTTCAAATGTGATCCGATTGCCACTCGCATGCCTATCTTCATGCGACTTGTTCATGAATCCCATCATTAGCCAGGCGGCACACAATTCCTTCACATCTAGATCCTCATCACATGCGACATTTTCATCTGGCAGGCAACTTTAGCGCACAACTCATGGATTGACTGCCTGAAACCCACTTCTGAGTCTGCCTACATCTTAATCCACGACCAAGTTTTATCATATCTGGACTATTGATTTCTTTAAAGATTATTTTGTAATTATATATAGACATCATAGGCATTAATAATAATATTTTTCATCTTACTAAAATTTTCAGTTTCTTTCAGTTTTGTGTGATTAGATGCTAAATCCGTCAAGGGTTGAGCAAATGTTACCTATAAATTTTCAAAGAAAATAATCTCCTTGTACCAATATGAGGAGATTTTATTTCGGTGATTTCTTTCCTCGAACTTTTATATCAACATGATTTGAGAATAATTTTGTAAGAGCAATTGATTTAAATCAAAACTGCTATAAATAAGATTTCTAATTGTAGAGTAGATTTTACTTGACAAATGATCTTTTTAATTGTTTTAGCTTTCTTTAAGGATTTTATGTATGAATACCGATGAAATGTGAAAATTAAGTGCAAGTGGAATTCTTATGACAAACATTTTGTGATGCATTTAAAATTCTATGTGAACATGGCTCAACAATTGTGTAAGTAATAACTTTGAAGCAATACATACTAAAACCCTAGGAAATCATGTTTTACTAATATTTTATTTCTTCTTTATTAGCTATTATATTATTAATTAAATTGTTGTTTAACATTTTAAATGAACATTGATATTTGTGATGGACTGGGAAGAAGTCTACTAAGCTAATTGTGATCATTCTATAATGTCTTCTGATATTTCAGGAAAGGATAAATGCCCCACAAATTAAAAAAGGATAGAGGCAGTTCTTCTAGATATGAGCCGAAATGTATTATTTTGTAATTCAATTCTTATTCTTTTGATATACAAGTTAAAAGTAAACTGGATTATTATATATATATATATATGACATGAAAAATATTGAATTACTTTTGTTAATTGAATTTTAGTAGCTTTGGTTTTCTTGGTTGGTGGTTGAGTTGTTAAAGTATAGCTTTAGAGCTTCAATCCTTCCATTAGATTTTAGGGCGTCATAGAGTGACATCAGAGCAACGGTTTGGAAGGAATGAAAATGTAAATAGGGCTATAAGAAATGATTTGTATCAATAAGAGAAAGGAGTTTGGGGGCTCAGTTCAAAAAAATTTTGTTAGTTTATGATGAGTCTGTGTATAATTTAACTATTTTCTTCTTTGTATAGATAAAGTGTTGTTGCATCATGAATCCCCAAGAGCAAGAGGCACCTGATGGATAGAGTTCCAATCAAGCTGCAACAGTTCAGAGCACTATAGGGGCAATGACATCTGACTTCTATAATGCAATTTGTCGGGCTAGTAGCCAAGCTAATGATTGAGGCTAAGTATAGGATGGCAAGAGTTAAGGGAGACAAGGTTGACAAGCACCTGCATTTATTTTTTGAGATTGAAGCCACCATGTTTCCAGGGTGCAATAGAGTATTAGGCAGCTAAGGAATTGCTAATGAGGATTGAAAAGTCATTTAATAGACGCAATATCCAGAAGGCAGAAGGTTCTGTTAGTTGTATTTCTGTTATAAACATAATGTTGGTGGATAGGCTAGCAGAAGGAGAGATTCTAGGGTAAACCTAATATAGAGATTTCTTGGGAAGAGTTAGCGGAAACATCCGGAAGTTAGTGTGTGTCGTCATCTGCCAACAACAAATGCAGGGGTCCTTTCTAAGGTTGGTCCAAGAGAGCAAGATGGTGATGCAGTACGAGATAGATTTTAAAGCTCTTGCCAGATATGCTCCCCACCAGTTAGTCAGCATCCCTGAAAAAAGTTGTTATCATTTTCCGCGAGGTTTGAGAGACAGTTTGAGGCAACCCATAATTCTGTTTCACATCTGAGATTTCTCTAAGCTTGTGGATAGAGCTAGAATGGTGGAGAATGATCTGATGTCAGGTAAGGTTTGAGATGATAGAGAACTAATGATGGTATTTTTATGGATTTTGGATCAGTGATTGAGAAGTTATGAAACCTTTAATTTAGTTGTTCACAACAGGAAATTGTTTCTATATATTAGAACTTTGGTTATGGTATACTAGGATTTTTAGGGAGCTCAGGTCTTGAAAGGTTATGAGAGATGTGGATGCTAAGCTTGAGACTAAATAGAGGAGATGAAAATTGTGTCAGAAAAGAAGAGAAAAAAATGGTGATAAGAGATAACTAAGGACTCACCAAAGGCCTAAAGGATTCATCATCAAGCTTCACCAATGAGTAAAATAGTCACCAAGCTTTTCCATATGAAATTTGCATACATAAACTAAATTTTTTTCAATGATTCAAAAGTACAAAGCAATGTCATATTTATAGGTCTTCCAAACCTAGATAATTTTGGAAAGCCTTAAAAGCCAATAAAATAATATTACAATGATTGATGAGATGTCCTAATACTAAAAGAAAGAAAATACAACAACAACAACAACATCATCAAGCATTTATCCCACTACGTGGGGTCGGCTACATGAATCCTTTTTCTCCATTGTGTCCTATTAAAGGTCAAATTCTCATTTAAATCTAATAAATAAAGGTCATTCCTAATATTTTCTAACAAAATCTTTTTAGGTCTGCCTCTACCTTTCTTAATATAAGTCAAATCTAATACCTCTACTCTCCTAACAGGTCATTAGAAGGCCGCCGTTTTATGTGACCAAACCATCTAAGGCGACTATCTCTAATCTTGTCTTCTACTGGAGCTACTCCAACCTTTTCATGTATATGCTCATTTCGTATCCTATCTCTAAGGGTAAAGCCACTCATCCACCTGAGCATCCTCATCTCTGCCACACTTAACTTAGTATTGTGCTTCTCTTTTAATGGTCAACATTCAGCACCATAAAACATTGCAGACCTCACTACCATCTTATAGAATTTTCCCTTAAGTTTGAGGGGTACTTTTCTATCACACAACAAACCCGATGCATTCCTCCACTTCAACCATCCAACTTGAATTCTGCTGATAATATCCCCATCTATTTCATCATCACTCTGAACAATAGATCCAAGATATCTAAAATGTGTACTCTTATTAATGATTTGATTGCCCAAAGTCACAATCCCCTCACTAGGTCTATCACTACTAAAATTACACTCCATATATTCTGTTTTAGATCTACTCAAGCGAAAACCTTTAGTCTCTAATGTTGACCTCCATAATTCAAGTTTACTTTCAACTCCCTCTCTAGTCTTATCAACAAGAAGAATATCATCAGCAAAAAGCATACACCAAGGAACATCCTCTTGCAAATGTCTAGTGAGAACATCCATGACTAAAGCAAAAAGATATGGGCTTAAGGCTGATCCTTGATGTAACCCATCCGAAATAGGAAAATACTTGGTCAAACCACCTTGTGTTTGAACACAAGTAATAGCTCCTGCATACATATCTTTAATGATTTGAATATAAGCATCATTAACTCCTTTTCAAGAACTCTCCATAGCACTTCTCTTGGAACTTTATCATATGCTTTTTCTAAATCAGTAAATATCATATGTAGATCCTCTTTATTTTCTCTATATTTCTCCATCAAAACTCTTAATAAATGTATGGCTTCCATAGTCGACCTACCCAGCATGAATCCAAATTGATTTTGAGAAACATTAGTATCACGCCGCAACCTATGCTCCATAACTTGCTCCCATAGTTTTAAAGTATGACACATTAATTTAATTCCTCTATAATTTGCACAATCTTGTGCATCACCTTTATTCTTAAAAATAGGAATTAATACACTCATTCTCCACTCATCTGGCATCTTTTTAATCTTCAAAATAGTATTAAAAAGTTTAGTAAGCCAAGAAATTCCTTCATCTCCTAAGCATTTCCACACCTCTATTGGAATATCATCAGGTCCAACAGCTTTTCCACCCTTCATTTTCTTTAAAGCCTCTCTAACTTCGGTTTTACTAATATGTCGATAAAAACAGAAATCTTTATTTTCATTTAGGGTGCTAAGGTCACTATAGTCAATTTTTACGCCGGCCCAGGAGGGGCCGGCTGGACCGGTCCACACCTACAGGAGGCGGAACCAAGCAAGGCGGGCGGAACCGAGCGGAACGAGCGAATCCGACGGGGGCCAAGGAAGAGTTTTGGGAGGAAAATTTTGAATGCGAGGGGCTGTTTAGACTTTTTGTAAAACTCCTTTATGGTTAATTAGGAGGTTAGGAGGAAAGGGGGCGATTATCTTGAATTTGAATTGTTTGGAGATCTAGGGTTTGGTGTTCTTGGGCTCTTGGCTTTGCCGGAGATCTTTGGAGAGTTTTTCCTTCCTCTCGAATTGAAGGAAAATTGTATCTTGCAAGTGCTTTTCATCGTCTAGTGGAATAAAAGTGTTTGCTTCGTTTTCCTACGATTTCTCCTACGTTTCCTCTCAGTTTTTCTCGTATTTTTGCTGTTTTTCTGCTGTGGACAGCAGTTTCCATTTACTTCAGTTTTGGTGAGAAATACTTGGGAATCCAAGTGTTTCCTATCAAATTGGTATCAGAGCGTCGTTTTTGGGACCATCGGCGGCTAAAATCCTGAAATTTCAGCGGGCTTTTTGGCATTCGGAGGAAGATTTCTTGTGACTCGTAGAAAGAAAGATGGCCGGAAAGAAGATCGAAGTCCTGGAAGACGAATTTGGCCAATTAAAATCAGATTTGGAGGAAAAATTCCTTGAAATCACCGCCAATAATGAAAGGTTGGATGGGAAGTTCACGGCGATGGAAGAAATGATGAAGACATTATTGAAGATGAAGACTAATCCGACGACGTCGGAAGCAAGAGAGACTACCGGAGACCACGGCGTAGGAGGAAATCCGAACCCGCAAAGGGGGAGGAGGAATCAAGATGTAGAGATCCTTGAGGGAGATGACGACATGCCACCTCTAGAGCCACTTTCTAGAGAGGAGATGAGCATGGAAAATGATCGTCGAGGTGCTGATTTTCAGCGTCGAGGTGCTGATTTTCAGCGTCAAGGAGCTGATTTTGAAGGCAGGAGAGGGGAATATGAGGGAAGTGCAGATTTTGGTGAAAAAAGAGAAGAATATCATCGTCGAGGTGCTGAATTTCAGCGTCGAGGTGCTGATTTTGAAAGGGGAAGAGGGGAATATGACGACGGATTCGGATACCAACGTTGGAGGGAGGACCGGGACACTTGGGGAGCACCTCCTCTGCGAGAAATGGGAGGTTATGGAGAGTACTGGGGTAACGGAAGGGATCCGAAGGTGAGGAAGTTGAAGATGCCCATCTTTGAGGGTGAAGATGGCCATGGCTGGATATACAAGGTGGAGCGTTACTTTGCTGTCAACGGGTTGACAGACGATGAGAAGCTGACGGCGGCAGGATTGTGTCTGGAAGGGAAGGCGTTGGCCTGGTATCAGTGGCGAGACAGGAGAGAGCCTATCAGGAACTGGCGAGAGTTCAAGGATTGTTTATTAGAGCATTTCCGAGCCGATGGGGGAGGAGACTTCTATGAGCAGTTCTTTGCTCTGACTCAGGAGGGGACCGTGGCCGACTACCGGGACAGATTCGAGTACTTGGCTAGCCGTCTGGATCACATCTCCAAATTGGCCATGGAGGGGAATTTCATGAAGGGGCTCAAACCGGAGATAAGAACAGCTGTCAGAGTACTGGAGCCAAGGAACTTAGGCAAGGCTATGGAGCTTGCACAATTGGTGGAAGATCAGAAGAGATCGGAAAGAGGAGCTCGAGGCAACTACTCAGGGGGATCGTACAAGATGACTACCGCTGTATTACCCTCCAAAGGGGTAGCCCCAGGGACCCAGAGGGAGGTGCCCAAGGAGAGATCTGGTGGAGGAGGAACTGGGGGACAGTTCAAGAGGCTGACAGAGAAGGAGATGCAAGAAAAGAGAGCAAATGGGGCGTGCTTCCGTTGTGATGAGAAGTACATGCCTGGGCATAGATGCAAGGATCGAACTCTTCAAGTTCTCCTAGTCTGTGAAGACGAGGAAGACGAGGAGGGAGGTGGGAGCAGGACTGAAGAGGAGGAGGAGGAGAAGCTGCATCTGGACGTGGCAGAAGTCTCCCTCAACTCTGTAGTGGGATTCACCCCGAGTCACACTATGAAAGTGAGAGGAGAGATAGCTGACCGCGAGGTGGTTGTGTTGATCGATAGTGGGGCAACCCACAATTTCATTTCCACCCAGATCGTTGACCAGATGGGAATGGAACTAGTCGATACCGGAGGCTATAGGGTGATGATGGGCATGGGCAAGGTGGAAATGGGTAGAGGAGTTTGTAGAGAGGTGGTGCTGAAGATTCAGGGGATCCAGGTGAAGGAGGACTTCCTTCCCTTGGACTTGAGGAGTACTGACGTCATCCTAGGGATGAAGTGGCTGCGTACATTGGGGGAGACTAAGATCAATTGGGGGACACTGAGGATGGAATTGGTGATAGGGGGGAGAAGGAGGATGATTCAGGGTGACGCTGGGTTGACCAAGGCAGGGGTTTCTCTCAAATCCCTAATCCGGACCATTCAGCAGGAGGGAGGAGGCTATTTGGTGGAATTGCACAGTTTGGAGGGAGCAAGAGTGGAGGAGGAAGGAGATATACCCCTCTCTGTTCAACTGTTGATTCAGCAGTTCCAGGAGGTATTTCAGCCGCCTCAAGGATTACCACCGCAGAGGGAGCGAGAGCATGCGATTGTGTTGAGGGATGGGGTTTCACCCATCAGTGTACGTCCTTACCGCTACCCTCAGTTCCAGAAAGATGAAATTGAACGGTTGATTAGAGAGATGCTGGAAGCAGAGATCATCAGACCTAGAATCAGCCCCTTCTCTAATCCCGTTCTGTTGGTGAAAAAGAAGGATGGGAGCTGGCAATTTTGTGTGGATTACAGAGCACTCAACAAGGAGACTGTACCTGACAAGTTTCCTATACCTGTTATCGACGAGCTGTTGGATGAATTAAGTGGGACTGTGATATTCAGCAAGATAGATTTGAAATCGGGCTACCACCAGATTCGAATGAGGAATGAAGATGTTTCCAAGACGACTTTTAGAACTCATGAAGGCCATTATGAGTTCTTGGTGATGCCTTTTGGTCTCACCAATGCCCCCGCTACTTTCCAGGCCCTGATGAATAAGGTTTTCAAACCATATCTCAGACGGTTTATGTTAGTATTTTTTGACGACATTCTGATATACAGCAGGTCAGAGGTTGAATATTGGGAGCATTTGACAAAAGTGTTAGAAGTATTGCGGGAGCATCAGTTGAGGGCAAATCTAAAGAAATGCTGCTTTGCACAAGGCAGTGTAGAGTACTTGGGTCATGTGGTATCAAAGGAAGGGGTGGCAGCGGATCAGTCCAAAATTGAGGAAATGCTAAAGTGGCCACTACCGAAAAATCTGAAGGCGCTGAGGGGATTTTTGGGATTGACAGATTATTACAGAAGAGTTGTAAAGGAGTATAGCACCATAGCATGGCCACTTACGGAGCAGTTGAAGAAGGATGGGTTCTTGTGGGGAGAAGCAGCCACATCAGCATTCGAGAACCTGAAGAAGACAATGACTACAGTGCCGGTCCTAGCTTTGCCAGATTTTACTCAGACATTCATTGTGGAGACTGATGCATCCGGATACGGATTGAGAGTAGTACTTATGCAAAATCGGAGGCCCATCACTTATTTCAGCCGGGTATTGACTGCTCGAGCAAGGATGAAATCAGTATATGAGAGGGAACTGATGGCCATTGTGTTAGCCATTCAGAAATGGCGGCCCTACCTACTTGGAAGACACTTCATTGTCAGGACAGATCAGCGAAGCCTGAAATTTCTTCTGGAACAGCGGATGGTGACAGAAGAGCACCAGAGGTGGTTGTCCAAGTTATTAGGATACGATTTTGAGATTCAGTACAGGCCAGGAGTGGAGAACAAGGAGGCAGATGCCTTGTCCAGATGTATGGAGGAACTACAGACAGTGGCTCTATCCGTTCCTTTGATGCTTGATTGGGAGGCCATCAGAGAAGAAAGTGCTAGATATGAGAATTTGGGAAAGATCAGGACTGAGTTACTGAAGGAACCAGGTAGCCACCCGGAGTACTCACTGGAGGGCTACTAACTGCTATATCAAGGGAGATTTGTGATACCCCGGACGTCGACCCACATCCCAAACCTACTCCAGGAGTTTCATGGAAGTGCAGTGGGGGGCCACTCAGGCGTACAGAAGACATACAAGAGGCTAGCTGGGGAGCTGTACTGGAAAGGGATGCATAAAGATGTAGAGGAGATGGTAGCCAGATGTGAGGTCTGCCAAAGGAGTAAGTACCTAGCTATGTCACCAGGAGGATTACTACAACCGCTAGCTTTACCGGGAAGAGTATGGGAGGAGATATCTATGAACTTCATGGATGGGCTGCCTCGTTCGGATGGGTTCACGGTGAACTTAGTGGTGGTGGACAGGTTGAGCAAGTATGCCCATTTCATTCCCCTCCGACATCCCTACACCGCAGTAACAGTAGCATCAGCCTTCATCAGAGAAGTGGTCAGATTACACGGAGTGCCAGAGGCGATCGTATCAGATAAGGACAAGGTGTTCCTCAGCCATTTCTGGAGGGAGTTATTCAGATTGATGGGGACAGTTCTCAAGAGAAGCACAGCCTACCACCCACAGATAGATGGCCAGACGGAAGTAGTCAACAGAAGCTTGGAGACGTACCTAAGATGCTTTGTTTCAAAGACACCAAAGCTATGGGCAAAGTGGCTATCCTGGGCTGAGTACTGGTACAACACGTCATTTCACTCGGCTTCACAGATGACCCCATTCAAGGTGTTGTACAGACGGGATCCCCCTCATTTGGTACACTTTGGGAGCAGTAGAACTCCTGTTTCGTTAGTAGAGGAGTACTTAGAGGAGAGGGACCGAGTGCTCGAGGAGTTAAAGAGGCACTTGCTAAGGGCACAACAAATCATGAAGAAGCAAGCAGATGGGCATAAAAAGGATATCCAGTTTGAGGCAGGGGAGTAGGTATTCTTGAAGCTTCGTCCCTACAGGTAGAAAACAATCACCAACAGGAGGAATGAAAAGCTGGCTCCAAGGTACTTTGGTCCTTATGAAGTGATGGAAAAGATTGGAGCAGTAGCATATCGACTGAAATTACCCCCATCGGCGACTATACACCCGGTTTTTCACGTCTCACAGTTGAGAAAGGCCATCGGTGATCACATCACCGTTCCCGAGCTACCGGCAACACTTACGGAGGAGCTAGAGGTGATCATGGAACCCTTGGAGATGAGGGGTGTTCGCCAGAAAGAAGATGAAACTAAGGAAGTGTTGATCCAGTGGAAGAACATTCCTGACTACGAGGCCACGTGGGAGCCATATGAGAGGACGAAACATCAGTTTCCTGATTTTCACCTTGAGGACAAGGTGATTCTTTGGGAGGGCGGTAATGTTACGCCGGCCCAGGAGGGGCCGGCTGGACCGATCCAACCCGGACCGGTCCACACCTACAGGAGGCGGAACCGAGCAAGGCGGGCGGAACCGAGCGGAACGAGCGAATCCGACGGGGGCCAAGGAAGAGTTTTGGGAGGAAAATTTTGAATGTGAGGGGCTGTTTAGACTTTTTGTAAAACTCCTTTATGGTTAATTAGGATGTTAGGAGGAAAGGGGGGATTATCTTGAATTTGAATTGTTTGGAGATCTAGGGTTTGGTGTTCTTGGGCTCTTGGCTTTGCCGGAGATCTTTGGAGAGTTTTTCCTTCCTCTCGAATTGAAGGAAAATTGTATCTTGCAAGTGTTTTTCATCGTCTAGTTGAATAAAAGTGTTTGCTTCGTTTTCCTACGATTTCTCCTACGATTCCTCTCAGTTTTTCTCGTATTTTTGCTGTTTTTCTGTTGTGGACAGCAGTTTCCATCGGATCTACTTCAGTTTTGGTGAGAAACACTTGGGAATCCAAGTGTTTCCTATCATTAATCTTATTTTCACAATTTTCATTAAAAAGTTTAGCAAAATATCTCATCCACCTTTGTTGAATATCACTTCTAAGAAAAGTATTTTTTGATCTTCATCATTAATACACTTTACTTGAACTAAATCCTTACTACTCATATCTCTTTGTTTGGCTAACTTATACATATATATTTCTCCCTCCTTAGTATCTAATATATTATATAAATCACTAAAAGCTAAGGTCTTTACATCACATATTTCTTTCTGATTCCTTACGAGCATCTTTATATCTTTCTCAATTATCAGAATTTTTTAAATTAAACCAATTTTTATAACAAATCTTCTTATTCTTAATCTTTTCTTGCACATTTGGATTCCACCACCAACTATTTTTACTATTAGGAGCTTTTCCCTTTGATACTCCAAGCACATCTTTTGTAATATTCTTAATATCACTAGCCACTTTTTCCCACATAACATTAGCATCCTCATACACAGATAAAATATTAAGATCTAAAACCTTACTCTCAAAAATATTTTTGTTAATATTCTTTAAATGCCACCATCTAATCCTAGAATATCGTTTTACTTTATTTTTTATAATCCGTCCTTTTATCTTAAAGTCTAAAACTAATAATCGATGTTGGGTACAAAAATTTTCACTCGGAATAACTTTACAATCTTTGCAATCTAAACGATCTAATTTTCTTATAAGAAAATAGTCAATCTGAGTTGTATTATAACCATTTTTATAAGTGATGAGATGTTTATTTCTTTTCTTAAATAAGGTATTAGCAATTGAAAAGTCATAAGCTAAACAAAAATCTAATATGGTCTTGCCACCTTCATTTATTGTTTTAAAACCATAGCCACCATGAATGCTTTTAAAATCATCTACCTCTCTACCAATATGTCCATTTAAATATCCTCCAATAAAAACTCTTTCATCTAGAGGTATCTTCTAAATACATGAAAATTAAAATTGGCCACAAATGACAAGTAAAGTTGTCTTGAAAGAAATCAATTTATGAAGTTTTTTATCTTTTTTCACTTGTATAGCCCACCTACCAATCAAGGTGCCTTAAATTAAGCTTTTAAATTATTCTATCATGATTTTAAAAGTATTATAAGCCGTACATAAGTTTGCATGATGATTGACCCAAATTCTAATGACGAGTCTTAGTTTGTAAACTTTTCATTGGCCTTTGTCTTGGTAATGCATCATCTAGTCTCCTTGGAATTCACTCCAAAACAAGTAAGAATCACAATAATCTTTCATTTCAGTCCAAAGGAATACTTATACAACTAAATTCTAATGAAGAGACACCCCTTCATTCAAACATAAAATAAGAGGAAAAGGGGAAAGAGGGGGGCCAGAAGAGAGGGAAATCTATGAGGCTCTCTCTCTCTCTCTCTCTCTCTCTCTCTCTCTGTCTCTCTCTGTCTCTCTCTCTCTCTATATATATATATATCTTGCTGCAGGGTCAGTTCAACTCAACATTTTCCTGCGTAAGGAATCAATTGACACTCTTGTAAATCCAAAATCACTAAAGAAATCTTTGAATCTTTACCCTTGGGCTCAATCTGAAACTGTGGTAAGGACCTTACTGTAAGGCTTAGTACTTTTCACCGGCAACACTGAATCAAACAGCAGACATATATTCTTCTTCATACAAAAATAAGGCTAGATCCATTACCCTCTAACTCAGACAAGCTCGATCCTGTTTCCATATAAATTCTGAATTCGACTTTCAAATTCTATATGAAACGTCAGCGACGCGTCTCCATTGAATCTCAAGAGAATTGCAACCGTAATACCAGCGACTACAGGCTGGTTGATTTTCTGTAAGGATGCCCCAAATCAGATTTTGAAGTCCAGTATTCCACAAGAAAGAACCTCCTCCCGGGTTCCACGCAAACCGAAATCATAGAATAAGTAGGGAAAAAAAAAAAAGAAACCAAAATAGGCAGTAATTTGTAAGAAAAGACCGTTAATAGAACAGCAGTTACGCACCTGGCGCTTGGAACTTTACTGGGGATATCGGGCTGAAACTCCATCGGCAAACCAAGAAACCCATCGAACCTGTCGAACGTGACATGGGCGACGTGCTGAACATCAGTCGGCCAGCCGATGTCCATGGAAGCTCCAGCACCTTCTTCTCCGGCACCGAGGCTGCACATAACTAAAGACTTCCGCAGCGCCGCCGCCACAGTCGCCAGTATGGAGAACTGCTGAACCCGTCCCTCCCTCCCGTCACTTCCGCTCTCCTCCACGGCCGGCGCGATCAGCGGAGACAATATGACATGCTTACCACACTCGCTCTCAACCACTTCGTCCTCTGCCTCCTCGACGGAAGCCCGCTGGGAAAGCGGAGAGGATGAGAGGAAGCCCAGGTGGAACTGGAATCTAGCCATGTGGGGAGCTCAGCTACCGAAAGCAGGGTTAGGGTTTCACATGGCGGGAAAAGAAGCTTAAGGAGATTTCTTGGAGCGGGAATGCAGAGCCGATCAGATGGGAAGAAGCAGACAAGATAGCGGATTCTGATCAAAGCTTGTGGTCGAAGAGGCATCCAGGAATTGGAAGCTTGATGGAAGACATTATCTCCCCAAACTTGTTTAAATTACCTCTCCAAAGCAACAAAAATATATATATTCTTGGCGGCAACTGAGAGAAGCTGGCAACTGGCGAGTAAGGGATTCTTCTTCAAAGAAACACTTTCTTCCTTTTTGCATTTGTCTCCCCATCTTTTTTTTTTTTTATATCTTGCATACTTTACAGAGTTTGTGATCCATTATTATATAATTAATTTTATAATTATAAAATTTTAAATTCTTGATTTGTTCGAGCAATTTGCTTTGCAGCGCTGTGAGCTGCCTTTATACTTATAGAATTGCCTGGTTCTAGAACGGAGTCGGGTCCACCACTGTAACGACCGTTTTTTCCGGTCGAGCTCGGCCGGATTAGACCGAAGATATCTTCAGGGATATTTTTCTGTACTATTTGATTGCTTAAGTTAAAATTTATATTCTAAAATAATGATAACTTTTTGTTTACTTACTATCAAATTAGATATAATTAGAAGCTTATAAGCCTCTTGAAGAATAATTTATTTGTAATTCCAGCCATTTTATATCTTCATATAATGTGAGTTAAAATAGATAATGATCCTTCTAATTCTTACATCTTATACTCGTTTTAAAATTATTATTGAATCATAGATTAACTTTTTTTAAAAAAACTTATTTGCATTAGTGCCAAGTTTCTAAAATAAATTCATATATTCAATTCGTATTATCATTGAGGCTCGTGTCAAAGTCATTCAATCAATCAAATCATCTCATTAGATCTGCATTTGAGACATAGAGTTCATTTATCTCTCATTATTTACTAGAGGCATGATTGCATAGCAAGTGACTTAAAGGTGATATGGCTTGAGTTTTTTATCCTTAGATTGACCAAAGGACCAAAATGCACACAAATGAGGATTATTGTGCTTCAGGCCCAGCCTTAAAGATTATATGGCTCATTTATCAATCTTTGGTAATGTGCTAAAGTATCTGTAAGGATCTACCACTATACATGCAAAGTCATCTGGTTTGAGTCTAAGATCACTAGATTGGCTACAGGTCTCTAGCACATGAACTTAGTAGAAGAAATTCGATCAAATCGTCTCATCAAAGGTAGTCAACTTCAGGGCCAATAAGAAGAAACCACTATGCTGTTGGCCAATCCTCTTGTATAGGATAGTAATATTTTAAGAGCAAACTCACATTAATTATAGTGTTAACAAACAATCTTCCTTATTTATATGTAAATGCTGCACTTATTATATATCTATATATTAGTAGTATCATTTTCATATACAAAATGTAATGATTTATAAAATGCAGGTCATTCTGTAAAATATGCATCAACTTCTAAAAATCATAAATATCAATATAATTACTTGGTGTAATTCATAAATATCACTATGAAAATGTCTATAATGATAATATCTATCACATATCCAAAGTTATGTGGTAAAAGTTCACTAAAATAGAAAATATTATATTTTTATCATTTTTTTGAGAGAAAAATATATTGCTCAAAATTAAAAATAGATGCATAGTTGAGGTCACTTATTACGAGCAAATCAACTTTCACAATAAGAATGATGGATGAAAAAGCTCTCGAGAGATTTCTCTCTCTTCTCCTTCTCCTTTCCCGCCCAAGCAACGAGAATGAGAGGAGAGGGATCGTGGGTGACATGGATATTTACATTAAAATATATAGAAATTTATTTTTAGTATCTGACATCGTGATTCCTAATACCCAGTGCCGCAGCACTCCCTTTGGGAGCCCACAACATCAGCCCAGACGCCGTCGTGCTAAATTAATTTCTAAAATTCTAGAGAGCTCAATGCTAAGGTGCCGCTCTACCCAACACCATAGTGCTCCCACAGGCAAATTTTTTGGAAAGTTTGGAAATTCATATTCTTCAAAATAGGATTATTACATGGTATTGGAGTAGGGCCATGCAAATCATCTTTTGACTTATCATAACTTTCTAACCCATTTTGGGAACTTTCTTAACCCATGTTATTGAGGCTTCCTCGTTAAAGAAAAGCGGTAATAATTTAATTTCTCTATAGATTTTCATGTGGGTGCTGCCCATCCAATCATATTTTGGCTTCACTTGCAACACATATATTAATGGCTTGACATATTTTTTGCATACTAGGTATGACCTTTATACTCTCTTAATCAAATATTTGAGAGCATGTGATCATTTTGCCTCTTCCCAAATTACTCTTTTGTTGATATATTAAAACTTTTTCATAAGCTAGCTAGGAGATGATTGAGTTGGACAATGTTTTGACAGGTTTTTATTAAGCAGATACTTGAGCAAGTCATATGGCAAATATATTTCTTTTTTTTTTAAGTTAATATTCCCATTAGTTATAATTGGTATACGTTTTACCCATCATCAATAAACGGGTAGTGAGCAGGCTTTATTTTTCTGTAAATGATGACAAATCATGTTAGAACATAGTTGGTAGATTAGTTAGTAGGTTCCTCAGACATAAGTAGCTAAGTACCCAACCAACAAGCCATCAATTAGGGATAAGTGTGTTGGGTTTGATGTGAGTCTCAAATTGATTGTTAGGATGATCCTCTCGGATAGGTGCAATCATTTTCTTTAAGGGATCACATAATGAGTAAACTCTCAAAGGATTGCTTTATAAGAAGGTTGATATTTTAGCTAACAAGTTAGTAGAGTAATATTGTAGGAATCGCTTATAGATTGATTAACTTGTAAGAACTAGGATAATAACCTTTCACATAAGTTGTTGGGGATTAAGTTAATTAAGTCCTTTAGTATACTATAATTGGGATGTAAATTTTGTGTAATTTAGTTCCTAGTATGGAGATTCCTTAGAGATTTAATTTTGGATTTAATGGCTAAGTTCAAGGGAGTTTACTAGGGCAATCATGCCTTACTTGAGTTGGGGTAATGTTGGGGTGGAGCAACCCATTAGAGAATAGCATAATTTAATTAGCTAATTAGGCATCTTTTAGAGCAGAAGCATATTGCATGCTCTATTTAATCAATATGAGTCCTCGACAAGTTAGTTGTGCTCAATGAGGTATGCTCAGGTAGACTCTATTAGGAGTATGATTTGAAAATGTAAGGCATATAGAAGCAATTTTATGGCGGATCTAAAGATTTCAAAAATAATCCATGATCCAAATTAACTGCCCTAATTATTTTGTGTGCAAACTTTTTCGTATCAAGTATTAGTGCATCTTCATTAGTAATGACACAACTTGCCATTTGTATGTGCTTCTAACTCAAAACATTTGTAATAATATTAGCCTTATTAAACTTATACTAAATATTGAGATCTTAATGATTAATCAATTCTAACAAACTCCTATGTCTCATATTCAAATACGTTCGAGTTAAAATATAATTCAAATTACTTTTATGATTACTGTATATCTCATGCCTTAGATCTTATTAGTTATGTGCCCAAATCTTCAACGCATACATAATCAAATTTAGCTCTAGCTTGAATAATTCTTCTCATGTGACTTCAACTATTTAAATGTATAAACTATCAAATCATTTATCATTCTTTTTATTGAAGAATCATTAAATACTTAAAATACTTTTTCAAATGAAATAATCAATATTATCTTGATATTATGTTCTCCACTCAAATTGTACTAATATTTTATGTCAATATTTGGTCAAAGGAATTATAGTATGAGTGATACAACCCTCGAGAAAAGTGGTATGCCAAGATTCAAAATGAAGAAGGATGGTGTTATAAGATGGTTAGAGTACTTAGGGTTAGTGTAGGATTAGCATGGTGGTGATGGTTAGTTATGGAAACTACTAAACCAACTATTTGCTCGCACCTCACTACACTCATCTTATATTTTCTTATCGAATCTCCTATATGAAAAAAATATCCTTATATTATCCTCTTTTTCTTTCAACAATGTGGCTAAGAATTTTGAAGGGGGATCAAAAATTTTGCACGGGCGCCATAGTACAGCACGAGATCATCACAAAGGCACAGTAGTGCAATACAAGGTCATCATAACATGGGCATGACAATGCAATATAGGGTTGTCGACATCTTCATGGATAATGTGAAGACTTTAATTTATATAGTAGCACTATACTCCAAATTTATTTGATTTGGGCAAAGTCGAAATTCATAAAAAAAAAATTTATCATTCTTGAGTATTGCAAATTTAATTACAAATTAGTTTACATTCATTTTACTTCAAATCCAATATAAAATATAAAAAATTTTGTTTATTATTTTCATATTATTCCACTAATACATCAGAATAATCACTCGAGCAAAATAAACCCAAAGTTGTATATACTTTTTTTTTTCTTTTAAATTTTTTTTTGAGCTTTTGAATCAATTAAGTCAAATTCATATATAAGCATGATTGATACTCAAAATCTTTATAGTGATAGTCAAATCTCTCCATCAACAAATAAATATGAGCTACCTAAACTATTCAATAAAGCTTCAATTAATTCTTATTCCACTCTCCATGAAGCTAGACTATTCTCTCTCTCTCTCTCTCTCTCTCTCTCTCTCTCTGTAAAACCCTTAAAAAGCTGATTTTTTTTTAATGCAGTTCGTCTGTACGAACTGGATTTAGTACTGGACGAACTGAAGAAATTTGTGAAGAAATCTGTCATTTTCGTCTGTACGAACCTGGAGCAGTCGGGACGATCCGTCAGGACGAAAATTGTCCAGAGAGAAAATCGTCCTGATGATAATAAATTCGTCCGGGACGAAATTCGTCCAGAGTCCAGATCGTCCTGACGATAATTAATTTCGTCCGGTACGATCAGTGTTGATAAATATCCGATTGAGATATTTTTATTCATTTCGAAGAGAGAGAAGGAGAAGGCAGGAGAGAGAAAGAGAAGGAAAGAGAAAGAGAAGCTTGGTTTTGGAGCCCGCGGAGCGCTTTTCGTCCAACGACGCAGTTAGAAGATTTGTTTATCTCGCGGTAAGGACTCCGAATCCTATTTCTGTTTTCAGAGATGTTGATTTTTGATCGAGTTGTGACCTGTTTTGTGTTTTCGTAGTCGAATTTTGGACTTGATTTAGTATTGACGAAACTTTCACCGCATAACTTTTGGTATGTTGTAGCTATGATTATTCTGCACGTTTTAAGTATTTTCTGGAAGATTTCGTCCGGTCCGTTTTGATTCTGCGGAGTTTTATTTTAACTGCAAATTATTATGATGTCTGAATTGGTTTGTGCAGTAGAAGATTAGTTTTACAATGTTGTTGTGCACGTTCTATATTAATTTGGTGATCTGTAATTTCTGGAAATTTTTGTGTAAATTCCGTAGACTGTCGTTGCTCTGCCCGATTTTCGTATGATTTCTGAATTGTCTGAAATTGATAGATTGAATAGATATGAATGTGAATATTGATATGATTGCTTTAATATTGACTATTGAATTGATTATTGATTGATTATTGATGCTGAAAGACAAGTGGGAACCTGGTTGAACGTTGGTTGGAGATTGATTTGACCTGTACAGGATGGTGGGCCGACGGGCTTTCCTTTAAACCATTGATCATTGATATAACGATTGGGAGTCATAAGGAGTTTATAGATATGCCGACGGGCGGCCGACGGGCAATAGAGTGACGACTCTTTTTATTGAAACCAACGTATGGATATCTACAACAGCAATATGGATTCTACAACGGCACTATTGATCATAGCTAGTGTTTGTGCTTGTCCAGTAAGCCTATTGTATGGAATTGCATGTATACGATATTGCATCGTATGGATTTCCTAATATGCATTGATCTATTGATTTCTGATTTATTATTGATATTGATGGATTTATTGAATTGATTTATTATTGAACGGATTTATTGACGGATTTATGGATTTACCGTATCGTACGATTTCATTGATTTCATTGATTGATTACTGAGCATTGATATTGACATGGATGGATTACTAAGCATTGATATTGATATGGATGGATATGGATATTGCATTGATTCATGGGCATGGATACTATAGATTCATTGATATTGCTTATAGACTCATTGATACTATTGATTCTGCATTGTATTGATTTGCTGCATTTGATTGATTGATATGATAGATTGAGATTTATCGTATTGCTTTTCCGATTGATTTTATTGACTAGATAGCATTGATTTGATTTGATTTGATTTGATTGATTGATTCGACACGACTGATTTGACGGATTGATTGATTTTCTTCTGTGTATGGATTTCTTCGAGATTGACGTGTATTGATTGAACTTGATTTATTGATTTGCCTGCTGCTTCATCGACTGGTTTCATTGACTATGGATTTCCGTATTGCATAGACTCATCGACCATTGACTGATATGGATTTGATTGACTGACATGCATATTGATAGCATCGCCGTGCTTTGATTTCAGTTATAGGTATTAGGTGACCTGCTGGGCTTTGTAAAGCTCATTATATGTGGTTAACAATTTCAGGTCCGAGCAAGGCAACTGGAAGAGATGGATCAAGACTGTCAGACGAATCCTTTCACTATTGACACCTGGGGCGTCACACACACACACACACACACACACACACTCTCTCTCTCTCTCTCTCTCTCTCTCTCTCTCTACGAACTTTTATTTGGTCCGGTGAACGTAAGCTCCTCTACGTTCGGCCACCAATATTTTAGCGCCACGTAGCATGAAGAAAAGTCGCCGACCCGACCCGCCGTTTTTTGGGTTCTCGCACATGCGTTTTTTTAATTCCTTTACAAACCGAACAACATCCCATCACTTTTTGGATATATTTCAAATATCTAGCAAATACCGAGTTGTACCTAGTTTTTTCTAGCAATACCGAGCAAATCCTGAGCAAATACTGAGTTGTACCGAGTTGTACCTAGTTTTTTCTAGCACTACCGAGCAAATACCTAGCACTACCGAGCAAATCCCTAGCAATACCTGTTGACCTCATTTTTGTATGAGGTCACTTGGGCCATTCTTGACTCTAAATCACAAATCCAAATTCTAGGATCTTCCTAGAATCTCAACCTTAGGATCTACCCAGATCTTAGAATTTGAAACCAAAATCCAATGCTAAAAGGTTAAGTCCTAAAGGCCTTTTTCAGCAAATTTTCAAACACTTAAAAAACCAGTCAAATGACCTCCGATTCAGAGTCTGTCAGTTGCATACTGATGGGACATATCTCTGGAGGCAACCCTCCAAATTTGAGCCCATTCTGAGGTCTCTAACCTCAAAAACTAAATCAAAATCCAAAGGCTGTAAAATCTTCAAATATTTACAGCCTATGCCACTGGACCTGTCACATAGAAGTTTCTGACCTTAGAGCCTTCACCAAAGCCTCTAGTCACTTCTAGACCATTAATCCTGACATGTTGATCAATAAACTGAAATTTTCTGGACTCATTTCAGTCCCTAGTGGTCATGAGTCCAAAATGACCAAAATACCCCTATGGGGCTCAAACATGCATTTCAAACTAAATGAACACCGAATTGAACGCAACCACCTTCAGCAAGTTTCAAATATCATTTCAAATCTGTTGGACCCATTCCCAACCCTTGGGTCAACCTGGTTGACCAAGTCAACATGTTTGACCCAAAATGCCCTTTAAGGGCCCAAACAGGTGTTTTGAACCAAACGACCTTCAAATCACTTGGAACCACTTCCAGTGAGTTTCAAACATCAAACCAAACTTGTTGAGCCCAAATTTGGGTCCTGGGTCAACCTGGTTGACCCAGTCAACCTAGGTTGACCTTAATACCCTTTAATGTCTAAATATGTTATCTTAACCCATTTGACATTTTAAACCCCTTTCAAGCATTGAATAACCTTCAATTTATGGGCTCAACACACCCCGATCTCTGGTCAATCAATATCAAGCTTAGTTGACCAAGTCAACACGATAATACTTGGTCAAACCACTTGAAATTCCCTTTTAAACATTCAAGCTTTGATTTCCAAACCTTAAATCATCTCTAATTCAACACTCCAACTCCCATGGCATCCTCCAATGCCACCTCATCAGTCCACATGGCAAGTGGACTGGTCAAATGGTCAAATCAACTTCTTGGGGTGGTCAAAGAGGGTCAAAACTCCTCTTAAACCTAATCCACCATAACCCAAATCATTCCAGCCATTTAAGTGGACTCTAGAACATTCCTAGGACCAATCTAGGCCCTTGAATCACAATCAAACAGCCCTCATTGCTCCCATGCCCATGTGGGGACCAAGGGAGCTTTCCACCTAGGATGTCCTTCCCTTGTCCTTGGCTCCTGCTCCTAACCACCCTAGGGACACATGGCAGCATCCTAGAGCCCATCCAAATGGATCCCAGCCCTCCATTCAAACAATGGAGGATTGAATAGGGCAAAACCCTCATGAGAGCCACCATTCTAACATCAACACTCTCTCACTCAAACCCTCTCCTCCAGAATTTCTCCAGCCACCAAAACCCTCAGAAAGCCCTCTCCAAACACTTCTCCAGCCTTTCCAGGCCTTTCCCCACCAGATCCTAACTCCTAAACATCAATGGGAGAAGAGAGAGGTTTTTAGAGAGAGAATCAGTTATTGCAATAATAACTTCCAATCCAGGCAGATATAGCTCTTGGCGCCTTCACCAACGTTGAAGAGGACATCTCCAGCTTTCCAAAGAGCCCAGGAAATCAAAAATCCATCGGCTAGATTGTAAGTTATTCTAGTTTTAAGTTTAAACTTTATTTTGAAACTGTAGCAAAAAATGCAGTGTATGGAGCCTCCAAACTCCAAACATTGTAAGTTTAGGCTACCATCCGTCTACGTTTCAAATTTCATCAAGTTTGGTTTAGTATTTTAGGAGATCTAAGCATTTAAAGATTTCCGATTTCGGTAGATCTGGACCGTCCGATCGATCATCAGACGGCCCAGATCAGAGCTGGAATCGCACGTCGGCCCTGGGTTTCGAACTCGGGTCTTCTGGCCAGACCGGGCGGTCGACGTGGTGCCATCTGAGCACTCGGATCAGACCCGATCTGATCAGATCAGACGGCTCTCGTGTCTGCCGACGTGTTTAAGTGAGCACGCCTCCGCTTGACACGTGTCCTCAAACGACGGCGGCGTGGCGCCACGTTTCCAATCATCACCAATCATTGGATTGGCGGCGCCGGCTGCCGATTTGACTAGAATTGTTTTAAAAAATCATTTAAATGCCCTAAAACTTCTAAAAATCCTAGTAAATCCATTTTTTCACCAAAATTAGTGTTCTTGGGCTTGTTGGAAAGCTCTTGAACTCTAGTTTTTATTGAAATCAAATTAAACATATTTTGATCACTGGTTTTTGAGAAATTTGGGTTTATTTGAAATCCAATTTTCTCAATTTTCTTTCAATCCAATGGTCAAATGGTGTTCAAATTTTGGTGAAACAATTTTGGACATCTTAGGCATTATCTATGATTTTTCTAGGTTCAGATGTTCAGTGGATTGCTGTGGGGTGAATTTACAAAGTAATGGGTCCATTTTGGACCCAAATCTTTGGAAATTCATAACTCTCCAAACTAGTAAAATTAGGCTTCCTAATTTCTGTGATATGTTTGTATATGTCTAAGGGTTAGTTGAACAGAGATTTAGACCCAATTGAATACTAGTGCCAACTAGGGACAATAATCAAGGACATGGTCTAGGCAACTTAGAAAAATTTTAGGAAATTCTACACACACCCAATAGGGGTGAAACATGAGAACCTCAAAATTAGTGACATTTTACACCCTAGGTTAAAATTTCACTCAATTTGGAGTTCAGTAGGTTAGAAATTTAAGCATGTCAACATTAACCCTTGATTAAGCCATTAAAACTTCCGGAAATTGTAATAAATCAAAATTAAACCCAAAAAATATGTACGACACCTCAAATTGACCAGAATGCAAACCTTAATTAATTAAAATTAAAAGCCCCTTGATTTGACAGCAAATTGAACTCTAATTTAATTTTAATCAAAAATCAATATTTTATTAATATAATTAATTAAAAATACTTTAAAATTCCAAAAATTCCCCAAACACTTGAGAATCTCTCCTTAGGTCATTACTGACCTTTGGAGCTAATTTCAAGGAGTTGGGACCTCATTTGGAGCAAAATTGCAAAAAAGGGCCTTTAATTAAGGATATTTAAAAATTCATTAAATACCTCAAAATTCAAACCTTCATAACTAATTCAAGAAAAATCCAAATCAGTCAAACTCACTTGCATTCAACTCATAATAGGGTCTAATATTTACTAAAAATATTAAATTCCAGAAATCTGTAAAAATTCAAAAAGTCAACTTTTTGGTCAACCATAGGTCAAAACTAGTTCAAAACCTCAAACCTTCGTAATAAAATGTAGAAAAATCCAATTTCAACGTACTTACCTTCTAATTGATCGTAGTAAGGTCTAGTATTTTAATAAAATTCTAAATTTACAGAAAACACTCTTAATCAAAAAGTCAATTTCTAGCCCCTTAATTAAATGATTAAAATATTCAAAAAAATTCATAAAAACTCAAAATTGCTTTAAAAACTACATAAATGATTAATTAACCCTTAAAATCAATAATCAACCAATTTAAATTAAAATTTATTAACACTTAAATCTTAATCAAACATAATCTACTTAATTATATCGGGTACCACTGGGTAACCCAGGCCTACGAGGCTATTTACTTAGCCCCAAAGAAGGTGAAATAAACTTCACGGCCTCGATGTGAAATAAAGGTGGTTTCTGACAAATAATTAATAATTAATTTTAAAATCAAATTCAAAACATTAATATTTAAACCTTAACTAAATTTCCCTTAAACCTTTCAACCAATCGAATCTTAAATAACTTTAACTAATAATCCTATTTAGGACATATCAAAATCACACGACCTACTTCACACACTTTAGATGGTTTGCTAGGATCACTGACTATAGTTTTAGGATAGGCCGGTGTTTTACTTTCTACAGTTGTGTGCCGGATTTTCGAGCTTTTACTGCATGCTGTTTGCTAGTGTAGAATTGTTGTGTTTGCTTACTTACTTCCTGCACTCTGTGATTGATTGCGCGTTAGATTTACCCCTAGGTTAGGGATGAATTATACTTGTGCAATCTTATGTAGGTGGCCATGCTCATATAAGGAGCTGAAATTAAAGGGGGCAGTTAATAAAGTAAAAAAATATATACTCTTTGCACAGGTGCTTCAGAAGACGCTAAGACCCCCTTTAAACAAAAAGAGCATGGCCAAGTGTGGCTAAAAAATGCATTTCATTCAAATTATAACTGCTTGGGAATACATATACAACTGCTGATTATTAGGATAACATTGCAGGATCGAGTCTAGATTTTCTATTTCAAATTAATGTAATTTGATTGTATAAAGGTTGTAAAATTATTTGAAATGACTTGAATTTGGGATATAAATATCCAATTTGAATTCCAAAGAGGTGAAGACATCCCTAAAGGGGAGAGTCTTCTTCCATTTGGAAGTCAAATTAGAATACTTTTCAAGTATCCAAAGAGGAAAGATAACACCCCGATCAAGGGGGGGTTTCTTTTCATTTGGATATCCAGAACCGACGAATCAAGATGTTCGTGAGAAGACGAAGAAGTGGACAACGAGAAGAATCCCAAATCTCAAAGTCATTTGATTTAGGATTAGAAATCCGGGTTGTAGTTAGTGATGCCCGGCCACTTTACTTTCTTGCAATTCTGTGATGTAATAATAAAGGCACTTGCCTATGGACATTCAATTTGATAAATTTAATTTGATTGATTTGTTTAATTTGATTGCGCATTAGAACTCCTGCTTTTCTAGTCTTTTTACTTGCATGTCGTATTTGGTTTGACCTGGAATTCGAATTTAGACTCTTAGGGGTCTGTCAAAAAAAATTCTTCTACTTTAATTAAATAAAAATTTTAAGATAAGATAGAAACTCTAAACGGTCATAAGAAGTAAGCTCGGACTCGCCGAGGGTTTTTCATGCATACATATTATACTTTCTCAACCTTGTTAGGCATCTCCCCGCCTGCGGGTTCTGGCAGACCACCTGGCCTATGAGGGTGCCGATCTGTCAAGGGGATGTTATGCAATCTCTAGGATAAAACCTATTTTCATAAGCCAAAAAGATTTTTTTAAACTGCTACATACAAATTTTGCATTCAATCGAGTCAATTAGCATGCATCGCATTAGTAACAAACTTAAAAGAGTCTAATATTTAATTGCATCTATTTAGACATTCAATACCCAACATAAGTCTAAGGGGCCAATTAGGATTCGCTCTAGATGTCGGCCCCAACTCCTTAAACTCTTCTAATTAACGTCCCGATCACTCTACAAAAAGACCGGATACATATTTTAAAATCGTTTAGGTGGTTTAGCTGGCTCCCCAATCCAGGCCAGGGTAAGACCAGATTCGCATTTCATTAGCTAGGTTCGGGGCACTAACTTTTAGTGCCTAATTTAGACTTAGGTTATGAGGCTGGCTTGGGCCATAAGACCTCAATTTCTTGGAATTGAATCCCAAATATCTAATAAAATTGACCACTCAAACTAAAAATTCCTTTCAATCAAATACAAGCCTAACACTTAGGATAGATTGGGATGTTTCTGAAGTAATTCAGAATCTCAAAACATCCCCTACTCTTCTTCCTTTGATTTCAAAAATAAGTGTTCAATCTTGAACCAATCCCCTTTGAAATTCGTACCCTCTTCTTCCTTTGATATTGATCTTTGGAAATCTTAAATAAAACTTCTATCGCTATTTTAATCGATAGGTTTCGTAGGAAATTCCAATTTTCCTACGATGTAATTAACCACGAGGGCTTGCGCTCGTAGGAGATTTAGAAACCCAGACCAGATTTTCAAAATCAAATTTTTTTAAAACTTTAATTGATTCTCTTTGGGAAATTCAAAATCAACGATCATTATCGTCATTTTCAATCGATTGATAATGATTGATATCTTCTTTATTCGGAGAGATATATCAATTATTATCCTGATTTTGATTATGAAATTAATGATCTTTTATCCGAATTAGAATAGTCAAAAAATTGATTAAATTCCATTTTGATCCTACGGGGCCAAATGTGATTCTTCCTTTGAGTTTGACTATGATAATCCGGATAAAATTAGAATTCTGAAATTTGAACCCATTAGGGAATGATATGTTCGTCTTTCGAGGCGATATATTGTTCATAATAGAGTGTTCAATTTCAAAATTCCAAAATTTAACATTCCTAAAGAAAATTAATATATTTTCAAAACTATATATACTTAAATATTTTTTTTAATCAAAACAATACCGAGCAAATCCTGAGCAAATATTGAGTTGTACCGAGTTGTACCGAGTTTTTTCTAGCAATACCGAGCAAATACCTAGCACTACCGAGCAAATCCCTAGCAATACCGAGCAAATCTTGAGCAAATACTGAGTTGTACCGAGTTGTACCGAGTTGTACCTAGTTTTTTCTAGCAATACCGAGAAATACCTAGCACTACCGAGCAAATCCCTAGCAATACCAAGCAAATCCTAAGCAAATACTGAGTTGTACCGAGTTGTACCTAGATTTTTCTAGCAATACCGAGCAAATACCTAGCACTACCGAGCAAATCCCTAGCAATACCAAGCAAATCCTGAGCAAATACTGAGTTGTACCGAGTTGTACCTAGATTTTTCTAGCAATACCGAGCAAATACCTAGCACTACCGAGCAAATCCCTATCAATACCGAGCAAATCTTGAGCAAATACTGAGTTGTACCTAGTTTTTTCGAGCAAATCCTGAGCAAAAAAATAAAGCATTCCTGGGTTCCGTTCCGCTCCGGGTCAAGTCGTCGGGCCGCGCGGTAAAGAGTAAGAGCACGTGGCGATATGTTATTAGCGGCCGAACGTACCTCTACGTCAGATCAGATGACGTAATAATTGTTCCTCTCTCTACACCATCCATCAAAATCCTATCATACTAGCATCTCCCACGCACCAATGAAAGGCTGGCCATCATAAATACTCACATGGCATACTCACTAGTGACAAACTTACATACAGAATCCCTACAATTTTGAATGAAGGATCTCCATCCATCAATTTCATCCACACAAATCTTAATGTGTAGTGAGTGGCACCCATCATTCCTACTATAGAAATTTCCAAATCAAACTTTGTCCTCCAACCGATTGTACAATGACTTCGGGAAATATTGCGACCATGTGAGTCTCCAACTATGCGTTAGGCTGTTTAGGTTTGTTTTTCATAAAATGATAAATGGTCAAAGTCTTGAGAACGAAAATATATTATAACTAACGATTTTCATTTAATATTATAATGCCGATAGATGGTCTGTCATGCTAACAACCTTACTTGCTTTAAATTATGGGAATTCAGACAAGCACCGGAAGTTCTTTCTTCATTTTTAAACAAGAGAAGCTGCTGGTTATACTCATAAGGATACTTAGGCATCATTTGGGACGATTTTCTTATTGTTTTTTAAAATAATTATTTTGTTAAAACTTTTTTAAGACTAATTTTTTTAACTAAAAAATTGTTTTAAAAGTCAGTAAAAAATCATGTCAAACGAAGCTTTAGGCTTAGTTTGGGACGATTTTTTTTATGTTTCTCCAAATAGCTTTTTAGTACAGAAATTAAAATTGTTGTACTAAAAAGTTACTTTAAGTAGTAAAAAAGACGTCCCAAAATAAGCCTTAGACTTCATTTGGAGCTATTTTTTATTGGAAACTTAGGTTTCGTTTGGGACGGCTTTTTTACTGTTTTTTATAGCTTTTTAGTAAAATCAACTTTACTAAAAAGCTGCTTTAAGAAGTAGTAACAAAGCAGGCCTCATTTGGGACGACTTTTTTACTGCTTCAAGAAGCAGCAAGAAAGGCATACTAAATAAACTATTAGACTTCATTTGAGACTGCTTTCTTGCTACTTTTAAAATCAACTTTTAGTACACAAATTTTTTGAATTAAAAATTTTTATACTAGAAAACTGTTTTAAAAAGTAGTGAGAAAATTGTCCCAAATGAAATCTTAGAACAATTCCTTTGCAGAAATTATTGAACCAACAATATTTAAAAGCTGAAGCTCAATGCATGGTATGGGACACGATTCAAAGAGTTTAATACATAGATTAGTGATAATATATAGAATATATTCAACAATTTTGATTGGTGGAATAGATACAAGAAACCAGATTTTTAAATGGACTTTCATCTGTAGTTTAATCTTGAAAAATCACCGGAAAAACTCATTTGAATAAATACGAATCTTAACGTAAATGGCCAAATCTTAAAATTCTTTAGTATCCAAATAAGGAGCTTCTAGAATAAATTTTTAAATCATCTAAATTTCATTTTTAGCAAATTTTAATTAAGCTGCTTCAAACTGCATGGCATTCAGTCGAACGGTTGAAGTGTCAAATCCGTATGAATCAAGAACCACTTGCTTGCACTTAAAGCGTCCCTTTTGCTTCAAAAATATAGAAAGTGTCCCTTTCACATGGACAAAATTTTCATGCATGCTAAAAATTCAAAAAACTCACAGTTGCTTAGCTTGGTTGGGAGGCGAGTATGGTTAACCCGTGTTCGATTCTTCTCGAGCCACAACGCCTCTTAAGTGGGGTCCAATCAAGTGCGGGTCAGGAGATTTCTGAGGTGGGGGTCTCTTCTTGGTCAGTCGAAGATTAGTCATGCCGGCAAACGCCCTTTCGAGGGTGACAGCGGATAGATATCCCATTAAAAAAAAATAATAATAATAATAAATAAATAAATAATCATAACAATCGTTTTAGCTTTCAGACATATTTGATGGAGCAACAATAAAGTAATTTGTCCATTTTTGCAAGTCATTAGTGCAGTTGACGAAGACGTTCAAATTTGTTGCGAGTGATGTCTTGAGTCTGATTTCAGTTGAAAAGGACCTTAAAATCTGAGTTTAGAAGAGCAATCAATTATGGAAGAAAATTTGCAGTCCTAACTAAAAATATACTGAATATTGGCTGCGAGATTTGCATGGTGAAGAGGGAATTAACTACAAAAGCCACTGATGGTTTCTGTTCAACTGCCGCTACCTAATTGATAGCTGCGACTGGCTTCATCTTCTCTCTAAAATAGATTGCATGGTAAAAGTAACAAATGTGACTTCCAGTCGTTTTTCTTACTAAATATAGCAAGACATGGACCTCTCTCTCTCTCTCTCTCTCTCTCTCTCTCTCTCTCTCTCTCTCTCTCTCTCTCTCTCTCTCTCTCTCTCTCTCTTATTAGCCCTTTGAACCTTTTTTATGAATGTTGAAGCTACCTTTATGGAATTGATAGCTGTGCATTATAGTATTAGCAGCTAGATTCATCGAATATATGCTCCTTCACTTGTCCACTCTACGGCGGAGAAATTATTCTGTGCAGAGTTTGGACAGGAAGAATTGTCTGGATTGCTGCGTATTTGCTGAGTATTTTTAAATAATCAACAAATACATAATAAAAACACAATAAATCAGCAAAAATTTAACAAATACTCACAGAATACTCCACGAATACTCACAAAATACTCAGTAATATTCACAACTGAAAATTATTTACCGAGTATTTGCAAATATGCACAAATACTCAATAAATACGCAGCAAATCCGAACGGTTCTCATTGTCGGTACTCCGCACGTAATAATTTCTTCTACAGCGTGGGTTTCTTGTAAACCTGAAAATGTACTACATAGTTGAACCCTGAAAGAACCATTCTAGTCAGGATCACTCAGATTTAAATTAACGGTTGAGGTTTTACACCCAAAGTAAAGATGAACCTGCAGCTTTAACAAGTCGCTAGCATTGAATTGAAACTCACTTTACATTTAACATTTGAACTTTGTTCAATATTTAGGTTTCATTTGAGATAGCTTTCTTATTGTTTTTTAAAATATTTTTTTACTATAAAAATTAAAATTTTTTGTATTAAAAAGATGTAGCTTAAAAGCTTCGAGATTAGTCAATTATCTGATCATAACTTGGAAATCAAGTAAGATTTGTGTAATATATATCACTCACGGTTCTAGCTCCTATTATATATTCTATTAACATTTGCTTTAGATTGAAGATAGCTTTGGAGATCTATCACCATGCTTTATAATATGCTAAATATTATAAACATTGGTTGCACTGCTTTTCTGAAAAGAGATCAGCCTTACCAATACAATTTAAAATTTCAAATTATAAACAAGATTCTTTTCTTGTTTTGGTATGACTTCTATCTTCTTGCTGTTGATGTAATTTGTGCACCAACTTACGACTTTAATAGAGATGTTACACATTAATTTAGTTAATCATATCATTATTATAATGCTAGTATGATGCTTGATAATGCTTAAACTGTTGTGAGATTAGTTCGGAATATGTCTAGACGTGTTAATATTTGGCACGACTCGAAGATCCGATCCGAATCTGACCCGAAATTTCCGGGTTAGGATCAACCCATTTGGCAAACAGGTCAGGTTTGGGTTTCAAATTTCAACCCGTACGAAAATCGGGTCGGATCCAACCATCCAAGTCAACCCGCTAACTCAAAGTTGATCCGGAGCTAACCTGATACTCCCGCCTCAACCAATCTGACTTCTGCAAGCCGTAAAGTTTTGAACTAGTCAATAAAAGACTTCTTCGCCTCCTTTGACGATGTTCCTTCTTGTAAGGTCGGAAGTCACGACAACTTGTCGTTGGATTGGAATCGGAAGTAACGACAACGAGAGGGTCTGGTTCGTCCGGACTTCGGTGGGAGCTCGTTTGTGGCGAAGGTAATCATCTTCGGAGGGAGCTGTTGGATCGGAAGACTTCTTCGCCTCCTTCGACGACTTTACTTCCTATCAGGTCAGGAATCACGAAAACTCATCGTTGGATCGGAATCGGAATCGGAAGTAACGACGACGACAGGAGGGTATGGACTTCTGAGCTCGCTCGCTCGTTGCGAAGATAACTATCTTTGAAGGGAGTTGCTGGGTCAGAAGACTTCTTCGCCTCCTTCGACGGCATTCCTTCATGTCGGGTCGGAAGTCAAAACAACTAAGAATCAGAATCTGAAGTAACGACGATGACGGGAGGGTCCGAAGGGAGCTCGCTCGTTGCGCCAAGGTAACCATTTTTTGCCATTCGCGCTCTTCTCGCACCGTGTTTTTCTGTCCGATCGGGTCAACCCGGAAACCCGATAGGTCGGGTCATAGTTGCAATTTTTGACCATTTGTAAAAACAGGTCGGGTTTGAGTCGTGTCAAATGATAGCGGGTCAATATCGGGTTCGACTCGAACCCGACCCGCCACCTGATTTTGGCACTCCTAAATATGTCACTGGGAAACAATATATCTATAGGAGACACCGACGATTTGTATCGGTAATATATAGGATAATGCATGTTCAAATATAAAAATATAGAAAATTTAAAAATAAGGCTAGTTGCTATTATGGGTGCAAATGAGTCGAGTAGAGTCAAACTAGAGCTCGATTCGAGAGCCAAATCTTAAGTTCAAACTCAAGTCGAGCTCAGCTCATGCCACTAAAAACGAGCTCACGCGCAGCTCGCAATCCTTCCACGGCCTTCCAAAGTTCGCAAGAGCATATTCCTTCCATGATTCACCCGTGCTTCGCCTACCGCCAGTTCACCTTCCTCCTTCCACATTTAAACAAGTCATTCGACAATTAATCGAGCCAAGTATCATCTGGATCAAACTTGAGCTCAATAATCAAACAAGCTTGAAATTCTTCTCGAGCTCAAAACTCGATAATCCTGGCTCGCAAGCTCGTTAAAAAGTCGAGCTTGAGCCAGCTGGCTCACTTACACCCCTAGTTGCTATCATTGACCAATATGATTCGTAAAATTAATTCAATTAAATGTGATTTTTTCTAATTTTCTGGATGAAAATAATTAAGTTCAGAAATTATAAAATTTATTTCATAAGCTATATGGACTCCAATTTCAGAATATATATATATATATATAAAGACAATACGGTTAGATGAGATAAATCCAATAGCACCAAAATCACACAAATCTAAGCATGTTATTATATTCTACATGCACTTCATGAGGGTTAAATTTTGTTGTGTTTGCTTTCAGTCGTTGCCCCATACTGGTCTACGGGTCAAATGAGACCATCTTGGAACCTCTCTCAACAAGAAGAGTCAAGATTTACCTTCGCATCATAACAATGTAGACCACACAACTCTCTTTGGCCTATTGGTTGAGAGCTTAGGCTTCCAACTAAGAGGTCTAGAATTCGAGTCTATGTGTATGCGTTGTGTGTGTGAATTTGCCTTAAATGGCCTAACTGTCTCAAAAAAAAAAAAAACAATGTAGACCAGTTCAAAGCTTCCAAAATCATAAGATCGCCACGGACCATGAAACCATGAGTCATTTTTGGTATAAAGACATCCTCATGCGAAGAATATTTCCATCAAAAAAATGTGTAAGTTATGTTGTTGTTTTCATGTGGCCCTTAATTTGGATCTAATATTTTTTGGAAATACGGGGGAAATTATTGGGTTCGGACCGCGTACGCTGTCCAGAGCCCAATGAAAATGCGTCACATCACTCCCTACTCGATACTGAGCAGTACCAAGCTTGGTAATGCTCGGTACTGGATAACGTGGCTGCACATGATTCGTCTATGGACGATAAGCTGTGTACGCTGTCCGAACCCAATAATTTCCTCTCCCATAGGCCTTCGTTTTTAGAACCATTAGACGTTGAGAGCTTAGAAGAGATGTCCTATGTTTTCCAATCAAAGACCACCACCAAGGGTGACCATCAACCATTGTTGTTAGTAGTCGTTAGCAGTCTCGGCCAACTCTAAGCCTAGTTGGCCCATCAAGGTAACCTAAGGACTAGATCATCCAAATGAGAAAAGAATGATTTAGGTTATTTCATCCAATGTGTCGATTTAATAGATTTGGACGAAATTGGTGCAAATATTGTAACCGACCCAGGATAAAGACTTGTTGCTGCTGCTGCTGTTTGGCACAAAAAATACTCCTAAAAGGTATAAATGTCATATTTCTTATATTATCAATAGATTTAACTGAGGATAAATCCTAAATTCATAGGAGATTTTTTTTTAGGGGAACAGGGTATCTATTCGCTGCCACCCCCGAAAGGGTGCTTGGCGGCGTGACTAATCCTCTGTTAATCTAGAAGAGGCAACCTGATGAGGACATCGTCAGCAATTTCGACACAAGTACCATCAGGAGACGCCGGAGATCGATGGTCACGATCATGAGTTTTATTTTGAGTCATTTTATTTAGTAGTTTATTTTATTTTTCAGTTTTTCCGCTTTTGCCCTTATGGGTATTTGGTCGCTATTGTAGCCCAAGGGGCATTTGAGTCTTTTGTTTTCTTTGTCATTTTGAGGCCTATTTATATGGCCCTTTTCTCATGTAATAGTAGTTTTTGATAAATGAAAATTTGCCACTTATGTTCTCTTTGTGAGTTCACCCTCCTCGATCTCTTAGTGAGTTCGTAAAAGAAGCTAGATCTCTTTGTGAGCTCTAGGTTTTCTTTTCCTTATATTTTCTTCCTTCTCTTGTTCAAATCGTCGTTGCGGAGTTTCGGATTGAAGAGACTTGTGGGAAATTGGATTCTTGTTCCTTGGATCCCTAGAAATCCTCCCTAAGATCTTTCCTCCCTTGCTCCTACCACCGGCCCTCCTGAACAGCCCAGGCCGTCGGCCTGTAGTTCCTCAACCCGCCGGCCAGCAGGCCTTGGCCCACCCACAAGCCCGCCGGATCCCCCATTGCCGCCGCCTCCTTCCCCTCATTCCACCCTTGTGGATTTTGAATTTTCCCCTTCCTAATTACTTTCCTAATCAAGCCCTAGCAAATTTGGAAAGTAAATTAATGGGAGTTACAATTGATTTAAAATTCAAATTTCAATTCCCTCCTATTGTCATATGAGTTGGGAGTTACTTAATATAATTTATTCTAAAATTAAGATCGAAATTTTAATTATATTAATTTAATCCTATGTGATCCCCACCTACTCAAACCTAAAGCCACATCACCCCTTTTTTTTCATGGTCGGCCCCCTCTTTCTCTCCCCTCTTAATTTTCTTTAATGCACCATTAACCCCTTCCCTCCTAAACTTAATTTCAAATTCAAAATTTCTGAAATTGAAATTAAGAGCCCTCCAATTTCGGAAATCTGAATAAAATTTCAGATTTAGAGTTTCTTCCCCCCATAGCCTCACCCGCCCCTCTCCCCTCTCCAACCCGTGGCCCCCCCTCCTTCCCCTTGCTCTTCAAGGGCTCAAGAAGAGAGTTCTCCACATCCATGGACGGCCGATCCCGACAACAACCATGGCTTCGTCTTTGATGATCAAGGAAGAAAGGATAAGACGTTGGATGCTCTCTAGTCATCCCATGGACTACCCGCCACCGGCTACCACTCCAACGGACTACACTTTGTGCGCCATTTGTCTCCTAGTGGCATCACTCGGTTGCTCTCAATCTTCCTCCCTTAAAAGTGCCACCAACAAGAGAGTGAGTGAGAGACCCAAGGTGAAAAGTTCTATTTGTTAATTGTGGATTATTCTTTCTCTCCATAACATTACTATCTAATTTTATGTTGTCAATTTGATATTGTCCCATTAATCTAGTTGTAACCACATGCCTTACTTAATTTCGACTTGATAATTCCGAGAACTTAATTTGGGTAAGCATTAATTCTATAACTAGTAAAGCTTTAACAATCTTATATTAAAATCCCCAAACAATTCTTGTTTCCATGCATATGTTTCACATCACACCCACCCCAGAAACCTCCTGGCCCTCACATGATTGGACCCAACTTAAAAGGCATTGCCGCTCGAGGGTAATCAAGCACAAGTTGGACGTTCCCAACCGTACTCGCCTACCAAACCAAGCTAAACATCGATACTTCTCATGGTAGGATATACACTTAATATATGTTTATATAAAGTGTTTGACTCTTATTGATTATTGGACTGAGTTTGCAGTGAGATTTGGATCTCCATTTTGTGCCTTTGTGAATATAAATTTGACTTGAATTAAATCTCTTTGTGCTGGTGTTTCATCTTTTTTAAATGTATTTACTTCAACATATACTTTTTTTTGTTCTGACCACGTTTTCTCATCATTACAAATAAGAACATGAAAAGAGTAACAATTGTTCCAGAAAAAAAAAAGTAAGAGTAACAAATCAATCAAGCATTTTTAACTAAATAAAATAAAATTTTACATTTTACGAGGTCAATAACTTAAAGAGGCATTCATATTTCAGGGAAAAAATATATCTTTGCTTACTCACATCAGAAGCACTTTTCATAAGAACAAGCAAGCCTCCCAAGACTTGAAAGTTAGAGCAATAACCTGCAATAATGGCCTATCACAATCTCTCAAATAATTAATATCAACTAAGTTTGAGCCTCAAGAATTTTTGGGATTTGAATCCATAACATCCACTAGACCGAATTATAAGTACAAATGAGTTATGTGCTCTAGTTTGAAACGATATTAAAAATTCAAATCCATATGAGTCATCAATATAAAATGCACAATCTAACAGATGCTATCTGTCTTCAAAACGAGCAAATTAAAAGGTAAAGAAGAAAAAAAAAACAAGTTTTACGAATCTGCTGTTCTTAATCTTGGCTTGGCTTCTTTTCAATATTTGATTTGCTGAGGATAAAACCCCAATGATGATAAAAAATGCACCTGCAAACCACTGAAATACCAAGAGCTTTTAATGATGGTTGAGCTCCATAAAATGAAAGAACAATTATATGGTCAAAACATTTGCAAAAAAAATAAAATATGAAAAAGAATTAATGTAGAAGAAGAAATTAAAAAATGTGTCACGCTCTTAAAAGAAGATACCAGAGATATTCTTGAATCAACACCAATATTTTGCCAAATTACAATTTGTTTAAGATAATAAAGCTAAGTTTTATTATAATGACCCTACTCAAAAAAAATTCTAGATTCGCGCATGGGCCAGAGCCAAATCCATGGTCAAATGTTTCAGGGAAGAACTGCAGGCTAGAGAAGTGACATAGTAAGCGGCCAAGATGGCATTTGCCGAGAAGAAAGTAGATAAATGCGTAGCTGTTGTCCATCTAATCTACATGAGCTGCAAGGGCTCATTCTGTTGGCAGTAGATAGAAAACACGTTTTACGATATGATTATTTTCTTTTCAAACATTTTCAAAGTGAAAATAAATTCATAATATTGTGGTGGTTTTGAAGTTTTTTATAGTCTTATAGAGTTAGAAACAAAATCTGATTTCTAACTGCATGCAACGAAATAATATAATATAGTAAAATTACGTTTGTTTTCAATGAGTTTTCTAACTTAAGCCAAGCAAACGGGGGACTAAATGAAAGAAAAAGAAGTTCCACGTATTTGATGTTAGTAAGCACAAAGAATACAGCACAAGGGTGCTTTGGCGGAGAAGAAGAAGAGAGCAAAAGTCAAACACAGACCAGAGAAAGCGCTAAGGTAAATTGCTCCCAAAGATAGCATAGATCAATTTATTGGAAGGTCAAAATTGGATTTAGATTACCATCATACCTGTTCCAACACCAAAAATATTCTTGATCCAGCCTGAATCTCGAGGCATATTCAAATTGAAAACTTTAAAAATTAAATTCAGGATCATCTGAATGCCAATTTCAACAAACTTACAGTCAAACTAAAGGTCTCGAAGAGACGTACCCAACGACACCAAAATCGATTCAATCAGATCCCAAATGGGTCCAAATAAAGGGGCCGAAGCATATTTGAAAGCTTCAAAGCATTAATTGAATAATCAAATTATCTCCGAATATGACATGCTTACAGTCAAATTGATCGGTTTGATGAGACGAATCCAACGAGCCCAAGATCACTTAATTCGGATATCATTAAGGCATTTAAATGCATGATGAAAGCTCTATGATCAAAGAAAACGATATGGATCGTTGGATGAAGCACTCCTAATTCCTAGATATTCTTCATATTTACGGAGCATGCAACTCCCAAAAACCTATAAGGAGGCCCCATTCTTCACATTTGGGGGAGGGAGAGGAGAAGAGATAACTAGTCTTGCATATTCCAACCATCACTGCCGACGACCACCACCAGCTATAGCCACCGATAACCACCATCATCACCGACGACCAGTATCAGAAATCACCACCATCTCCTGAATACCGGAAAGATCTGACCCTATTGTTAGGTATATTTGCCCGCATGTGGACGCCAATTTTCTAAAATCCCTTTGGGAAGATTAGGCCCTGTTTTTTGGTATAAGGTATAAACATTAGATATGTGTAGTATTCCTCTTCTTCAACAGTGAAGAAGGAAGGATTTTTGTATCACTTGTTACATAGTGAATGTTGCAACTAGACCAGATCCCATGATTTTAGGGTAACCCTCAAGCTGAGAAAATATGTTCATTATTCTTAACTTGAAAATTAGCTTATCAAATTGTGATTGATCAAGGACTTTATTCGGGATATGTACTAACTATTTGAGGTTTTATCTAAGTGCGTCGTATTTGAATGATACCTTGATCAATTTTTTTTCTTTATAAAATGTCTATCAATTTAAAAATGCTTAATTCAATCATAATAGACGGGATCTTTGGGACTATTATCACATATCATTATCATTGATTCTTTACTGGGAATATTTAGATCTTCTAACAATCTTTTGAGTCACATTCCTTCACACATTCTAAAAGCCATTATCCTAAATTTTGCTTCAAGACTACAACTAACAACAACCACCTGGCTTTTGTAATTCCAAGTGACAAGGTTTCCCCACACAAATAAGGAATGCCATAGGTGGATTTTCAATTAGTTATGGACTCAACTCAGTCAGCATCAATGAAATATAAACTTGTATGTTTTCTTTTTGAATAATTGACCTTCCCCCAAAAATTTTTTTCGTTAAGTTAGTATTATGCAGCCTGCATAAAGCTGTTCCTTAGTAGAAGTATTCATAAATCAGCTATCTCGACAAAGTAACAATTGTCAGAATGAGTATGATCTAATGCTGATATCAGAAGTATCTTGCATGGGACTGGTTTGGAGTTGATTGAACACCATTTTTAGCATTTTCATTTACCATTGACTGAATGGTGGAAGTGTGGAGGCAACTAGCTTCAGAGTTTCACTGTTGGTAGCTAAGAAGCCACAACTCACTTCCCTGGCTTAGTGGCTTCTAATTGTATGATTTTCAACACATTTATTTTGTGTGTTCAAACCTCAAGCAATGATCACACCAGGGCTTTTTCTTCATTGAGGAGTTCTTGCTGCTTACTGTGGAGTTTTTTTTGAGTAATTTGAGTGCCTTGGTCTAAGGGTGTAAACGAGTCGAGCCAAGCTCAAATTACCCTAACTTGAGCTTCATACGAGTTTGAGTCGGCTAACAACTTAGCTCATTGATTAAAAAAGAGAGAAAAAAATGAGAATTAATAAAGAATCACTAGATATAATGAAGTGAGATATCATATTTAGATATTTTAATAATTTTATACTTAAACTGTTGAATGCTAATATATTTTAAGTGTATTTTATATTAATATTTTTTAAATGAGCTAACATGTTAGTTAAAGAGTTGAGTCAAGCTAGCTCAATCTTGGCTCGTTAGCTCATTGAGCTCGAAACATGATCCATTAAGCAAGCCAAACTCGAGCTGATTCACAAGTTAGCTTGACTCACTTACACTCCTACCTTTGTCTAGCATCATATTTTTCTTTCGACTCCTCTCTCCAAACATCAAGAAAATTTCCCAAATTCTTGTGCAGATTTTTATTCCAAATATTATTTCCTCAAACATCATCAAGATTTTTATTTAATCGAAAAAGAAATTTGGCTATCATATATATCACAATAAATTTTCAATACTTGATAGCATCTCCTAAGCACTCTCAATCAAGTTCATCAAAGACATTCAACCATTGCCAATATCTATTAAGATTATTATAATATTGAATAACAAATACATCACCTTGTCAAAAGATCGTGAAGGGCAATTTTTATTCCGAGTATCTTGGCGGTATTTTCATTACTCGAATAAATCATTTTTATTTCATCCCAGCTTCTTTTGACACAACATAAGACATAAAATTTTGATCAATTTCACTTTTCATGGTGTTAATGAGCAAAAACATAACAATTTATCGCCAATATTTGATAAGGAGAAACGACTACACTCATGAGATAATCCTTGCATTTCCCACTTATGAACATCATAATTGAGTGGGCTCATTAAAAATAGTTTTGCTCATTCAATTTGTGTACTAAAGAGGTAGATTTAAGGATAAGCTTTCATGATTGTAGACATGGCCATGAATGATAGGTCCATGATTCAAAGTGACGTTGGGGGGAAAAAACTTTTCTCAAAATCCATTCCACATTTAACCATACTCATAGTTTTTAGAGAGGACCAAAGTGATGGCAAGAAGCAAACTCACGATGTTAAAAGAAGAATTGAAACACTCCTTGCATAAGCGCAAGGATTGGAAGGTGCCCGGTGAGAACATACGTGCGAGACTTCAATGTGGAAATCACAAGCCTATAGTGAGGCTTTGTGAGCGGTCATGTGAGATTGCAAGGCTCGAGTGAGGCTCTACACAGTAGGGAAACATTGAACAATGCTTTGTGCAAAGTTGAGTGATGCACCAACATACAAGACTTTGAGTTAGGTCAAATGAGACAAAATCATGAGCGGAACTTGCATCAGGAGATCAAACACTAAATAGCCTAGGTGAGTTCAACGAAGCTTCGAGTAAATACCAAAACTCACTTTGATACAACATTAAAATAAGAGACAAATAAAAGAAGAAAAAAGTAGAATACTTTCTTACTCCAAATGATACATGAGGTACATATTTATTGATGCAATACAATCAGTTATTAGTATAAAACAAAGTAACAAATTAGTACATAATTAATGGAAATAAAAAAAGTACTAATAAATTGATGAGGTGGAAATCATCATGTTGTTGATTTAATTAGAGCGCCCAAATTGATTGATAAGGAACCAACATAGGTCTCATGGATTCCAGAATTTCCCCATATTCCCCTTTCATTGTCACCTCATTGATTTGTGGTATCATTACAACTTACTCATCAATCGGTGAACTATTATAATTATTATTCTACCTACTCATCAATCAATAGATTATTGTAATTATTATATAATTAGTACTTTGATTTTGTATGTTTCTTATTAAGTAAGCTCTACAAGGATTATACAATTATTAAATACTATATATGTTGGAATAAAATACTCAACCATTGATCTCTAATTCTTAAAATGGTATCAGTCGCAACCTTTAGCATTACATCAATATAATCACAAGGCCTTCATTGCTTCACTCTCTTCCTTTTCTCCTACTTTTTTAGGACCGAAGTCTTCATCGTGCATTGCCTAAAATCTTTCTCATTATTACAGACTTCATCGCATCTTCCTACAAATTGGTCCCATTATTGTAGCCTTCATCACTGCAATGTTGCATTTCTTTCATTTATTTCTGCAAACAAAACAACAAATCTCTCTCCATTTACAATAATAATAATATCCATATACCATTAGTCATGAGTTTTCTTGGAATCGAGGGATGCAATCTAAATCCAACAAGAAAGATATAAAACATTCATACAACATATCAGACAAATGAATAGACTTACCTAAAATGGCCGTGAATGGTTCTTAGGTTCTTTAAGGAAATAACTAAATTGGGTCATTTACAAGGTACAGAAAGACAAAAAGTCTTTCTAGCATCACCTGAAAAAATAGCTACAGAAGTTACTTGTACTCTAGTATTTTCAGATATTACAACCTCTTCCCATACTTCTGAAGTCTCAAAAATGCCCATTTCCAACTTAGATATCATTGATTAAAAACCTACATATCATCTGATCAACTCCTCTAACAAATTTATTTCATATATCTCTTGTCCTAACAACAAAAATTAACCATGGTCAGGGCATCATATTGATCACCATGGAGATATTCTTATAAACAAGTACCTTACAGCCCAAAATGTCATCCATGTACCTAAACTATTTATCAATACATTATCCATTTAAAAGCTAACAAAAAAATCCAAGTAAAGTATTTCGTTTTATCCATCATATTGTCTTTCAGAAACAGGCATAACAATTGGGCTCGTTAAAGATAGGAAGAGTCACTAACATCTTCAATAATCCAATGAGTAAGATAACTTGATAAAACCTTCAGTATTATCTCTTCTCTCAAAAACCCTTATATCTAACAAAGAAAAGAAACCTAGCTTCAACACCAACGACTTACTCACCCATCATTCGTATTCTCAAAGATTTATTTCTTTCATTATTCATAGAAACCAAAATCAGAGAATTTCATTGTGATATTTATGAACTAACAAAGCACAAATATACCAATTTTCCAATGGTTGACACAAGAACTCTTATTCTTTTTTTTATTCATTCATTGTGATATCTAGAGATCATCCTCTTTACGTAGCATATCAGGGACTTGGTGATTTGTGTCAAATATGAACACTATCAAAATTTAAACTGATAAGAGACCCGCACATAATAAAATAAAAAAATTGAACATAAATAAAAAATAAAAATGATAAGCTAAATTTGAAACAACCAAAATAATTAAAAGAGATTAAAAAAGAAAAAAATGAGAAAAAATGAAGTGAATAGGATTCAAAGGGGACATATAGTAAATTTAGAGAACTCGTCTAGGGCAAGAATAAAACTAACTCTCATAAACATTTGCAACCCTCAAGAACTCACTCAAAGAACTAAACTTCGAATGAAAATGAAACCAAGAGAGCTCTTATTTATAAATGTGATAGTGATTCCCCATGAGGCCATCAAGCTAAAATCTAATTATATTAAGACAAAGAAAGGACGGGTGTAAAAACTATGCTACAATTATTATTCATTATGTTCGCAACCACATCTACAATACACGCGCAAGCGGACATAATGCAAGGAATAAATATTTTGTGTTGGTTTTGTGAACATGCTTGATTTTTAATCAAATTTGTTATGATGTAAATTCAAATCAATTTGTGAATTTTTGTAGGTTAAAATTTTCAACTAAATATACTCGATTTAGAAAATTCTTAAATCATCATTTGCCATGGATTGTTTATATTTTCAAATTTTCATAAAAAAATTAGCAAATAATTGTTCAATTGATGGTACTCCGAGCTATGAATTTCAAATATGAATTGCGTGCTTTCATACATCACATCATCCAGTTTCACTAGAAACTGTAGAGCCTCTCTTCTATATTTGAATTATATTTTCAATGTTAATTGGTAAAGCCTTATCTTCACACAATTATCTCAACTTCTTGACTTCATCTTTGGAGAAGTAAAGGTTTTTCTTCTTGAGTTTTAAAAAAATAAATGGTGCCAGGGGTCTTTTTAAATCCCAAGAAAAAGACTTGTTTTACTCATTGTGCCTTGAATAAAAAGATGTAAGAACTAGCACTTTACACGTCAAAATGAAAAGGATTACAATAAGAATTTAAAAAAAAAACATGTTTGAAGAAGAGTTGGTGTAGGCTTGATTGAGAAGTTGAACCAATAAAAAATCTTGTGCCATTTGACATATTCTTTCAACTTCAGTCTCATTATATTTGTCCTAATTCTCAAGGCTTCCCAAGTTCAACCGTTATAAATATTAACTTGGGATGTGAAATTGATACTCTTTGAGTTGAACATAGATTAAAGGGAAAATAGATTTGAAGAAGAGGAGCAATCAAGTGGAATACTTATTCCTATTTCAAGACTCTCTGCTAGACAAAGCATCATAGTAGATATTCATAAGCAATCATATATTATTTCCCACCTAGTGAAGGGTAAAAAAAATCACAAGATAAACAAAAGACATCTAAGTGTTTTTATAACTAATGGGGCATGATTAAGTAAATTGGACATGTCTCAGCCTCTGATTTGGGAGCTCTTAACTACACGAGACATTTTGTAATTGATTGAATATGTGTTGTTTGGTAATTGAGGAGCACACATTTTCCTAATTTGTGGATTCCAATATAATAGATGTCTTCTTCCTCAGCTTGTTTCTAGACCAACTAAGGCATCTCTATCAGAAGAACACAAAAATTGTTATTTTGAATAAGTCATCGTTACCTATTGGATCCCAAGCGACTAACCATACATCTGATGTTGGTTTGGCCAAACAAAATCAATCTTGCCACATGCCTTGGATCTCTTTATGATCATGGGTGGGAAAATGATGATTTATTTCATACAATACAACAAAAGTATGATTGAACCAAAAGAAGCCATAAAATATCAGCCCCTATAAAAAGGAGCCATCAAGAAAATTAAATTGTTTTTTAATCACAGAGAACATTTTGCCTATGAATATAGATGCAAAACTTACCCGAGAAGGAAGCGACTCCTGAAAGAGAAAAAACCCTGCTACACCTGAAGATAAGAAGTTAGTTGCAAAGTTTGTAACTGTAGCTTGGAGAGATGAAAGCGCTTTAAGGCTATTGATATAGCAACCCCACATTGTCACATTGAAGAATAAGACTAGGCCATATCTAAGAAACTGCAGGAAGAGCATAAATGTCAGTCCTTGCATTAGGCCCTCCTCAAATATGAAGCCAAAAGGCAATCAATGGAATAAAGATGGTTAAATCATTCTCCCTAATAAAATTATCTTCGGTTTCTGTTTTGAATGCATTCTAAAGTTTGTATAAGCTTAATAATCATAACAAAACTACAACAGTAGCGGATTGTAATTCTATATAAAGCAACACTCATAATAACCAGCACAATGTTGCACAAGGAATATACAGTTCATAAGCCACTCATGTTCTAAAAAGCTTCGAAGATAAAGTTCCATTAAAAGATTTTAAGTTACAAATACCAATAGTCATTATACATTAAGGACATCATGATTCAGGTAAATTTTCAGGGCCCATTTAGTTTCTTGAAGTTAGAAATAATCTTTCACAAAAAGGTAAAATTTACTAGAAATCATCATTTGGTTGGATATGGTTAGATTGCGTTTGAGCTCCAAGAAACCCTCAAAGCTATGATGCACCGACACTCCGTTTTAAGAGGCAGTGCAGTGTCGGACACGTGTCGGACACGGACACGCGCCCGACACGGCGGGGACACGTGTCCGACACGTTTTGAGTGTGTCCACTTTAAAAAAAAAAAACTTAAGCCGGACACGCATGTCCGACACGCGTGTCCGGCTATTTCATATTTTAAATAAAATAAAATAAAAAACATAAGGATTAAAACCGGTTCATTTCCTATTCGCCCTAATCCCGCCCGCTGTTGCTTTCACGGGAGCGAAACCATTCCGCGACTTCACTGCGAGCAGCCCTTCGAGCAGAGTCGCCGCCGCCGCGAGCAGTCCTTCAAGCCGAGTCGTCGCTGCGAGCAGCCCACCGTCGCCGCGAGCAGCGGCACCCGCGATTCGTCCGCGTTCCGTCGAGTGAACCATCGGCTTTCTGTAAGTTAGATTTTGTTTTTTTTTTATTCATCATTTCTCTCAATTTATTCTTATTTATCATGTGGATTTGTGTTCACAAGAGATTGTTGTGAGATTTTTCTTGTTTTTACCTAAATCAAACCCTAGGTTGTAGATTGTTTTTACTTTTTACCTAAATCAAACCCTAGGTTGTAGATTGTTGTGAGATTTTTCTTGTTTTTTTTTGCAACCCTAGGTTGTAGATTGTAGGTTGTAGATGTGGATTTATCATGTGGATTTGTGTTCACTTGTTGCAACTATTTTGAGATTCATCATTAATGATTTTTTTGTTATTTATTGATCATTGCATCCTCTGTTGAATGTTTGTTGTCTTCAAGGAGCCAATTTAACATGGGGAAATTTCTCTTGCTCTTTCCTATTTGTTATTGTTTTGTCGTTGGAGGTTACCACAAAACTTGCTATTGTTAATTTTCGTTTCATTCATTTGGAATTAGTTTGAAATTGATTTCAATAATTATAAATGTGATTTCAATAATATTTCTCGCTATTAGAGCTTCTAAATATGTTAAAACCTTTAAATTTGCCCTCTAAAATGTAAATAAAATTTAATTGCTGCAATAACTCCTCTAAATACGTTAAAACCATTGAAATGTGAAATTGTCATTTTAATGATTCTTGAATGAGTGTGAGGTAATATCAAAGAAGAAATATGATCAACTAAAGTGCTTGAATTAAATGTTAATTTGTAATGATTAATGAATTTGTTGATCCAATTTGCTCTTCATTTGCATCAAATGTTGTGAGTAGGGTATCAGTAAATTTATTATGGTCATTGTAGCATTGGTGGCCTTGTAGTCTTTTGTTAGTACTTAGTAGTTTGCATTTACAATAATGTTCTATTTACATCATGTTCGTTGTAGTGGTGCAATAGCATGCTCAGTAGTATAATAAAATGCTTATCAATGCCTTTATTATTTCCATTTTACCAGTGCATTTTAAAGCAAAATGAGCTCTACAGCTGGTGGGAGTGGATTAGGCGAAGGTTCAAAAGAACAATCTGTAGAAACTGATAAGCCATTATGGCTTCATGTTACCAACATCTGAATCTATGGTCAAGTATCATCCTCTTCCTGTTGTGAGAGAAATTGGAGCACATACTCATTTATTCAATCAATGAAAAGGAATAAAATAACTCCACAACGAGCTGAAGATTTAGTTTATGTGCATACAAATCTTCATCTTCTATCAAGGAAAACCCCACTTTATATGACAGGTGATAACAAGATGTGGGATGTTGCTGGAGATGGGTTCGAGTGCCTTGATGAAATGGGATTATTGGAGGTTGCAAATCTTTCTTTAGATGAACCAGAGTTGGAAGCAATGATATTCAATGATGATGATATTGAAGGCCAAAGACCAACATCTGAATCTAATTCTATCATTCCCTCTATTGAGTAGTTGAACTTTCATGTTGTACTAAATGGTTTTTTGGTTATATTTTTATGGTTGTACTAGACATTTTGTACTAAACATCTTTATGTTATGAGCTAAACAAGTTATCATGACTTTGATTTAATATTGCTTGTCATTTTTAATATAATATTACCTTAATTTATATATATTATATTTAAAATTATTATGCCGTATCCACGCCGCACCCGTGTCCTATATTTTTAAAAATGCCGTGTCCCGTGTCGCCGTGTCCGTGTCCGTGCATCCTAGCCTCAAAGTGATGATTTAATTTTCACACATAAAATGAATGAAATTGAAAATATGTTTTTTTCCAAGACATATATCAACAACCACCAACTATTTGACTGAGTGATATTGCCTTTGATCTCTAAAGTGAAGGTCCAATGTTTGAAAATAACAGAAAATCAAAAACTTCTACAAGCTACCAAATGAGCCCTACGAAAATTACAGAACAATATAGCAAGATAAGCTATCAGCTAAACAAATAAAGCAGAATTAGAAACTACCCACAGTTTAAATCAGAAAAAAGCAACCCAGCAAAAATAACTCATCATATGCAGCAGTGACTCATCTAACTTGAGCATGAAAGCTCTGCCTGGTTTTCTTAGAAGGCTCCAATCATACTTGATTTACTAACACAATTAGGGTTTCTCGCAACTCCTCTCCTTCTTAAATCGACATCTGGCACACTTGTCTGATAGGAAGAGTGGATATGATCAAAGGAAATGAAAGCAAAAGGCGTCTCCTGATCAAAGCGAGCCAAATCAGGCCAGAAAAAAAATTAATTAAATCATAGGTTTAAATTGATGGGAGAACTGGCTGGAGGATCCGATATGTAGACTGTGGCGAATAATCGCGCAAAGTATTTGGAAGGAGGCAGAAGAATGGAGGAGAGGGTAGAGGTTAAGTAGTTGTACCAGCGAAGCAAAAAACTTGGCGGAGACTGCAGCCAGAGCGGCATTAAGTCCGGCGGCCACGGCCCAAGAGTAGCCCTGATGATTGCCCCTAGCCATGGAGGCGGGCAAAACCTCAAACGTGACTAGTATAGTGGCTGGCCTCGCCGGACACACCTCGACGGAGCACGGAGAAGCTTCGTTGCCGCAAAGTTTCGTATTTATTTATATAATACTAGCATATTTAAGCAATAATAATAAATTATATATATATATATATATATATATATATATATATATATATATATTATATATATATATATAATATTAAATACAACCACAAATAAATACATTTAAAAAAATAAATGCTTTAAAAGATTGTCATCATACCTTAAAATCAGTTCTAAATATAAATGAATTATTTAATATTTTTATGTTAAATATTCTATAGTAAATGTTATTAATCAAATATTCATGAAATTCTTAATACCCTTCCATGATTAAATTTCACAAATAAAATCTATTTTAATCGTATCAATTATATAATAACTTGTTCTAATGCTACCAATCATTCCACATAATTTATATTAACTAAATATTGATATGTAATCTACAAAATAATCTTTTGAGCCCTATGATAAAATCATTTGAGAAAGTATAATAGGATAAAATGCTAAATTAAGATGATTATGATTTCATTTGTGACAATTTTTTAATTATTTTCTAAAGCAACTTTTAGTACAATTTTTTTCAAAATTAGAACTATTTATACCAAAAAAATAGCAAGAAATTCTTAGAAATATTTTAAGAATTAGTATGATGGATTATTGTTTGCTAACATGATACATATATAGCCTCCAACTTCTAATTAAATCATTCTTTTTCGGCTATTGATCAAATCATGTTCTAGCATATGTAATCAAATCAATTATTTGATTTTATTTTCATAATCTATCAAAATGAACTCCATTTTTATACATTTTCTTTCTCATAATAAATATAATCCATAAAAATAATTAAAAATCATTTAAATCATATATTATAAAGTTATTTAAACATTAAAATTGCTAACCATAGCTATCATTATTCGATTAAACCACGTCGCCAATTTCAATGATATTATCACAATCTTCTTATCCTATTATAACAAGAAATCTCACATGAAAGAACAAATAAATTATCAATAATGGTTATACGAGAAAATGTAAGGATGTTGTGAAGGAGCTAGAAATTATGCTTCTTTGGGTTTATAGCAAAATATAGTTTGGCCGTAAAAGACTATCGGGATATTTGGTCAAATAAAAATATTAAAAAATATATTGTCTAAACTATGTGCATTATGATGGATATAGAGTCCAATATTGCTCAAATAACTAATGCTACTTAATTAAAATAAATAAATTAGTATTATTTGTGAATAAAATTATTATGCTTAGTTAACTTAACCAACTACTAATAATAATTATTATGGATTTATCTTATATTAATTATGACCTTAATTAATTGATTTTTGGTGCATATAATATTGTTAATATTTAATTAAATAAATTAGATAGAAATGCATTAATTACAAAATACAATTATCCATAATAATTAATATTAACTTAAAGAAATTGATATTTGATGTATCATCAAAAATTATCTTGATCGGGCATGAATCTCAAGGCAAAATCAAGTTGCAAACTTTGAAAATTAAATTTGGGATCATCTGAACTCCGATTTAAGCAAACTTACAGTCGAACTGAACGTCTCAAGAATACGAAACCAACAACACCAAATTTGACTCAACCCAAGCTCAAATGAGTCCAAATCAAGGACCCGAAGCTCCGTTGAAAAGTTCAAACCACAATCTGGATTACCAAACGGTTTCCAAACATGACATGCTTATAGTCGAATCGAATGACTCGACGAGACGAATAAAACAAGCCCAATATCGTTGAATTCTAACATCAATAAAAACTTGAAATGTCTAGAAAACAGTTCACGATCAAGGGATTCAACATCAGTTGTCCATCCAAACCACTCCCCATTTAACCTTGATCTTCCTCCTATTTATGGGTCATGTCACTCTAGGAAATATATAAATATACCACTTCTTCCTCTTGAAAGGGAGGACACCTCAAGCAAGAGAATAAGAGAGAGATTGGAGATCACTCTTGCCTCATCACTCCTCCTCAACCACCGACTGAGGCCCTAACTTTCGTTGGGCCAATGACAGAAGTCAAAGTTACTCTAGACTACCGAATAACACCCGAATTTCCCTCGGATCACTGCCTTATGACTATAGTCTTTCTGATCACTATCTCTCGTCGACTACGGTCCTTTCGACCTCTGTCGCCTACTGCAGTCATTTCGACCTCCCTTGCCAAATAACAGTCTTTCGGACCCCCCACACTCCTCTCAACTATGGTCATTCCGACCTCTGTCGCCTACTATGATCCTTCCGACCTCCTTTGCCAGATAATGGTCTTTCTAACCCCCATCTCCTATCGATTATGGTCCTTCCAACCTCCGTCGTATACAATACGGTCCTTTTAACCTCCATCGCCATATAAAGGTCTTTCTGACCCCTATCTCCTATCAACTATGGTCATTCCGACCTCCGTCGCATATTATGGTCCTTCAGACTTCCATCTCCATATAACGATCTTTCTGACCCCTATCTCATGTCGACTACGATCCTTCTAACCTCCATCGTCAAACAACAATCTTTTTGACCCCTATCTCCTTCTGATTATGGTCATTCCGACCTCCGTCGTCTGCTACAGTCCTTTCCGACCTTCATTGCCAGACAACGGTCTTTCTAACCACTATCTCTTGCTGATTGCGGTCCTTCTGACCTTCGTCGCCTACTACGATCCTTCTGACATCCATCGCTAGACAATGATCTTTCTGGCCACTATCTCCCACCGACTATGGTTCTTCCAACCTCCCTCGCTAGACAACGATCTTTCTGACCACAGTCTTCCACCGGCTACAGTCCTTCCGACCTCCCTCGCCAGACAACGATCCTTCGGACCACCGTCACCAGACTACGCTCTTTTTGACCTACGTCGCCCGCCGACTATGGTTATGCCGACTAAATTAATATTTCAATACTAATTCTTCCAATCCCACTATGTAATATGAGGTACATTTACTACATCAACCCAAGGCCATTCCCCCAAGGAAGGGCCTCATTTGTAATCGATTGCAAATAATAGTGATTCATTTAAACTGGGTTAGACCCCGTGATTTCCCCCATTTTCAGGGGTTTCAACGTAAAAACTCTGGTGTCTCTTATGAATGCCACACATTATCTTTTATTTGTTTGTTTGCTGGATCTTCGTACAAAACTAATACGTTAAACTTTATACTTCTCTACCACCGCAAATTATTCCAAGACACAAAAAATTATTTATGGGGTTAATTGATAAAATAGAAATCATTGTATTTAATGAGATAACTAAATTGTTAAATAAGAATTAATTAGGATATTGTCTTAATTATAGTTTAGTTAGTTTAATTAGGAATTATATAGGTTAAGTCAATAAAATAAAATATTATAATCTTATAACTATTTTAAATTCTGAATTAAATAATCCAATAAATTATTATAATTTCATTAAATTTAATATTTATCTTATTAAATAATTTTTCATAATTTATTCCTACATATGAAGTGCTACTTATCCGATCATCCTACTTGCAGCCGAACAGCCCTTAAAATGTAATCCAAACCCAAACGGCATCTTCTTCCCCAGTCTTGTGACCCTATCGATCGAGTCATCCCGCTACTTCTACCTGAACGCTCTTCGCGCGTTTTACTGTACTGAGGGAGGGATTCTACTCAGCATCTTATCCTCGGTTCTTTCTGGAGGATAAATTTGAATCATACACTTGGCAAAATTCTTGAGGGTTAAGTGTGGTTGAATCTCCTTTCGTCTTTTGGTTGAATGTTTGATGTGAATTTCAAAAATCTCACAAGTTGGGAGAGAATGGCAATATTTGAAGAAGAAAATCTAGAAAGAATCGAGCAAAAAGGGGAAAATCAACTGCGAGAACAATAGCGGGGGTGCGCCGATCAGAAGAGAGAGAGAGAGAGATTCCTCACTCCTTTCTCTCTGGAATAGCTATCAGAGGTGAGCGGTTTTGTGTTTCGTATTTGGATTTTCAGGAGCTTTAGTCTCTCTCTCTCTCTCTATGTGATTTCGACTTGCTTTCCCTAAGGAGGGCGATGTTCTGCTATTTTATAAACTTATAGTTTTGATTTTTATTGACTAGCAGATATTTTGCCCCTTTCTTGGCTTTGCTTTATCATCTGCCTTATTGATCCGATCGATACTGGATTGACCGATGTACTTACTTTTCAGTTTAACCTCATACTCATTTTCTTATTCTTGAATCTATGAAGCGATAAGATGAACGTTTTGGAAATTGGATTAAAACTTGGAATTGACCTTGTTTGCGCATGCGATAAAGGCGAAGATGCTTGGAAGGCATTTGTAAGTACAACTTTCGTTGTTAACAATAGATGGGTGCATTAGAGTTCTTATTTGCATAGGAAACATTTCAGGCAGCTGTGAATTGTTGTAGAGGTTGCTCCAGAGTTGGATTCTTTCTCAAAAGTGCCCGGGTACTTTGTGTGAATTGAGTGTAGCTTGTTTAAAACCCTGGTCCATTTTTTTCATTTATTGTTATTGCTGCGATAGAAAGTAGTCAATGTTACATAAAAACTTCTCATGACTGCAGGGGCCATAGAATTACCATGTACTAGTTATTTTCCTAATGTATCTTGTACGAAAGTTTGTGATGAAATAGTAATCTATATATGCATTTCTACTCTTACCTTTCCATGTGATAAAGGGTCATAGTAAAATTAAGAAAAATAAGACTTAGAATACTTTGAATCTCTCTCTCTCTCTCTCTCTATATATATATTATATATATATATATATATATATATTTTCACTCTATCTCTTTTTTTTTTTTTTTTTTTTTCTGCTGTTTACTATCACATACTGAAATATTGTAAGCCCTGGAAGTATGGTCTAGGTACACCGATACACCGACAGACAAATTTCGATTCAACATATGCATACAGATGGAATCCTTTAAAACGTCTGTGTAAGTTGGACTTAGACATGCAATTGAAGATTTCTAAGGAATATTTATACACAAAATGGTCTATTCAAGATTGGTTTTAATTGAAAAACTAGCGAAGATTTAATAATTATGATAAACTTGGTGATAATCTGTCATGCTTAGTCATCAACACTTTCCTGCCCACCAATAAAGAGGCTTGCTGGATTTGGGTACACTTCAATAGTATTGTAACGAAGTGTATCACATTTCATAATATTTGATTGGAATGATGGGAATTGCATCAAATGAATATTAGATGGTTGAAGATAAACTTAAATATTTTGGATATTTATAATGAATGTTTTAAAACACATTGATAAGATTGGTAAATAAAATGAACATCAAAGTATATGTAGAAAATTGGTAGATCAAAGGTAATATGAATAGAAGTTGTACAAAAGGTTTGTGTAGAGTTGGTTTAATTCAGACCCCAAATACTTAGTATAAGGCTAATGATGATCATTGAAATGATGATTGATCAAGGAAATCTATCTCTAGCCTTTTTTTCTCGTAATTTTTATCTTGAATTTTTTCCTTCATATGATGGTCGGGAATGGACGTGACGTGATGATAAGTTGACCATAGATATAAAATTTTCCATGAATTTTGACAAATTTTCTATTTCATATTCAAATTTTCCTTAAGTTTGTATCCCTTAAATGAAAACTTTGATTGCTTTTAATTTGGTTTGTTTCCTTAGTCTGATGGCCAGTAATGAATATGATGTGATCATGTTAAGTTGAACAATTAGATCTCAATGTAGGTTTTTTCATGCATTTTTGCAACTTTTCTATTTCACATTCAATTTTCACTTTAAAGTTTGTGTTGTATCCTTTCCTCTGTCATCTATTTTCTTACTTTTGCATTACTTCAAATGTACATATTTATTCTACTGTCTTACTATTTATAATATTTTACAATTATTCAAATACTTAAAAGCCCATCTCCTTTTCTTTTTGTCCATGAGGAATGGATACTTTTGAAGGCGTGGGATATCTATATTGGATACTTTTTGGGCGCTCATATTTTAAGTTCTCCAATGCTCAATATCTGACATTCTTTAATGTATTGGGGAAAATTTCTGAAAGAACATTTGGATTCTGTATGTATGTGACAAAGAAATATTCTATTAAAATTTTTGAAAAATACAGTAATGTATTTGAAATTTAGAGAAATTTGATATGCATGGTAGTAAAGAATGTATCTGTGATGTTTATGGGACAATTATTTTTTATTTTCTTCCATTTATGATTAAACTACAGAATGTGTACGTGCCTAGTCCCTAGATAATGTAGTGTATCTACTATTAGTCACTATTATACATTTATACATCTATTTTTGTTAATTGTTATCATGGTCATGCACGCACATCATATATTTTTGTTAATTGTTATCATGGACATGCACGTGCATCACATATTTTTAGCACCCTGGTATAACAAAATGCCCTATTTTTTAAACACTTTATTTCTCATATGTCTGGATAGTGTTTGCTTCATTCCCGTTTGTGTCCATATTTCATAGCTGCCATGCAGCCATGAAGAAGTCTTTCTTTCTTATATATTAACTGCGTCCTAATAAAGTCTGATAGCTAGATGGCATATATTCAAAAGCTTTCAACAATGCTTATGTTAGGTTAATTGCACTCACTATGTTTATCAGATAGGAATATGCTATTGCTACCAAGATCGCTGCCTTTTGTCTTATACCAACTATCTTCTGAAAAAGACAAATGTCATCTAGCATTTCCCAGTATACTTTTTCACTACTCAAGTATCAGTATTGTATCCCAGTACATATCACTCATATCAGAACATTTCATTTTCAATATACTTTTTCACTACTCGTTCACAAAAAAATCTATATACACAAATTTAATTGATGAATATGCAATAAAATCATATCAAATAGTTCAGAATGATCAAATCTATATATATAAAAAATTAAACAATGAGCTTACTAGATCAGGAGATAGTGCATTTTTTGCAGATTTTAAAGATATGAAATCCATAGAAATTAAAGCCATGAAAAACAGGAGTTAGAGATTAATCACTTATAACATATATAACATGATCAAATCTATAATATATCAAAAATTAAACAATGAGCTTACTAGATCAGGAGATAGTGCATTTTTTGCAGATTTTAAAGATATGAAATCCATAGAAATTTAAAGCCATGAAAAACAGGAGTTAGAGATTAATCACTTATAACATATATAACAAATATCGTAAAATAAACGGCGTGCAAATACAACCCAAAGACCTTTATCTCTCTTTCCTCTTCTTCTCCTCCTTCAATTTCATCTTGACTAAGCAACAAGCGAGAGAGGTGGTGGGGTGAGACAAATATTTATAAAAAATATATATATAAAAATACTGGGATACACTTGTAAGGTTCTCATGCGGATTTGTGCTCTAATAAATCCTTTCACTTGATAAGTACTTTCTGAATAACAAACCCATGATGCTGAGAATGAATTGACAGCTTTTTGTAAAGGAGAACAAGATATACGATGCACTTATGCATAATAGAATCGGTTGGGACATCATCTCGACGGAAGCTGTAAAAGAGCTCTTTAGTATTGTTGGACTACATAAATGTCATGAATTATCCAGGTAGTTCATGAATTGTTGTGGGGAGGTGGCGGGCGTGGTGGCTATCATAAATCACACAACACCCAATCCTTGCGTCCCACAAATGCTACCATCTATTCCATCCATCAGATTACTATACTAATCCGCGAGCTTTCCACCAATTATTTCGAACACCAAGAGTATATGACCTATATTCCCACCCTTCCAAAAAATTTAATAATTTCTTCAGAGAATAGAATAAGAGAGAGTATTTATTAATTGCTAAATAGTATAGATATAGAGAACTATAAGAGAGCTGAGCATTTTTTAAGATTAAAATTTTATTTGGATAATTTTACATTTTATAAACATTTTTTAATTTATTATTTTTTTTTTTTTTTAATTTGAAATTTTTGTACTAAAAATTGCTTTAGAAGTAAAAAAGCTATGTCAAACGAAACCTAAGGATTATTTTTAGGACTATTTTTTGTTGCTTTACTTTTCATGTAACAATAATGATTTCATTTGGATAATATTTTCTTGTTGCTTTTCTCATTATTTTTTCAAAAAAAATTATGGTTGAAAACATTATTTATTTTTTATAACTAGAGTAATTAAGATTATTATATATAACTTTATAATCAACTTTATAAAAATTTGCAGAATCCCAAACTAACTCTTAGAGTAAAAATAGGTAAATATTTACCTTTTCGGGCAGTGGGGTCTCTATTTATGGAATTTTTATTAGATCCGGTGTCCTGACGTAGCTCTACATTGGGACGTCAATAACATGTCGCCACGTGCTCTTACTTTTTACCACGCTGCCCGACAACCCCGACCCGGAACGAAACCTGGGATTGCTATGATCGCGTATTGCTCGATATTGCTCGGTATTGCTAGGTATTGCTCGGTATTGCTTGGTATTGCTAGGTATTAATTTTCACATAAGGTATTTCTCATTATTGATGAGCAATATCGAGCAATTACATAGCAATACCACAGTCTGCATAAATCAGTCAATACAAAGCACCGGGTCCGTCCAGGTCGGGTCATCGGGCCGCCGATAAAGTAAGAGCACGCACCATTTTACTGGCGTCCGAACGTAAGCTACGTCACAAGTCTACTACGTCAGACACTGGACCTAATAAAAATCCTATTTATGGCTCTAAAAAATAAGTACTTCATCGTAACACAAGAACTATTCACTCTAGAATATCACAAATGTCCCTCCATGACTTTGCAAACGAGATATAGTTAAAGATCCTACCATTGAACTGTCCAAAAATAAATCAAATTATGTGGGAACAAGACTCACAATTAATATAATCCTTCAGCCATATAAATATCAGGTGCAGCTTGACTTCTATTGCATTATATTTCAGTCCAAAATATTTTTTTTGTATATTTGATAAAGTCAGCATAAAGCTAATTATAAGTTTTAAGAAGAATTTGACAAATTATTGATACAAGAGCAAAGTAGAATTATGTCTCTCTTTTTTTTTTTTTTGTCTTTTTTCTTAAAGAAAGAAATAGAACTTTAAAGAGTTAGAAATATGGAACATGATCTCTTAGGATCTATTTGGAATAGCTTTTTTATTTTCATATAATAATCATAATTTTATTTGGCTACTATTTTCTTGCTGTTTTCTCACAGTTTTTTAGAAATTCTTGTAAAAAAGCGGTTTTTTGTAACTATAATATCGAATTTGTTTTCTCCCGAGTAACTTCACAATCAACTTTATAAAACACTACTACCATTTCAAACAGATTCTTTGTTAGGAGCCAGAATATGTATCACTAGATTAAATAGGATTTATGTAGGAGTCTAAATGAATTTGAATAGCATTCTCTTAAAAAAAAAAAAGAGCTGAGTCTCAACACCATTTTTTTGAAATATGTAATTGAAAATATATATGGCATACCTCTTTGGGGGAGAGATTATTACGTGCGGAGTTCGGACACAAGATGCGGTGGAATTTATGAGGTGCCAACAATACATAGCCAGTTTTGCAAAAAAACTGTGTATTTACTGTGTACCATCACAAATCTGGACAGTCCGGACTCCGCACGTAATTGACTCCCAATTTTGCAACAGTTTCACAAAGCAATAAGAAAATTGTCACAAACAAATCCTTAAGTACATTCCATCATATTAAGGTCAATTGGAATAGCTGAAGTCAAGTTCAACAAATGTGTTAGAGGCTAATTAAGGGTCCAATTAATTGGGACAACTTTCTTAATGCTTTATAGAGCAACTCTTTAGTACAAAAAATTTTTGTACTAAAAAGTTGATCTAGAAAGCAATAAGAAAGTTGTCTTAAACGAAGCCTAAGACATTGGAGTCCATAAGGTGATTAGATTTTTAATTTTTAAAATGATACTTCATTTGGCTTAAACTCACAATGAAAAATTCAGTCCACAAACACTTAATTTAAAAATTATGATTTATATTACTATAAATGTGTAAAAAATATGTTGACATCTTTGACATAGTTTCATCATTTTAGTTTAATGCTTATTTATTTATTTTAGCAAAATTCATTATTATTAATTACTGTATTAATTAAATACATAATTTTTTTTATTTATTCAAATTAACATCTGATTTTGTCACAATGAAATAATCTGGAATGTCTTTTTACTTACTAAATGATATATCATTACATGTACATAAATTAGCATTACAAGCAAAACTTTCAGAAAATTTACGATTTCTGCCACTTCATTCCTTGCCTATTATCAGGGTTGTAAATTGTAATCGAGTTGAGCCGAGATTGAGCACATTATATATTAGATTTGTTTATTTTTAGTATGTTATGAAAGGATTATATTAAGGGGCTATTTGGTTGGACTTTTAGGTGTTTGATTTGATGAAAAGCAAATTCAAAGCAAAGTAAATGCACTGAGCATTCTTCCTTGACCACCGCCTACGACCACCTTCTCCATCAGCCACTGTTGTCACCGCAGCACATCGGCCGCCACTCGCGTCTTCCGTCGCATTTAACAAGTTACTTTTTGAATAACAAATAAACTAGTTTGTCATGACAATGATGGGGAAGCCCCCAACTTCTCCTCGCTGGCTTGTCTGGTTGCCAACCAAGGTGATTTGCTATTATGCTTGGATTGCTTAGTGGTTTGGTTGCTTGGGCGTTCTCATTTATAGATGGTTCGTGGCTGGTGCAGGGGGCTTCCATTACTTAGTCCGATTTTGATTTATTATACTCTCATTTTATTGCCTCTAGCTATTGGTTTTGAACCTGTTTCTTTCTTGTTACAATGGCTGGGGCGTCGGTCTGTACTTTGATTTTGTTTGAATAATTTGAATAAAGGGTTTTTTTTGTTAAAAAAGAAAATAATAATAATAATAATAATAAACAAGTCTGACTGTGTTCAAATTTACTTGAAAATTAAATATGTACAACTTCAATTGAATATGTACACATATTTACATTACAAGAAAAGCTTTGAAATCTTTTTTTTCTCATTTAAAACCTACAAAGCAGAACTCTTTCTCAAATTTCTAACGGCTGAGTTGTGATCTTCCACAACTAAGCCTGTGATGCCAAAGTGAAATCATTGGAAGTCAAGTGGAGATTGTACAATACAACAACATCAAGTCTTTATCCCACTACGTGGGGTCGGCTACATGAATCTTTTCTCTCCATTGTGTCCTATTAAAGGTCAAATTCTCGTTTAAATTTAATAAAAAAAGATCATTCCTAATATTTTCTAACCAAGTATTTTTAGGTTTGCCTCTGCCTTTCTTAACATAAGTCAAATCTAATACATCTACTCTCCTAATAGGGTCATTGAAAGGTCAAGTGGAGATTGTACAATGATCGAGTTAATTTTTGTAAAATCTGAAATGTGTTTAATATTAATTTGTTTATTATATAGAGAAATCATAAACAAAATGAAAAAATAATGACCAAAAGTTATCTCAATCATAAACATTCACCTCATTCTATGAGATTTCTATGAAATTGAGCCTTTAGGAGATTGAATATAAATAAAACTAAAAAATTGTTTTAGAAACTATTGACCAATCATAGTACTATCAATTTTTTAATACTAAAAAATTGCTTTAGAAAGCTGTCACAAACAAAGTCTTAATTATTAAGTATCTTTGTTTGGCCAGCTTTCTAACACAATTTTTTAGTATAAAATTTTGTGAGATAAAAATATTTATACTAAAAAATTACTTTAGAAAGTAGAAAAAATTATCCCAAATGAAGCTTAAGATTCTAATTAAAAGCAGTTATTTGATAGTATTATGCTGATGATGTATTAATCCCAACTTGCAGTTATACGTAAAATGTTATGTCCTGCATGCATGTCTTGTAACTTTAGCCATTCTCCACCATATTGGCATTCGCTGTATTGGAAAGAACATTAGCTAGTGAAGACCTTTAGTCCCATGTTCAGCTCTTCAATGCCGTCTCTTTTCTTCCACTCAAATAATTCTTGAAGTTCTTCCTCATATAGGCGATAGCTTCTCAATGTTAAATCTCCTCATATAAGTTGATGCAAGAGATGCCGCAAGTTTGTAATAATAGATGATTAAGGGTTTGTTTAGGAAGAGAAATTATTTTGTGGACGTCGAACGCCTTCCAGAGATTAACCAGAATGCGTCACGTCATCTCCTTTTCGGTACCTGGTTTCGGTACTGCTCGGTACCACGGCTCGATACGCTGACATGGTACATTTTGGTAGTCTCCGACGGTAAACATCGTACGGCTTCTGAACATAATAATTTCTCGTATAGGACAGCTATAATTTTTTATAAGGTGGCTATAAAGCTATTATGAGGAAAATAATTTTTTTAATGTTGTTGTAAAAAACAACTTCATAGCATAGAAATTTTTTGAAAACAACGAAAAAAATAATAACCATATTAAAATTGTGGTTGTGGTATGAAAAGCAAAGCAGTAAGAAAGTTGTCCCAAATGTAGCTTCGAATAGCTTTCTTATTGTTTTTTACAATTTTTTTTTAAAAAAAAATTATTGAAAATAATGAAAAAGCGCGTAGTGGCTAAAATTAAGTTGTCCCAAATAAAGCCTGACATTACAACTTTTCAAATTTTATAGAAATTAATCATATATATCACAAAATTACATAAAAATTAATTCATAAATTATTTTCAAACAAAGGGTGCTGCTGATGTTATCATTTTATCTATTTTTAAATCTAAGAGGGCTTCACCGATCACCAATAGATTTTTTCTCTGCTTCCATCTCTCTCCTATGCCAATAATTCTCTCACTAAAATTATTAGGTGCGGATTGCGGACCGTCAGCATAAGTACTGGGTATCTAGCGGTACCCAGTGGTACCGAGTGTGGATATCGCTAGGTATCCAATACTTATGTTGACGGTTCTCCCCGTCCGCACTCCGCACCTAATAATCTCTCCTACCATAGCCACCTCTCATGATGATCAACGGGTTTTGCTTCTGTCGCACCTATATTCCCTGCAGCCAATGCGGACAATTGGTTACAGATTTCATTCCTTTCAAAGTAAAATCTATCAACTTTCTCTCCATATTCGCCAGATTGTAGCAGAGCAAAACAGCCCACGTCGGACCCAAATAACATTTGCGTAATTTGTGCTGTTTTTCTATTGATTTGGATATTTATCTTTCCAAAAAACAAAAAAGTTATTATTGAATTCAATGGAGAGTATCCAAAAAATCATTATTGATTCAATTTTTTATTTGTGTACGGCTCATTGACTTATCTTGCTGAGCAAAATCTGTTCATGAACATATATATAGTTGACATATATATAGTTTACTTAAAAATTATTCATAAATTATAAAATATACATACATGTTCTGGGGGCGGAACCATCCTTAATTTAAGGGGGGAACTATATTAAATGTGTGGAGATTTCACAGATATGTCGGTGGTCCTACCCCCGAAAAAATTTTGTTTGTAAGGATATTTTTTGAATCTCTTTACTATTTCTTATTGTATTTGGTTACGTTCCCTAGTAATAACACCTCTACACAATTTTAAAACTTTTAGGGGAGCAATTGTCTAAAAATTATTGTAATAAAGATAAAAAATAGATTGCGGGGGGCAAATTTCCTAAAATTATTTTTTAGGGGAGGCAATTGCCCCCCTGTGCTTTAGGTAGATCTTCCCCTGCATGTTCTCATGAATATTCTTACAGAATATAAATATAATAACTTTTTTTCAAGCAAAACATATTAGAACAAGTAATTAAGGCTTCCTTTGGGACAGCTTCCTTACTGTTTTCTAAAGCAGCTTTCTATAGCAATTTTTTTGAACTAGAAAATTTTCTACTTGAAAGCTGCTTTAGAAAGCAGTAAAAAACTGTTCCAGACAAAATCTAATAATAGTGCTTGACTCGTTAATAAATGAGCTTATAAAAACTAGTCAATTCAACTAATTATTGCTCTTTTTACTATCCTACAAGCTAGTAATTAAGAGATTTCTCTTAATTACCTTCTTAAGCTCTACAAGAAATGTAGTTTAAGAAGATAAAATATCACATCAAAATAAAAGAACAATCTGCCGGTAGCTAAAAATTTGTATCAGTCATCGTCTAGCAAGGTATGATGCTGAGCAACTGGGAACAAAAGAACATCGAGTCAGTTTTCCATGGACCACAGAGTCACATGGAAAAAGGGAGAGGAGGACGATACACTAATTAATGTTCTTTGGTCACCTGAACTGCTTCAGAAGGCGATGGGCTTCTTACTGTTATTTTGAACTGATCAGTATTTTTTCTTTCTCTCTGAGATAAATAACTAAGTTATGCTTCATAACATAGAGGAAAGAAGTATTTGAATGATGAGCATTGTTAAATGTTCAAAGATTAATTTGTGTATCTGAATATCATTCATTAAATTTAATAGAATTTAGATTTGAAGATGGGTTTAGGATTCACCAAATTGTAATGGAGAGAAGGTTTTTGTTGGATGCATTGTTGTCTCTGAAGAGGTGCTGATATCAGGAAAGAGATGTGAATCAAGCCCTTAAAATGGGAGAAATTATGTATGTAGTTCGGATGCGTATGGACTCCAATCAAAATTGGTCAAGTTGCATGTAATATGGTGTATTATACACAACTTGTATACAAGGTTGTACACAGACTGTGTACAGACGCTTGTGATGATTCTCTGTTGGTTTGGTGGTTGTTATTTTGGCTTTGTTCGGTTTGATTCTTCCTTTAGCAGGCTTCCTCAGGGCTGAAGTAGCTGTTCTCGGTGGGAGCTCTTGCAGATCTTTTGGGCTGCTTTGTTTGGATTGTTGTGTTGGTTGGACTAAGGTGTTGGTAGTTACTTCTTCCGGTTGCTTTTTTGGGTGATTCTCCTTTTGGTTTCGGCTTCTTTATTTGTTTTCTTTTCTTTTGTTTGTGTTTTGTATTAGCTTGTAAAAAAGGCTTATAGGTTTTATTTCAAATGATATATATTTTAGTGGGCTATTGATCCATTAAGGACTTGTAATCTTTTTATTACATTAACGCATAAGCCCATTACATGGGTTTTATAAAAAAAAAAAAACAGTGTACATACGACGTGACATTTTGATTGGAATTCAAACGCAAATTATAACCGGACTCTTCAGAGAGTAATATCTCTAAAAATAGAAGGGATGAGAGAGGAAGATTAAGGCTTCATTTGGCACAGTTTTTTTTGCTGCTTTATAAAACTGGTTTTTAGTAAAAAAAATTTAATTCAAGAAATTTTTGTACTAAAAAACCATTCTAGAAAACAGCAAAGAACCTGTTTCAAACAAAGCCTAAGTTTCAATCAGTCTTTTAATGAAACTAATGATTACAAAGGACCAGGTTGAACCGTTTTGATAAATAGATGGATTACTGTGCAAGAAAATCTCATTCATGATTCTAAGACAACCATATTAATTAATATTTGCTCCTCGAAGCTAAAAGTATCAAAGACAATCTCATACAGGTAACTTTAATGAAACAAATGGATTTTTTGGTGGAGCTGAAGTTGCACAGTTGAGGATCGAAGTATTCAAAATTTTAGTTAGGAGATTCACAATTTTGGGCATATTTTTATCCCCAATGATATTATCAGTGAAGTCATAAACTATTCCTCCATTTAATTTAACAGCTTTGATCAATTTGATGGTTGCTTGACGTGAATATCCCAATTAGGCCTTTGGTTTCCCGTTCTCTCTCTCGAAATCTAATAGCATATTCTTTTGACATGAATTATTTTTCTCCCCAGAAGTCTTTTAAGAAAATGGCTAATATGCAATGAACTTGGTGAGAACCTTAGCTCCTGATTAGAATTATTTCTTCTTTGATTTCTCTAATCAAAGATCCTCCTAGTTTCCCACAATGCCATTAAAAAACTCTATCCTCCCATCGTTTCAATTATCATTTATAATGTATGGATGGAAGAAATAGTTTTATGCGCCTTTATTTTTGTGTTGGTTGGGTATTTTTGCTATGGCTTTAGAATGTGTTGAGCTTTTGTAAGATCATTTAGTTTCTATACAACCTATTTGGATGTTTTCATTGTGGCTTTCTTATTAGTTCTGTGTTAAATATGATTGTGTTGATCAATCGGATCGTACTGTTGCCTCAGACCTCAACGCATTTTTTTTTTGTGCTCGCTGGAGGGTGCGGGGGGTTTACCCCCTCCTTCGGTTTGGGAGCTCTGCGCCCGAAATTTTATTTATTCGTACAGTGCCCAGATGTTGTGTACCCGATCGCTCCCCAATGTTGTGTTCCCGATCACCCTAGTCCTAATCGACGGATAATAGAGCATCACAGCATTCTAGATTCGGCTCCACAATGTTGTATATGCCGCAACGTTGGGAGTTTGAGCACCACAACATCATCAAACAATGGCTTGAGTGCCGCAGTGCTTCTAACTGGCACCGCAAAACTTTGTGGCCGACTGGACAATTATCTTTCTTGTTTTTTTCAAAGGTTGCATACCTTGGTGGTTTAATACTTGGCCTTCTCTTACATTTCTTGTATTGTAGAGAGTGAGAAGGTGAATGTAAGAAGAGAAGCAAGGAGAAAGTGAGAGAGAAGAGAGATATATACTTATTTCTTCCCAATATTCATATGGATTTCTAGGTGTGGAGTGGCTCCATAGTTTTTTTCCCCTATTTTGAATTTTTCCACGTTAAATCCTGGTGTCATTTTACTTTCTGCTTATTTTTACTTTCTTATTTATTTCATAGTGGTGTTTTACATTCTTCCCCAATATTTCTATCATAGCAATTGATATGTCATCAAATCACTTTTATGATCGTGCACGAATCTCGACGTAATTTTGAATTAGAAGCTTCTAATGTTCCCGACTACAGTCTTTCTGACCTACATTGCTCGCCGATTATGATCCTGCTGACCAAACAAACACGTCAACAATGATTCTTCCAATTCTCATCATGCAATGCTCTCTATATAAATATACATTGGCTGCATCAAGCCAAGGCCTTCCCCACAAGGAAGGGCCCCATTTGTAATCGACTGCAAACACTGGTGGATTTATTTGAACAGTGCAAGTCCCTATAATTTTTTCCCTTTTCAGAATTTTTCAAGTAAAAACTCTGGTGTCTCTTGTAAATCCTACACCCCTACTATTTATTTGTATGTTTGTTAGATCTTCGTATAAAGCTAAGAGTTAAACATTATATATTTCTTACCGCCATAAATATTCCATGATGCAACACAAGACACGTTGGTGGATGCTTTGGCCGATATTAATTTTATAATTATAATGGAATTAATCCATTTGGAGATCTATTTGCTTTGTGTTAAGTTTTCTGGCATTGTGTTTTGGGATCCTCTCTTAGATCAGAAAGGTAACTTCATAAGGTTTTCAATTTGTCATCCCATTGTGCTTATCTTTTTGTGGGCTTTGGACGATAATACTGCATGCTAAAAACAAGAAACATAATGATTTTTACTCTAATAGATTCCATTGGCTTCATATACTTCCCTTGAACAGGTTGTTGTAGAGGGATCATGAGTGCCTCATTGTTCTATCTCAGCATATCTCTGAATAATCTCTTTCTCCTTTGGGAATTTGCTTTTGTCCTTTGCTTTTGGAATGGCCTTTTGTTCTGAGTTGCATTCTAAAATTTTTTTTGAGTTTTTTTTTTTTTTGGGGGGGGGGGGGGGTTAATTTTTGAGAGTTAAAGCATGATTTCACTAAAGTTTTGTTTGGGACGGCTTTTTTATTGCTTCTTAAAGCAATTTAAAAAAAAATTATAAGAAAAAATTTGTACTAAAAAGCTACTTTAAAAAAATAATAATAAATTGTTCCAAACAAAGTCTAAATATTAAAAGAGAGACATTAAAGCACATATTTGAATGATGAATATTACTAAATGTTCAAAGGTTAGCGTTGTGTAATTGTTCAGTTTTAGATTAGGTTGTTCCGTAAGCTACCACACTCTCTGTAAATGCTTATAAATAGTATTATAGATTGATGTAAAGGTGCCCCTCTTGTACGAGAAATTATTACATGCGGTCACCGGACCGTTCAGAGTCGAATCAGGATGTGCCACGTCACCTAGTACACAATGATACACAACAACAATACACGGCAAAATGATGATGTTGCGCATCCTAATTCACCTCTGGACAACATCCAGCGACCGCACGTAATAAATTCTCCTCTTGTGCAAACCCATTTGAATAAAAGAATAAGAAATTCTTAAGCTTGCTCTCTCCCTCTCCTCCTTTCCCTCTCTCTCTCTCTCTCATCCAAGATCAAATAGATCCATCTTCTTCCTCATGCAAGAAGCATAACAGTTAGTTTTATATTTGAATATCTTTTAATAAATTACACGTCATCTTCAGTAATCAAACATAAATTTCTACATTGTTCATTTCTTATAATTTTATTTTAGCTTTGAAGTGAAATTCAGGATTCGTTAAATTAGAATAGCAAAATTGTAATAATTAATCTAAAAAAAAAGCATTGCAATTGTGTGTAGCGTTAGAAGATGCAATCAAGCTATTTCTATTACATATTAATTTCATATCACTGAGTAGATCGTAAAGAAAGAAAGGGCCGGGCTTGTTTAGTGATGTCCAATGGGCCAAATTCAATTTTATCATTTTAATCCATTAGGCCAGCCTGGTACTTCCAATTGGAGCATGCGTTCATTTCTTTAAATGTGTATCCTGCTCTAATTTTTCTTTATTTTCTATTGAAGAAAATATATGTAGAAAAACTCTATGATAAAATCATTATGAAATATGCAATGATTGATGTTGCCATCGATTTGATGGACCTATATTAAATTTTTTATTTTATTATTAATATTTTTTTTGATAAAATCCACGGAGCGACATACGCGTTAAATAAAAGGAGTAATAAAAGTCATTGAAGAACCATAAGCCCAGCTAAAATAAAAAACTAAGAGCTGCTAATTCTATCTATTACAATTAATCAAAAATTAAAAATACATAACTCAGAGTCAACCTGAAAGATTGCAGCAACTAGAAAGACAGCAACCTGCAACCAACAAAATCCGAAAGAAAGAACAACAACAACAACCAAGAGAAACCACTTGCAAAAACAAAAGAAAAACCAAACAAAACGCACACAGCCAGCACACGAAGAAACCAAAGGGGAGAGGCAAAAAAGGATAATTATTTATTTTTCTATTTCCGCCTTTGTTGTTTGCCACCACCATGAAAAAGCTTTTTGAACTATACAACTTACATTTAAACTATACATCTCTTGAAAGGCATTATCTGAACCATCCAAACCATCCTAATTACAATTTAAAATTTTTAGTCTGTTTTGATTTTGATATTCTCTTAGGTTTCTGTTATTTTTGCTCAATATGATTGAATAAGGACAATAATAATTCATAACAGATAGACTGAAGCTGGTTGAACACTTTGGGGTATTGAAGATTGTTTTCAATTTGTAATAATGTGTATTGGTCAAAAAATCACAGTAATGGAGTTAGCTCCTTAGGGGATATGTACCATGTTTCACATCAAAACTCTCAAACAAAAAGCATGTCTCAAACCAATTTCAATTCAGATTCAATGTAGACAAAGTATCTCAATGGACTTTCTTGGAGGTCTACCAATGATCATAAGTAGTCATAAGTACTACATATTTATTGTGATGAATCGGTTCTTAAGGATGATATTATTCATAGCATTCAAATAGAAAATCATGGGATAAGCAATAATTTGTCTTTTTTTTTTCGATATTTAGTGCACTTCAAATTTCCAAGTTCGATCATTTTTTTTTCCAAGGAACAAAGCCAAAAATTACAATTTGACAACTAATAAAAAGAGACAATCAATAGAGACGGAAGCAAAAGCTAGCCGGGCTCAGTAATTGGTAAGAAGCTTTCTGTAAACACCCAGAAGAACTGCCAATATCTAACCAGTCATCTTGCATCACCTCATAATCTTTCTCGATAATTTCCTCCCCATCATATGAAGAACTGCCAATATCTAACCAGTCATCATGCATCACCTCATAATCCCTAGATTTACTAACAAGATGAGCAAACAAAATATCACTAGACATAACAGCTATAGGCACCTCAATAATAGGCACAACAATTTTAGCCATAGAAACAGAACAATCAAAAAAGGAAGAATTAAAATGAGTGGGAGAAGCCAAATCATTACCAACATCACCACTATTAATATGCACAAACTCAGCCACGTGTGGAACAAAATCATCAACCACACGGTCCCCCAGCTCTAAAAGGATAAAATCATCAAAAGCCACAGTTTCACAACCCACTAGCTTCAAAGAAGCAGAACTATAATCCACAACATTATCATCCGCCACAGCATCATCAACATCTCCAGCAGTAGCAGAAGGAACCATAGTAGAGACAAGGTTAACCAAGCAAGAGTTATGGCTCAACATGACACCCTCATTATTGTCATTAAAATCATTGATCACATTATCCATTATGTTACAAATATCCTCATTAAGACCACAAGAATCATCGACATCATTATCCATAGGATTACAAAAGACCTCATTAACACATCCAGCATCATTAACCACATTAGTTGTAGGTGAGACATGCATCAATAAATGAGCAT